>OX456523.1:8738964-9201464 GCA_949748255.1 Eustalomyia histrio
CAAAAGTTATGAGTGAAAATGTGAAGGTACCTCTAAATTTTCCATACAAATTTGTACAATTTTTCTGTATCTATTTTTTTTTTCTGTTAAATAAGTAAAAATGTTATTAAGTCTTCTTATTATTCGATTACATTTATTGTCTTACATACTATGAGAATAATAACA
Source organism: Eustalomyia histrio (assembly GCA_949748255.1). Classification (NCBI taxonomy): domain Eukaryota; kingdom Metazoa; phylum Arthropoda; class Insecta; order Diptera; family Anthomyiidae; genus Eustalomyia; species Eustalomyia histrio. Next base: position 8,739,130 of record OX456523.1, read on the forward strand.
TTCTTAGAGCTATATGTGTGTTACTCTGATAACTAAGTTAACGTAAAAATCAACAATGTTAAAGTCGCTAACAGAGCAGACCTCTGTAAATAACATTGCTAAACGTAAATAAATAACATTACTAAAACTAAATTACAAAAGTTCGTTACATAAATTGGCAAAACATATTCATATTACAGTTCATGCAAAATTTAGTATATACGTATATCATCTTCAGCCCCTATGGTGGAGGGTATTCAAAGATTCGGCACAGCCAAATTTAGCCCTTGTTTACTTGTTTTTTGCTAATTTTAGTTTTCAAAAACTTGTAAAATGATTTTACAAAAATTTGTAAATATTCTGTAAAAACTCTGTAATTTGTAAAATGTAAACAGCAAAAATATTTGCTAAATAATAATTCTCTTACTAAAAATCAGTACGAAAACAGTAAAGTCGGATTGAAAACTGTTTAAAAATTTTTCTACTAACTTTTTTTTCTGATTGTAATTTCTTTTCTTTACTACAAATTGCAATCATTCTTAACAATTTATATCAATTCAAATTTTCTTTTTATTTTCATCTACCTGATAAAAATTCCTCCTATTTTTTCTCATCATTATCATCATCTTTATAACGACTTCATTTCTTTTCAATAATAACTTAACAAGTATAATCATTTTTTCACCTTTTTATTTTTTTAACATTTTATTTATTTTTTTTTTTTCTTTCTTGTACATTTAACAGCAATTTCCAATTTCCTTTCTGATGAAGCACATTGCAAGAGCAAATTATATGTCTTCAAGTAGAAAAAAAATGGCAAAAATAAAAAAGAAGAAAAATTGTGTTGATTGGCCTTCTTTTCATTTTCTTTTTTCTTCTTTCATTTACTTAATCTTTTAGAAAAAAAGTTTATTTTTTTATAAAAGGCGACAAGGACACAATTTAAAGAGATTACTTATTATTATATTGTGCTTACGATATAATTTGATAGTACAAGAAAAAAGAAAGAGAACTTTTATTAAATGGCTTTTGTTAGAAGTGAATTCTTTAACAAAAAACAAGAATTTCTATAACTAAAATTTAAATGTTAATATACTAAAAAAAAAGGAAACCTTCAAGCAATTTTTGGAGAATTTTATGTAAAATATCGTAGTAACTAATTCCTGTGGTTTTTTAAAATAATTAAGTAATTATTATTAGCTAAAGTTGAAAAAGTTTCAAATTAAACATTTCCAGTAGTCAAGTGTTAATGAAATTTACTTCCTCTTTTATCATACTTTAACATAAAATCAACACTTACATTTACCAAAAACAACTAAACAATTTCAATTACTTTAAATTTAATTAGATTCCATTATAGAAATTTTATGCATTTCCATACAAGTTCTTTAAATAAATTTAAAAAGAAAAAAAGTTTAACTAAAGATTTGTTTATATTTTTCAGTCTATAAACAAATATTTAGGAATTTTATTTGATTTTCTTGCAGACAGCTATATAGACATGACATCGCCCATGGAAGCAGGTTTACTACATATGCATATAATTACTTAAATTATGTTTTTAGCCAAAGAGAGTAGACCAACAAGAGAAACCATTTAGATTTTATGGAGAAATTTCGTTTTATTTTTCTTATATATTTAATTTGTAAATTAAGGAGTGAAATGACGCTTTTAGTTGGCAACACTTTAGCGACCATAGTTTTCTTGTTGGTCTACTCTCTTAGTTTTAGTTTGAGTTGCAGTATTTAAGAAATCGTTCCAAATTGGTGTAAAAAATGCGAGTGCAATAGTTTCGACATTTCCCTTTCGCTAAACAACTGTGCCCTCCATTTTGCCAGTTTGCAATCTTTCGAGGGCGGATCAATAAGTCCGCGAGTTTTCGAACTTCCCTCGTAGTTATATGAAATACAACACTGCTCCCATCAAGTTCCGTCATTTACTTTGCGCTTAACAGCTGTGGATTTTTTTAAAAATGGAAAAAAGTGAATTTCGAGTGTTCATTAATTATTATTTTTTGCGAAAAAAGCCGTTAATCAAACCAAGGAAAAGCTTTATAAATACTATGGGGACTCTGCACCATCGATTTCAAGTGGTTTACTGACTTTCGTTGTGGTCGCACAAGTACAAATGACGCTGAACGTTCTGGACGGCCAATTGAGGTCAATATGGTGTTGGCCGATCAAAGATTAAAAGTGTGTAAGATTTTGGAAGACATAGGCATCTCACCTGGCTCAGTGGTTTTAATTTTGAACGATCACTTGGGTATGAGAAAGCTGTCTGCAAGATGGGTGCCGCGTTTGCTCTCAATTGACCATAATGCACGGGTGCAGACGTGTGTAGTCTCAATGGCAAAATTCCATTAATTGGTCTACTAATTGGTACCTCATCCGCCATATTCTCCGGATTAAGCCCACAGAAACAGATTTTCTATCCTATTTTTCGGAAGGGATACAAAAATTGGAGAAACGTTGGACTAAGTGTATTGAGCTAAAATGAGATTATGTTGAAAAATATATTTTTTTTTGCAAAAAAAAAACTGCGTTTCATTTAAAAAGTCACGGACTTATTGTTCCGCCCTCGTATTAACCTCATTGCGTCGGTGTTCACGAATATAATACATGCATACATGTTGAGTATGTCAATTTGGTGTTAATCGACTTAATAGTCGCTTGACTATCAATATTGATCCAAAGTCTCACGGGTAAAATCAAGGTCAGCAGCCATTTTGTCCGCCAGAACTTTCATTGCAGTCATCGAAAAGTTTATACGACTCACTCAATAACAAGCCCTCGATATTTACCTGACTTTTAAATCCTTAAGGAACTTACTGACTGTCGACTTATCCACTCTCAATGATTCTGACAACTTTCGAAGCGTTTGGCATTCGTCCTCAAAGAGCAATGTTTCCAATTCTTCGTCTTCGAACTTTTTCGGTTCTCCTGGCCATTCCTTGTCTTCGGGCTTAAAATTAACGGTTTTAAAGCGACCAAATTACCTCCGACATTATTGTTCCGATAGAGCATGCTCGCCGTAAACTTCCACTAAGTTTTGATTATCCGCGGCAGCACTTTTCTTGATATTAGAGTATTAAAGAAGAATTCACCGGAAAAACACTCTATTTCATTCAAAATAGATTTTAGCGGCAAGACTTTGAAAACTGGAATAATGGTTCATATACTAATTAATAATTCAAGGTCCCAATATTTACAAACATCTGTACACACTCTAATAAATTTCTGTTGAAATTAAACCAACTTATAGTAGGAAACTGTACTCCTACTATAAATGGGGTAAAATTACATTAGGCGTAAGTTGGTACGCCCAAAATTGGTAATTTCAGATTGAAAGTGCGTAAATATTAAATGAAATTTTAAAAGTATATGAAAGTGTGTACATAACAATTTTAGGCATTTTTTGTTTATAAAGGGTGTCCCAAGAAGAACGCAATTTTTAAATCTGGCAACATTCGAAGTGTCATTGTTTGACATTTGAACAATTGTTATTGTTTGCTAGTAGAAGGTACGAGGTTAGTAAAAATGGAGCGCTACACGAATGAACAACGCATTCTCATTGTGAAATTGTTTTACCAAAATGGTGAAAGTTTTGCGGCTACAGTTCGCAAATTGCGATCAATTTGGGGTCACAATAATGCTCCAAAAGAGTCAACTGTAAAGAGATTAATGGATAAATTTGCCGAAACTGGGTCTGTTAGTGATGTAAAGACAACAATGCGCCATCGACCAGGTCGATCGACCGAAAATGTCGCAGCTGTACGTGATGATGTCGCTCAAACTCCATCCACCTCAATTCGACACCGAGCTCAGCAAATTGGTGTCTCCAAATCCACTTTGCAGCGAATTTTGACGAAAGATTTGCATCTTCATGCATACAAAGTTCAATTGACTCAGGAACTGAAGCCAGCTGACCATGGACAGCGAAGGGAGTTCGTTAATTGGGTATTGGAGAGACAACATGAAAATGCTGATTTTGCCGATAAAATCATCTTCAGTGGCGAGGCCCATTTTCATCTTGATGGCTTCGTCAATAGGCAGAATTGTCGCATTTGGGGTGAGGAAAATCCTCGAGTGATTCACGAGAAGCAAATGCATCCTCAACGTGTCACTGTGTGGTGTGGTTTTTGGGCTGGAGGAATCATTGGACCTTTTTTTTATGAAAATGAGGCAGGTCAAGCGCAAACAGTCAATGGTGTTCGGTATCGTGAAATGATAACCAGTTTTTTCTTGCCTAGAATTGAAGAAATGAATGTGGAGGGCATGTGGTTCCAACAAGATGGCGCCACATGTCACACAGCCAGAGAAACAATTCAATTGCTGCATCAGTCATTTCCCGGTCGTGTTATTTCGCGTTTTGGAGATCAGAATTGGCCGCCTAGATCGTGCGATTTAACACCATTAGATTTTTTTCTTTGGGGTTTTTTGAAGTCGATGGTTTACGCGAATAAGCCGACGACGACTCAAGCCTTAAAAGAGGAAATTGGACGCTGCATTAATGAAATACCGCAGCATTCATGCAAAACGGTCATTGAAATTTTCATTAAAAGATCGCGTGCATGCCAGCAAAGCCGCGGCGGCCATCTGCACGATATATTGTTCCATACATAACCTCATTCTGTCTACTTTACGATATAATAAAGTTTCACGATTTTTTTTTAAATATCTGTGTTTTATTTAAAATTTAAAAATTGCGTTCTTCTTGGGACACCCTTTATTTACCGAATTTTCGTAATATTACATAAAACTTTACCCATTTTATTGTAGTACATTTACAAACATTTTTTAGAGTGCAGTTTCAATATATCCTTTTGGTTGGCAACTAATTTAGATAAATATCGACAAGGTTCACACTCTAAAAAATGCTTGTAAATTTACTACTATAAAATAGGTAAAGTTTTATGTAATATTACGAAAATTCGGTTAATATAAACACCAAATTCGTAAAACTTTTTTGCGCACACTTTCATATACAATAATACACACACGAAGTATTTTTAGACACTACGTGTTTACAATTAAACACATTATGTCTAAAATTAGTATTGTTTTGTTTAATAGAAATTTTACGCTCAAAGTTTGTAAATATACTAACTTATAATGGAAAAAAAAATTATGACATATTGAAATTAACAAAAAATCTTAAACATTTTAGAAATTTAAAAAGAAAACTTTATTAGTTTTTAAAATTTATCAATTATTTGGAATTACTAATCAAAATACATTTATTGTTTTTATTTTTATTGTGAATTACTAAACAATAAATTTATTGTTTTTATTTTTATTGTGAATTACTAAACAATAAATTTATTGTTTTTATTAAAAAACAAACATCGTAGTAGAAAATATGCGCATTTTCTTGGGATTTTTACGAATTATATGTGTACATTTACAGGACAATCGTGTTTCTTTACGCACAAATTTGGTAAATTTACTCTTCAATTTTAAAATTTGATTTAAATTTTAGGCACTTTTAATGTAATTTTACCTATTTTATGTTCATCAATTTAGGCATAATGTGTGTACTTTTTTTCATTTACTCACACAGAGTAAATTTACCCAACTTATAGTAGGAGTACAGTTTCCTACTATTAGTGGGGAAATTTCAACAGAAATTAATTAGAGTGCAGATTAAATCCCGGAAGTATAAAGATTTATGTAATATATGTAAAGACCGTTTAGGTCAAGATAAACCAAAGTCGCTAAAGTGGAGAGTGCTACCTTTTTTCTTTTTTTTATCCTACTCGTTATAAAATTTATTAGGAAAATGTAACTAATAGTAAAAAATTTCCCTTGAAAGCACATTTGTTTCTCTTGTTGGTTTATTTATTATGATACTAGCAAAGAGTGTAGACCAACAATACAAACCAAAATCGCTGAGGTGGGTAGTGTTGCCAACTAAATGTGTAATCTCACTCGTAAGTTAACAAATAAAATAAATTGGAAAAAACTATCGAGAAGTAACATATTACCACTCGCTAATATTTGGGTTCCTCTTGTTGATATTCTCTATTTGATACCATTTTTACTTAAGTAGCTGGAAATTATAAATAAATAGCTGGTTATAAAAATGCATACCATTGCATATAATATTTGGTAAATACATATTTAGGTATTTCCTTTTTATTAACCCCCCTACATTTAAATATCACAGTTTTTGTTTACACAAACACGGTTGTAATAATACCCCAACATCATCATATATATCACAGCATCCTCTCATTATCCACAATTGCTTGTCTGTCGCTCGTTTTATACAACATTTGAATATGAAGTTCATTTATTCTGTACGAGTACAATTTCCTTTTTCCATTCACCAGACCTGAATGCCTACTTGTAAAGAGTTATGTGAAAAAAGCAAACGTGCATGCATAATAAGTGATTGTTTATAAAAATGGAATCACCAGGGCAAGGGATTTAATGTTAATACATGTTTGTAATATGTTTGCAAGTCAATAAAATAACATCGATATGTGAATGCATATTTTGCTTAAAATGTAATTTTAATGCATATTTTTATATAGGGTGATCCATTTTGAGATACTTTCATCAATAGCCTTTTTTTGACAGATCACGTGTGAGTCGTGTCATGCTGTCATGTTTTTTTTTTTGTTTAGTATTCTTTGACATTTCATAATGGAAAGACTTACGCCTGAAAAACTTTTACAAATCGTTCAACTTTATTACGAAAATTCACGTTCTGTGAGGAATGTGGTTCGTGCACTTCGCTCAACTTATGGTCAACATAATCGGCCTGCTGTGAAGAAAATATAGCGGCTGAGAGTGTACACGAAGACCGTGGAGAGTCGATGATAACTGACTATTTGATGCCTGAAATTGAAGCTCGTGATCTCGGCGACATTTGGTTTCAACAAGACGGCGCCACTTCCCACACATCGCATCAATCAATGTATTAATTGAGAGAACACTTCGGTGAGCACATAATTCCACGATTTGGCCGGTCGATTGGCCACCAAGATCGTGTGATATCACACCGTTAGACTTTTTCCTGTGGGGATATGTAAAGTCTAAAGTTTATGCGGACAAACCCACTTCGATTCAGGCCTTGGAGGAAAACATCACGCGTGTCATTCGCCAGTTACCAGTCGAAATGCTCGAACGAGTCATCGAAAATTGGACTAAACGGATGGACCATCTGCGACGTAGCAACGGCCAACATTTGATAGACATAATCTTCAAAAAATAAATGCCAAAGAATGTTCTTTCAAATGATAATAAACATTTCTCATTAAATTTGAATTTTCTGTCTTTTTTTCATTAAAAAAGTAGGGAACCTCGAAATGGATCACCCATTATATCACTAAAACAGCGTATTTGCACAGTTTTTATCTTTAATTTTTTTTTTTAAATTTATAAAAACATTTTCTTTTTTTTTATTACAAAGACGAAAATATTAGTGTTTATATTACTTTTTAAATCAAAAAAACACACCTGTTCATACATAGCAGCTATTCCGAACAGCTGTTTGTCAACAATTGTTAACAAAAAACCTAAATTAAAAAAAAAAAAATCAAAAATGCATTCTTTCTTCGGCCGGTACGTTTTAATTGCCTTTTACTTAATTCTTAAATTTTTTTTTGTTGATGACTTCTTATATTTCAAACTTGTCACTCACACTAATTGATAGCACTAAACTCAAAAACTTCGTTTAAGAGCTGTTTGGATAAAAAAATAATAATTAGATAAACATGATAATTTGAAACGTTAAAGTTTCGAAAAAATACTGTAAAACTTTACTTAAACACTGTGTTTAAAGGGTAGGTGTGAATTTTACATAAAATTAAGTTTATAATATTAAAGACGTCGAAATAAATCAATAAAAAATGCATATATTAAAAATTTTTGGTATAAATTTTCCGATTAGTACATGAACTTCCTTGCCCTAGGAATCACAAACCGAAATAAAAGAGTTGAGTTGGAGTTCATTTGTTGATATTTTACTACATTTGTAATGGAGTACTCGTTGAAGTATGTTGATGTTGTAAGTGTTTGTAATGTGTAGGTAAAGTGTTTATAAAATGTTGTTTGGAAAACGTGGGACAGTTTTTTTTTTGGTACAGTACAACCGCCTTTAGTTTGAAATTTTAGGAAACAAAGTTTACTAATTTTTTTGTAATTTTCATATGGCAAACTATAATAAGTACAGGAAGAAAATGTCAGATATGAATTTTATTCAAAAACAACTAGAGGCTACGGTCAGTACCGGTCTACCCGGTCGGTCTACCGGTCGGTCTTTAAAACCGGTCAACCAGTTTTAACGGTATTTACGGTATACACCGGACGACCGGGCAGACCGGTCTATCCTAAGCGAGCTATAGAATTTAAGATTTAAAAACATCGATAGCTTTTTTCACATTTTTTACACATTTATGTGTTGTCTTTTCCGGTCATTTATGTGTTGTGTTTTTCGGTCCCATATACCACCTTTTTATACCGTTGCTCGCAATGGGTTAAAGTTTTGTAGAAACAATATATACATAATTTGGACTTAAGATTGAAAAAATGTTTTTAAGTTGTGGAGCAAAAATCTTACGAAACTGGCTATTAAATTTTGAAAGTTATGCGCTTTCCTTTTCGATCCTATGTACGTCGTTTTTTTGACACAAATATTCTATACATAATTCTGACTTGAAACTGTAAACTTTGTTTTTAACTTGTGGAACAAAAATATTCCGACACTGGCTCTTAAATTCACATAGTCCTTCACTTATAGGAAAATATCACGATCTTTTCGGTCACATGTCCGCTGTTTTTATGACTTGGTTCACAATGGACTAAAACTTTGTAGAAATAATCTAGCTGTAATTCTGACTTAGATCTGTAAACTTTTTCTAAGTTGTGGAATAAAAAATATTCCGATACTGGCTATTAAATTTAGAAAATCATGTACCTGTCGCACATTAATATAAAAATGCCAATGTTTTTTTACAAAAATAATCTACATAATTCTCACATTAAATATATATAAAATTTATATAAGTTACTTTAACAGGGTGCAAAAAGTCCCCTTCCAATCCCAAAATGATAACATCAATTCCAAAAATTTGTTGTTTCAAAATAGATTTTTCAAAATAAAATTAAAAGTAGTCCATATGTCAATATTGTTGGTCATTCTAGGACTCGAACCTACATATACGAGGGCAGATCAATAAGTCTGTAACTTTTCGAACCTGGTAGTAATATGAAATGCAACACCGCTTCCATCAAGTACCATCTGTTAATATACTACTGTCAAATTTTGAGCAAGTTCCGTCATTTACTTTGCGTTTAACAGCTGTTCAAAACATACAACCTCGTGGATTTTTTTTTAAAATGGAAAAAGTGAATTTTGAGTGCTCATTAAACATTATTTTTTGAGAATAAAAACCATCAACCAAACCAAGGAAAAGCTTGATAAATACTATGGGGACTCTGCACCATCGATTTAAATGCTAAAAAAGTGGTTTACTGACCTTCGTTGTGGTCGCACAAGTACAAATCACGCTGAACGTTCTGGACCGCCTATTGAGGTCAATACGATTTAAAATGATCAAATGGTTTTAAGCTTTCTGCAAGATGAGTGCCGCGTTTGCTCTCTATTGACCATAATGCACGGGTGCACACGTGTGTAGTCTCAATGGCAAAATTGCATGAATTGGGCTACGAATTGGTACCTCATCCGCCATATTCTCTAGATATAGCCCTCAGTGACTATTTCCTATTTCCAAACCTAAAGAAATGGCTCAGTGCAAAGAGATTTGGCTCCAACGATGAAATTATTGATCAAACAAATGACCTCGAAAAATCCTATTTTTTGGAAGGGATTAAAAAATTGGAGAAACGTTGGACTAAGTGTATTGAGCTAAAAGGAGATTATGTTGAAAAATATTTTTTTTTTACAAAAAAAACTGTGTTTCATTCAAAAAGTCACGGACTCGCATAATACTTGAAAGCTAAATGAATGATAATAACTGCTGGCCAACTGTTGCTTACGCTAATATGAAAGCACTGGCATGAAGCATGTTGGAAACAACTTGCCAATCTTGGGGGGAATAATTGAGCTTTTCTCCAAAAAACGTTATTAAATAAATATGGTTGTAACTGGACTCGAGCACGAAACATTCCGACTACGCACCTCTAAATATTATATAAATACTTTTTGTACCGCCAGCAATGACTGGGTAGTACTGGAAAAACGCTGGCATAGCGGTCTAAACCAATTAAATACTTTTAAAGCCAATGAAATAGAAGATACCAAAACACTTTTTGCAAACGTCCCAAATAAGTGTTTTGCCAGTAATTAATTGTCCAGTGCTTTGGCAGTACTTGACTTTTTGTACCACTGGCAATTTCTGATTGGGTATTTTTTTTTTTTATTATAGTTGGTTTTGTTTAAAAACATATTAAAATAATTTTCTTCAGAAATGCATGCTTAATTCTAATGTTTTAAAACATATTTTAAGTGAAATTAGTTTTAAAACATATAATTTTGGCAAATATGTCACCAACTACATGCTGGGCACTTAAGGACCTTAATGTAATATTTATTTGTGTAATTTATAAACAAACTACACTTGCTGGAAAATATGTGAACATACATGTATGGAAAATTTATGTTTATATGAAAAATCTTAACCAGTTTTCCACTTTGATGTAAAAAAAAAATACAGTTACAGACTAATTTTACATATTGAAGTGTTATTAGGCCGACATTAAGTATCGCCGGACATAAGTCTCATACTCTTGAACTCAGTGCGAAACTTTTAAAGCAGGATCAAAAACAAATATATTGGGTGGTCTTTTCTTGTATTTCTCCAGTAAAATATGAATGAAAGAGGAAAGAATTTTCCAAGGTTTCTTTCTGTGTTAAACTTAATTTATATCTTCCCACCACTTGTTTAATTTATAATCTATTATTCAATTGTTTGTATTACGTTATACATATTTTTTTTTTTTAATTTTAGTTTTAATTGATTTTTAGTTGTCTGTTTTAAATTTTAATGGGCTTTATAGTTTATCATTTGCAGTTATATGAAAAATTCAATAAATAATGTTTGCTTTTTTCCTTTATTTTCAATTAATTGCGAGTACAAGTACTAAAAAGTATTTTTTCAAACACTTGTACAATACAATTTTTGTTGTACATGAATATAATTATTGTATATTATTAGCCAAGTAATATAAAGCAATCGAAAATATTATTATAAAAATATAATTAAGTTGAAAAAAAAAACGACTGAGACCAGAACTCATGTCATAACACAAAATATCGTATGTACTACCAGTACGAGCAGTGGCGTACCCAAGGGGCTTTAATATCCAAAAAGAATACACCAGGTTTTTTTTTCTTTTTTCACACGCTTACCATCCCTGTGCTCCCATATTATTTCCCATTATTGCAGATATGAATGCTATTTCCAAAATATTATATAATATAATTAATAAAATAATAATTTTACAATTCGTATCAGCAATACCGCCCAACAAACAATACGTACAGTTTACGTACCGGTTTCGGTCCGTCATAAACAGAATCCAACTCCGTTTACGTACCGTTTTGTTTATCCGTAAACGGACCAGAAAACGGATTTTAAAGAACATCGAAACTGATTCGAATCCGTTAAAAGTCCGTCAATGACGGACCGATATATCGGATGAAAAACGGAGTTGTCCGTTGAAAAACGGAGGTGTCCGTTAAAAGTCCGTCAATGACGGACCGTTTACGGATCCGTATTTGGTCGGCATTCGTACTGTTTTTTCAACAAACCACGGGTTTCTGTAAAGGCATATTATTTTAATTTTTAATAGCATATTTTTATCTTTTTTTTCTTTAAATTTATTTACAAAGATATTTAAAATAAAATAACAAAACTTAAAAAACTAAATAGAACAAATACAACAAATTACAAACAAATACCATATTTATCTCCAGCACAATTAGCATCCATCAATCACTGCGATTGTGATCCATTAAAAATCATGAAAAAATAAAACAAAAATATAATTTTGGTTTAAATGGTGGTAAGTACCACCATTGCAGACAATGCAACTTTGCAAATTTTTGCAATATTTTTATTTGCAAATCTACATAATTTTGCACACATCATCGTAAAACTTGTTTTCAATTTCATAAATATTTACCTGAGGGATACTTAAGTATTCGTTTTTATAACTAAACAAATCCAAAAGCAACGGAAGAAAAACTGATGAAAAACAGTGGTCCGTATTTGACGGTACAGAAACGAATACACCAAAACGGTGTCAAAACGTATTGTTTTCGAAAATTCAATAATACGGTCCGTTTATGTTCCGTTTACGTACAAGCTTTGACGGATACTTATTTTCGGACTGTAAAGGTACAGTAGAAGCCGGATTCATGAATCCGTACGTATCGGAGAGTTCGCAAAAATGTTTCTTGGGCGGGAAATAATAGACAGAGATGGTTAACGTGTGAATCAACCTTAAAGTTTTCAAAGGAAACTAAAACTTTCAGATTTCAAAAATTCTGTAACTTTTTTCATTCTGTACCATTTTAAAAAAGATTATCACAAAACTTTTGTAACATTTTCCATTTCAAAAGAGAATTTACAAAAATTTCTCAATTCATTTTCCCAATACTGGGCAAATAGAGTAGACCAACGTTAGAGACAAAATTTGATAAGTTGCCAACAAAAAGTGACATCTTCCCACCCATTAGATTCCATGCAAAATACACATTTCTGCTTAAAATTAAATTGGTTTCTCTTGTTGAGCTACTTTCTTTGAACTGGGCAGGGTTACCGGGTAAAAATTATATAAATGCTATAACATACACTTAAAATAGTTTGTAAGTTAAAATAACAGAAAATGTCATTTAAAAGAAATGATATTTTATTTAAAAACCGGTCTACTAAATTTCATTTAAATTACATGCCTTTTGTTATTTATTTTTAAATGTTGATAAAACAACTGACACATCCGTAAGAAACAAATGATATAATCAGTTAAAATAAATGTCAAAATTTTACCTACCAATTTCTTAAAAAATAAATGTCATTATCATTTATTTGAAATTCTTTCGCTTTTTGTATTTTTTGTGCAATACAAAATGTATGTATGCATAGCTTTAGACACTTTTTGTGTGAATGTGTTTGTGTATGTATGTGTGTTTATGAAGCTCTTGTAATTTGAATTGAAATAATTTTGTATATATACTATCAGTTTAAATCAAAAAACAAATTGAAATTTTTTGAATATTTTTTTGAAACAGACAGCAAACAAAATTTAAATTTGTAATAACTGTTACGGACACAAATAAACCACAAGTTTCCGTTTTGTGGGAAAATTTTTATTAAATTTCAAACAAATGAAAAAATAAATGAAACTGAAAAAAATGGTAAATGATTGTAAATTATCGAATAAATGTATAAAAAAGTTAATATAGATATTTCTTTGAAAAATAAATGTTTCTTTATTTTTAAATGGAACGGAAAAATTTTTATTAAACTACAAACAGTTAACTACATAATATTTTGTGTGTATAAATAATAATTGTCCGATACAAAAAGTCAGCTTATTTAAATACTTGTAGGCCTCTCGGTCCAGGTTCTTATCCACTAAGGGCATGTAGGGGTACTCCGTTTTGCTTTATCTCGCTTTGCTTTCATGATATGGGTCATTTTATAAAATGGAACTTAAAAAAAAAAAATATGAGGGTGCAATCCTTTTGACCTTTTCACGCAGTTTATCCATTTTGCTTCATCTCTCTTAGTTTTGGAGATATGGGCTTTTTTCGGAAATGGGGAGAGTATGAAATTATGCCATCTTTAAAACTTCAAATACTCGGTGGTGACATCCACCGGATAATAGCAGACATGAGAATTTTTACTTTGACAAAAAATTATTAAATTTTTTTCATATTTTTTTCTAAAAATTAATTATAAATAATTTGAAAAATTAACACTTTAAGAAAAAATTTTTTAAAAATTAGTGAAATCTATTTGAAACACACTTGACAGATTTTTTAACGACGTACTTATTTCAGTGTACAGTTAAATTATTTAAATGATTATTGCGTATTGTTTGAACAAAAATATGTGTACCTCTAAGTTTTGCAACACCCTCTTTTAAATTGCGCTCCTGTAATTTGTACATTTAAGATGAATTAAATTAGATCAAAACACTTTAAACAATAGCCAATCTACAAAACTTAAACAAGTGAACAATGTGCAAAATTACAAAAGCTTTACAGCATTCAAAGAAACAAATAATGACTACAAAAATACTCCAGAGAAAAATCAAATAAATTCAAAGATTTTAAAAACGATTTATGGACAACAGAGATGATAATAGAAATGCATAAAATCAAAAGAATAAATGGAAAAAAAAACAAAAATTCCATACATGCAAATTACAGATGTCTTAAAGTGATTACAAAACAATGATTGTTAATTATTTAAGAAAGAAACTTAAGAAGCTTTTTAGTTGTTTTTAAGTGTTTTTTTTTCCATTCGCTGATCATTGAAAATATTTGATGGGTCAAGGTTTAATATATGATGTTTTCAGTATTTTCATATTTCATATTCAGTATTCATATTTTTTTCTTTAAGAACTGTTTAATTATGCTTAAGTGTTAAACTTAAGTGGAATTTCTGGTCTGTAAAGTGGTATTGCAAAAAAAAAATAGTAAATTAAGTTAAGCAGTCTTATGATTTTCATAAGATTTTTAAATTACCCATATTTTGCCAGATTTGTTTTTAAAATCCCCATGGTTTGCTTAAGTTACCGGCTGCTTTAATTGCTAATGGAGAGCTCTAGAAAATAGTATTACACTTTTAAATATTAAAAATTATATGACATCGCTTTTAAAGATTAAAATTATTTTTTGCATTTTTATAGCTCTAGACAGGCATTTTTTACCCCATATAAATCATAGCAAAATGTCTAAAGCTAAAATAAACATTTTCAAATTAAATCGTATAGAAAACCATTCAAAAATATATTATTCTTTTTCTAACATCTCATCGTAAATCACCAATAAAACTCACAAATTGTCAATAATTAATTATTAAAAAATTTACTCGGAAAAAATCATTAAAAAAAGAATTTATCGCAAGCAAAAAAAAAAACATGATGATCGTTAACCCCGCAAACAAATAAAAATTTAAATTCGATTTTAATGGTCCCCATCAATTGTGTGGACGAGTAGATGTTTTGCTAACAGAGTTTTTAAATAATTAATTATTTAATTTTTGAATACAGAATTTAGAAAACAGATTGAATAAAATTATGGTAAGGACATCGAAATAAATTAAAAAAACTTAAATTTAAAATATTTATTGTTGTTCGCCACTTCTCAAACAATAAATTTATAAAGTCAATTCATTTAAACCAAATGGATTTTTAGTATTTATTTTTAAATATTGTTTAAACAACTGACACATCCGTAAGAAATAAATAATTAATCAGTAAAAATAAATGTTCAAATTTTACCTACCAATTCCTTAAAAAATAAATGATTTAATTATTTATTTTAAATTGTTTTTTTTTTTTTTTAATCTACAAAATGTATGTATGCATGTCATGTGTGAATGTGTTTCTGTATGTTTGTGTGTTTATGAAGCTCTTGTATTTTGAATTGAAATAATTTTGTATATAAGCAACCAATTTATATAAAAAATAAATTAGAATTTTTTGAATATTTTTTTTTTTTTGAAACAGACAGCAAACAAAATTTAAATTTGAAACAACTGACACAAATAAACCACAAATTTCCGTTTTGTGGGTAAATTTTTATTCAATTTCAAAAAAATAAATGAAATTGAAAAAAGTCGGTAAATGATAGTAAATTATTTTGAACAAATGTTGAAAAAAGTTAAAATAGATATTTCTTTAAAAAATAAATGTATGTTCCTTTATTTTTAAATGAAACGAAAATTATATAGTATTCCGCGTATAATGTATTAAAATAAAGTTTTCTTTAAATTAACAATTAAAACAATTAAAAATCTTTTGACAAGAATTAATACTTTTAAATAATACCTTTAGTGTTGCTGTTGCTGTAATTCGCAACATTAAATTACAAATTTTATACTCTTCCAGTTGCTGTTGATGTTACTTTTCTCAAAACTTTGTGTAATTTGTATTTTAGTTGTATTCAATTCAATACTAAATATTGAATGCGCGCCATGTTTGTGAAAATGTATATTTTCATTTTATCATTCACATATTTCTTGCTGTATTTATTATTTGTTGCTTTATGCGTTTTTATATATTTTCCTAATCGTGTTGTTGTTGTTGGTGTGTTTGCTGATTTCCCCCACAACAACAACAACATCAATATATTATTAGATTTGTTTATTCCATTTGGAGACCGTGTAAACATTCTTGTGTTTGTTTAATTGTTTGGAAAAGTATTCTTATGAAAATAAATTAAATTTTTCGATTTGATAAATATTTATGAAGAATATGAATTAGTAATTATTATGACATTAAAGATCTTCACAATATCTCGTTAGCATCTAATTATAACTTTTGCAAAGAGATGCTAAAAGAACAGTTTGAATTTAAACTCCAAAGATGAGGTGCACAGAGAGACAACCAAAATTTATTTGTCAAATGATTGCCATCAATTTGGACATAGTACACGTAAGATAATTCCTGTTACTTAATTTTTTAAATAAAAGCTACTGAAAAACGAGTTACAGTTGATCATGCCGGCTATATAATACCCCTACCAGTCTGGTTGAAAGTCAACTTATATTTGGATATGAAATTTCAATTTGCCCAAAAATAGAAAAAAAATCAAAATATTTGTTGGAAATTTTGATTTTGCCTGATATCAGGTATATTAAAGAGAAAATTGGGAATATGTTTCCACTAGGTCCAATAATCGATCAATACTACTCTTTTGATGTGCAATTGTTTTTCCGATGTTATTTTGGAAATATCAGACAGATGATAATGAAATTGTCAGAAATAGTCACTTTAAACCCCATTTTATATGACACTTGTATTTAGACTAGATCTAAATATGGACCGAATTTTACCAAAACCAATAGCAAAAAAAATGGTAGTCATTCTGTGACTATAACTTCTTTCATTGCTTCCTAAACTTCAGTTGACATTCTTTTATGATTTTTTGGCACTTCCAAAAGAATTCATGTGTTCATATTTCAAATGCAGTGATCTGGTTAAAAACCCGATGCATATATTAAAATATTACTCTTCATTACATCTATAACTAGTATATCGTATATTTTTTTTTTTTTTTGGAATCTAAAGCATTTATTCAAATTGAGACAATAGTTCTGATGAACTTTTTTAATTTTTTTATTAAATCATTTTTTATATTTAAGTTTAAAATTTAATGAGGGTTAGGATTTATGCAGTTTTGCAATTTTTATAAAAGTTTTGAAAAATCACGAAAAACTGATTTTTTTTTTGACCTTTAATTGAAACTAGCTGGCCTGTCATTTGCATTTTTTTAAGCCTTAAATATTTATGACGACGCAATCTAAGCAATTTTGCATTATGTATTTTATTTAACACTACATCATTTCCAGTTTTAATTCAGAATTTACCAAAATAATTTTAAAATTGTGTAAAAATTATTTCAAATTGTCCAAAAATGTTTTAAAATTGTGCAAAAATTATTAAAAATTGTTTAAAAATATTTTAAAATTGTCTAAAAGTGTTTCAAAATTGTACAGCCAGTTTTTAGATTATCCAAAAATATTTTAAAATTTGTCTAAAAATGCATTAAAATTTTTAAAAATGTTACAAAAATGCTTTTTTACTAATGCAGAATTATTTATTTGTTTTAATAAAGAGTATTTGTATATCAATGCATAAATCATCAAAGCTTAAATACCACAAACTATATGAACATTTTCCACTTATGCATCAGAATATCTAATCATTAGGCATGTTTTCTTTGTACACTTAAGCTAGCAAGTTATTTCATTTATATGGAGAATTAGGCGAGTACTAAGCGACTAGTTTTTAACTCGCTTAATTCTCCATATAAATGAAATAACTTGCTAGCTTAAGTGTACAAAGAAAACATGCCTATTGTATTATCATTGCTTCCTTAGAACATTTAAATACTTCCATCATATGACACGTGTTATCTCACGAAATGGTACAGTCGA
Source organism: Eustalomyia histrio (assembly GCA_949748255.1). Lineage (NCBI taxonomy): Eukaryota > Metazoa > Arthropoda > Insecta > Diptera > Anthomyiidae > Eustalomyia > Eustalomyia histrio. The sequence goes on from OX456523.1 coordinate 8,757,251, forward strand.
TTGGCCGCCTCGGTCGTGCGATTTGACGCCGTTATACTGTTTCCTGTGGGGCTACGTCAAGTCTATGGTCTATGCCAACAAGCCAGCAACGATAAGCCAGGTACGAAATTGCAACAGTATCGGCCGATTTATGCTTGAAAACCGTCGAAAATAGGGTTCAGCGTCTGGACTTCTGCAAGCGTGCCCCTGGTGGCCATGCAAAAGAAATCGAGTTCCATACGTAATGGCATCGAACGTACTTTTACAGGAATAAAGAATTTCATTGATATCCAAAACCGTTTTTGTTTTATTTAAAAAAACTTTTGCAGCGCTCTTATTGAAAAACCCTTTATAAACAAATACTGTCATATATCCCACAAGTGTACAAATTAAACCAGAACTTTTTACTGTGTAAATATATTAAAGTGTTTCACTAAAATTTATGACAGATAAATAAATCCTCATCATTTCATAAAAAACTTAATCAAAAAATCTCTTACATATTGTTTAGTTCGGCCGCAAAACACTGCTGTTTTTTAATTTCCATTAGGTTTGCAATTTTATTTACTTAAAACTCCGTATTTTTACATACAATGAAATGATATCAAGCAATTGTCAGAAATGATTGGTGATAATGAAAATTACACGTTGTCTCCACTGCAATATCATGCAATTTTAAGTATGTTCATGTACAGTTTTTTTGAGCTGAAATCATGTTTAACAATATATTGACAATATGAATCGAAATATCTTTGAATGGCATAAAGTATTAAAGACTTGTCTCTAATACAAATCGTAATATTTTTTATGGCACCAACTGGATGTTCAAATAAAATCATTCATAATTTCTGAATTTAGATAATTTTTCAATATTTTTTTTATTTTATATTTAGAACATTTCATATTGTCTCTTAAACTAAACAAACTACAACATACTTAATTAATACTGTTAATAAACTTAAAACAAAAATTCAACTAAAAAGATTAAACTCATACATAAAACTAATTTTTGGTTTCTTAGCTGCATACAAGTCCTTGCAATAAAATCCTTAAATTATTTACACTAAAATTTACTAGAAAAACTTAAAATAAAATTAAAACTTTCTACTACTAAGAATATCACAACTCACATTAAATTAAATTTCACAAAATTCTATCTAATCAATTTCAACATTTTCTTCAATGTCCTCAGGTTCCGAATGTATTTCACTATTTTGATCCATGCGTAAATCTGGATTGACAGTTGTAGTGGCGGAATTGGAATTAGTGATGGTGTTAGCATTAGTAGGACTGGAACTGGGTGTACAATGATTTATTTGTGCGGGAGATGAGGAGGCTGATGATGTATTAAGGTAGTATGATGATTTTGAATTGATTGCTGAAGATTGTGTTGGATGTGTTGGTGGTGGTATTGGTTGAGGAATTTTACCATTTGAAGCATGTGAATAGGGAAAGTAGGGAAAGGGTACTTGTGGCAAGGGAACTCCTACACCATAAGCCATTTGTAATTGATGACGATAGAGATTGATTAGAGCAGGATCTAAGCCATGAGCATAACCAGCGGCCGAATGAGGAAACATATGTGTATAGGTTGTGGTACCATCTTCCCGTACTAACACTTGTACTGGTACACGCTTACTGGCAGCAGCACTCATTAAGGCAGCTTCATGTTGTTGGATTTGCTTACGTTTGGTCTTATATCGACGATTTTGAAACCAAATTTTTACTTGTGTCTCTGTTAAACGTAACGATTTAGCTAATTCGGAACGTTCTGGACCACTGAGGTAACGTTGTTGGGCAAAACGTCTTTCTAGTTCGAAAACTTGTGCATGGCTAAAAGCGGCACGAGAACGTTTCTTACGATTTAAACTACCACCTTGCATATCATCTTGAAGTGGAGACATAGAGCCATCGTTGGTGGGAGAGGTATATAAACTTGAAGAATTTCCCGAAGGAGGTGGTGAGTCACAATCTAAAAGGAAACAAAAATAAGGCATTCATAAATACAAGTTTTCACAACAATTGTTAAAAAAAAACAAAACAATTTTTCATCAAACTATCAGAAATAATTGCATATCGGTGGCTTAATAATAAAAGGCCCTAACTCGATTTTTTTATTTTTTTAGTGCTGAACACTCAGAATATTATGTAGTTTACTGTTTGTAGTGTAACAAAACAGTTTAAAAAAAAGGAAAATTTATTTATATTTCAAAGAAATTTTTATTTTAACATTTTTATACATTTGTTCAAAATGATTTTTGTCAGTTACCGATTTTACTTTTTTAATTTTTTTTTTTATTTTATAAAAATTTATGAAAATTTGTGTTTTATTTATTTCCATTAAAGCTATTACAAAATTAAATTTTGTTTTAAAAAAAATATATTCAAAAAATTTCAATTTGTTTTTTTATTTAAATTTTTTGTTTATATACAATTCAAATGACAAGAACTTCATAAACACACACACACATATATACAAAAGGCCATTCACACAACATGTGTGAGTCAACATTCTGTAGATTACAAAACAAACAAAAAACAGAAATAATTTCAATAATTTAATGAATGATCAGTTATTTTTTACGGAATTCGTAAATAAAATTTCAACATTTATTTTTAACTGAATAATCATTTGTTTTACCTGTGTGTCGGTTGCTTAAAAATAAATAACAAAAACCATTTGATTTAAATGAAAAATAAGTACGCCGGTTTTTAAACGAAATATCATTTATTTTAAATGGTATTTTCTGTTATATTAACTTACAAAATATTTTAAGTAAAGAAATAAAATTATTAAAATCTGAATTAGTTCAAATGCAGAAAATGTGATGATCTTGTAAAATTATTAGTCTACTATTTTAAAAAAAAAAATATTTCTATTGATTTTACCAGGATAGACTTTTATTTCCATTCAATAGGAAAAACAAATTCTTTTGGCGTCCCAATTACATACTTGGAGTTTAAAAAAGGAGAAGTGTCAAAGATTACTCCATTTTTGTATTTAAAAATATTGGATATTGTTGAAGGTAAAATTTCCTTGTACACATCCTTAAAGTACTTGATAAAACAAAAATTATGATACCTTCTTTAAAGTATTTAAATTTAATTTCAATTAAATGTTACTATTTAATTTAATGTTGTTTCTGCTTGAATTTAAAATTTATTTAGTTTTATAAATCAGTGAATAAATCATAAATTCTTTACAATGATTTGTTAAAATTAAATCAAGTTGATTATTTTAACTTGATATTAATTGAATAAAGTATAAAAGTATTCAAACAGTAAAAAAAAAATTGCCAATCGATTCGTTGAAAATCGGATTAGATTTAAAAATTGAATCAAGGAATTATCTTTTTAAAGGTCTGTACGCAACACCACTATGTAAAATTTTAGTATACCGATTAACTCATAATCACATTTTTAGTCGATTAGGCAATGTTTGTCTGTCTATCTGTCCATGTATTTCTTTTTCGCAAGCGTTTGGTCGCAAAAGATATTCAGATATTTTGATGAAATTTTGTCCACTGACTCAAATCGGGCTAAGAACGAATCCTATTGATTCTAAACTCGATCTATGTCGGCTCATATGAGTGTTCGCAAGCTACAACTCGTAAATTTTAATATATTTTAATGAAATTTAGTACAATGACTCATATCGGCCCAAGAACAAATCCAATTAATTTTTGTTATAATCGGTCCTCATATAAAGGTCCTCCAAAAATAGGCTCTTATGGTTATTCGCAAGCTATAGGTCGCAAAGATTCAGATGTTTTGATCAAACTTTATAAACTAATTTAAACAAACCCAATGACAGCCCCTATTTTTTTCGTAAAAATAGGCCTATGTTTGGACGTAGTCCCAAAATGGGTCTTAATACTGCAATAGATGATAAACTTATAAGTACCTGTCGCATATTCACTAAATAATATCCGAAAAATTAGGCAGCATAAGAATAGTATTGGTTCATATTTGGATCTAGTTCCCAAATTCCCAATTTTCTCCTTAATGTACCTAACATCATTCAAAATCAAAATTTCTAACTGCTTTTTAAATTCATTACCCATTTATTTACAAAAATTTAAACAAATCCCTTTTTACCCATATAAATTTCGTACCCAAACACTACTTGATTTTCCACCAGGCTGGTGTAGGGCATGACCGATTTTAACTTTTTTATTCTTTTTCTTTAAAGATTCTATAAATCTTAAAGATTGAAATGTATTTAAAGTTATTCAACTTACCAGAATCATTACTGGTACATCTTCGCATATCAATTGGACAATCTGAACGTCCATTGGCCAATACAGCTGCCGCTGCACCAAAATAACCAAATTTATGGGTCATATACTCCGCATGATTGTTATTATCCATAGTAGCAGCCTTATAGAATGATGGACGAAATTCTGTGGATCTCATAGAATGTTCAGAAGGACTTGTATTTGACATATTATCCAATGAAGAACGACTACACTTAAAGTTTGCATAATTTTTAACACTTTGTTCTTCTGTATTCACAGCGGATAACTCTACTTCGGATTCGGTGCGTGATAAACGGCGTTCGGCATGATTACGCGTTAAAATGTCATTAATTGAAAAGGGGGTGGTAAGTACTTTACCCATACCGGATATAGCACTATTAGCACTTTCCATATTTGTTAACATTATGGATTTTTTTTTAGTAATTTGTTTTTTTCTTTTCAGAGATTTAAAGAAATCTTTAAATTTGTTATTTTTATTATAAATTTTTGTTTTCAAATTTTTCCCCCGCTTATTTTCGCTTGGAAATACTTGTTTATTCTATTAATGCAACTTAACGATTGTTTTAAATTTTCTAAACTCCCCCAGTTTAAATACTGATCTTGCTCTAATTTTAAATATTACACTCAAATACTCTTTAGAAAACTCTTTTTCTTTTATTAAACTCATTTAAAATGACAATTATGTTCATGTTATGAGTATATTTTGAATCAACCACCAACCAGAGCGTTTCTATTCTTCTTCGTCTGGTTCAAATCTCTCGTTTTTTATTTCTTCATGAATTGTGGCAGTGATGGGTATATTTAGAAAGCCTCCTTAGACCGCGTAAAAAGTACTATAAATCGATAAAAGTAAAAATTTAATTATATCACCAACTTTTTTCTAACTAATTCTAAGTTTTATTTTTAAACATTTTCTCCCCTAATTTTCGCTTACAAATGTTTATTAGCACTAACAAATGGTTTTCATTTGCTCGTTCGAGTTCAAAAAAAAAACACTCAAGAGATTTGTAGGAAGTGTAGCTTCTGTATCAGGGATGGAAAACATGATACAATTGTTCTTTTTTTGGTACATTTTTACCTTGGTTGATACCGTGGTACTACCGCGGCTCATTTAGTACAATTTGAAATTTTTTCAAATTTTCAGCTTATAACTTGATAAAGCAACATAACATAGAGTCGACTTTTTTAAAAGCAACTTTAAATACCTGTTTTTATTTATTCAGCTACTATAGTAAAAAAAGTCAGTTCTAAATTGGTGTCACATCAAATGTACCAAATGTTTCCATACACATTGTACTAAAATATTCGGAAGTGGCAACATTGAACAGCTGATTTTAAATTACCTCTCAAAACAAAAAACAAAAAAAAGCAAAAAGTGTATTATTGTTAAAAAGCTATTAAATGCCTTTAAATTTTTTAATAGCAAATCCTGAAAAGGTTAAATTGCCCTCCAAGGGAGGCGGAAAACCAGAAAAAAAAGTGTGACATAAAAATTAGAGTAAAATTTTACAAAATTTCGTGGGAATCATACGATAAATTTTGTTTCACCTGGTCAATATAAAAATTTTTTTAAATCTTTTTAGTGTCTAAGCAAAACTGACTCAATACGATAAAATTGTTAAAAAAAAAAAGCGGAAAAAATTTTGGTACCGTGAGGATCGAAAAAGTACAATTTGTTTGTCTGGTTGGTACAATAACAGAAAACATATTTTCCATCCCTGTTCTGGGATGGTTGTTTGCCACCAGCAAGCAACCTCCCAATAAGATGAAGTACTCAATATAAAAAACACATGTGCGCAATGTTCAATTGTTATTCTCATTGAGTTTAAATTTTCTTGTCTATATTCACAAAACGTTTACTGGTTGGTTGTTTTGTTTTTTGTAGTGTTCCAATTTAACTTTTTGACACAACAAGTGCCATTTCTTTGCTCCTTGTTTAGAAGTGTTTATGGGTTTTTTTGTTTTTCTATGAACGTAAACAATTACGTGTTATTTTAGAACGGTGAAACTAATAAAATCAATTTAAACATTTGAAACAAATCCTTTTTAATGTTTATGTAAAACACTTTTTGTTTATATAAAATAGTATTTGATACACAGGATTTGGTACAGTTGTTTTTTATTCTTCTTCAATTGTTTATAATAAAATTTTATTTGAGTTTTTAAAGTAGCTAAATAGAAGTCAAATAGGGACTATCATTAGAAATATTTATGTAGAAATCTTACTTAAAATTTAAAATATGTACAGTACACAGGAAAAAGTATCACAAAATTTAAAGTAATTAAAAATATTTGTTCAAATTTAAACTCGATTTCTAACAATTTTTTGTTTGAAATATTTGTAAATTGTCACTTGATATAAAAATTCTTTGAAGATAAAAATTTAAGTAACAAAAAAAATAACAAAAAGTTGTTTGTATTTACAAATTCCATTGTTGGTGCCTTTTTAAAAAATATATATTTTTTTTTGTATTTACAAAAATGTTCTATGGACGATGTTCAATATTACAAACAAAATTTTGTTATTTTATTCTGTGTAGGTTTTTTTAAAATGCTTCTTAAATCCCCATCGATGCGATTGCTTGTTAGTCCACAGAGAGAATTTCACTGGACGGGTTTTCATAAAAATTTTCCACCGAAAGAACTTTCTTGGAAGATTTGAAATACAATTTTTTTGCAAACTAATGAAGTTTTATCCAAAAAGTGAAGGAAAAGTTTTTTAAGTTTTATAAAAAAGCTTCATACTTTTTTATGATTTTAATAAATCATTTTTAGTAAGCGTATTAAATTTTTAATAAATAAAATTAATTTTTTTATAAAATTTAATAAATAAATTGTATTAATTTAATAAAAAATTTTAATAGACGAAGTTTTAAAGTTTCCATCAAAATGTGAAAAGAAACTTTTTATGATTCTAGTTTTAATGAAATTTTTTTATTGAGTGTGTGAAACTTTTAACAAATAATAGAATTTTATGAAAACAACATTAATTTTAAGAAAATTTTCAATAGACAAGTTCTAGTGAAACTTTATTTATACTAAGAAAAAATTTATTAACATCATGTAGATAATACTCTCAGTGTAATAAATAATAAAATTTAAAAGTTTTCCATAATTTTCGGTTATAGGTGGAAAAATATTAATTCCCAAGTAGAAACAAAATTATTTTTATTTAAAAAGAATTCCTAGTGTAAGCTGCAATATAAGCTGTGTTTATGAGGCAAGCAAACAAAGTTGACTTAACTATGTATGACAATCTCATGTAAATTTAAACGTTGGCTTATTTCAGAGTTACCGCTTAACGTTACTATTGTCAAATTTGGGAATGGCACAAGCCATTAATGATAGCTTTACACAGAGGGAGTTTTATTGGACGAAAAATAAAGTTTCAAAAAATCTAAGCACGCCCAGTATAGCTACGAAAGAATTTTTTAATTCAACTATTACACAGTTTACACTCAGAAAAAAAGTTAGTAGAAAAATTTGTAAACGGTTTTCAATCCCACTTTACTATTTTTGTACTGATTTTTATTAAAAAAATTATTATTTAGCAAATCTTTTTGCTATTTACATTTTACAAATTACAGAGTTTTTACAGAATATTTACAAATTTTTGTTGCTAATTTCAAAAATCATTTTACAAATTTTTGAAAAACGATTTGCTAAAATTAACAAAAAAAAATACTAATTTTAAAAAAGTGAATAATTAAGGAAATGTTATTTCTAATTAAAACTTATACCTACAAACTTAAATTGCCTTAAAATGTTACATATAATAAAAAAGGGATCGGAAGTGAATATAATGACTAATGTCTGAAAATAGGACATCCACTTAAAATAGCACTAAAAAGTTTTTTTGTTCTAAAATCAATTAAAATTTTACCTTAAAAGTAAAAAAAATATTAAATATTTATGAAAACAGAAATTACCAAATAAAAACAAAATGATTAATTCGTTTATGTTTTAACAATTTTTAAGATTTTAAAGCCTTTGATTTTGTTTTTAATTTTGTATAAAATATTTTTTTAAAAAATAAATAAAAAAAAAATTGATGCTCGATAAAAAAATAAATTTAAAATTTTATACTTATACTCACGTCAGCAGACATGTGTTGCTAAGATTGAGCCGCTGGGCTCAAATTAGCAAAATTTCCCGTAATAACATCAAAATTCTTAGTTGCCATTACAGACTTTTTTGTAGTGTAGGCTCCAACTCGAAGATTAAGATAATTTTTTCTCTCTAAAGGGCTTAATTCGAAATCGTCTATATTTTCTATCAATAATGAAAATATATATGAAATTTAAAAAAAAAATGTTTTAACTAGATTTTTTCCCAAACTTATCGCTGTCATAATATAAAATCAACTATATATTCCACCAAATGTGGGAATTTATATGATATTTTATAAAAAAAAATATATAAAATCAATAAAAACCATATTAAGTGTGTTATTTTAAATTGAGCTTAAGATCTTTTATTTATAAAAATTAATTGTAAACATTCATTTATCCCAATATTTCGTCATCACATTATAATATTAATTATAATTATTGATTTCTCCTGAAGAAATCACCAAATGTGGTGACGAAATATTGCGATAAAAAAATATTTATAATTAATTTTTATAAATAAAAGATCTTAAGCTCAATTTAAAATAACACACAAATCAAGAAGATCGAAGACAACTAAAAGAATTTAAAATCATGTTCTCTACTGGTTTTAATACAAATAATTACAAATTTTTATTTATTTCTTATGTAAAAACTTTGAAGTAAATAATGAATTTGTAGTAAAATTATGGAGGTGAAAAAAAATTTTATGAGGTGAAAAAATTTTTTGTAGTGGAAAAAAATTTTAGTGGTGAATAAAATTTTTTGAGGTGAAAAAATTTTTTGTTTTGGAAAAAATTTTAGTGGGAAAAAATTTTTTTAGGTGTGATTTTTTTTTTGTAATTTTTTAAAATAGAATAACATATGTTTTTATACAAATATAATTCTTTTTAATAAAAAATTTAATACATTGTTTTCCATAAAAATACCATTTTTGTATTAGTAACGTACTGAGAATAATAAAATCTACTTCGTAATGTTATTAGAAGTGTGTTTTACAGTGAAGCCAACATCAAAATTTATTTTTCAGCGTCAAAAAAAGTAAAAACACCGTTTTTACCCCCTCCACCATATATGGTGAGGGTATATATCAGTTTGTCATTCCGTTTGTAACATGTCGAAATATAGGTCTTGATCCTTATGCAATTTTAAGTCGATTTAGCGATGTCCGGCTGTCTGTCTGTTGAAATGGCGATCACGACGCGAAGACGCAAGCGGGGGTGCCTATTTATACCCAGATTATTGTACATCCTCCCGAGCAGTTTGATATTGAAAATGTGCAAAATCGGTCCAGCGGTTAAAAAGTTATGGGTGTAAATGTGAAAATTCCTCTAAATTTATCATACAAATTGGTGTATTTTCGCTTAGAAATTAATAATCGCTTAGAAATTAATAATATTTTGTACACCTCATATATTTTTCACCTCAAAAAATTTTTCACCACTAAAATTTTTTTTCACCACATAAAATTTTTTTCACCTAAAAAAATTTTTTCGCCGCAAAAATTTTTTCACGTAAAAAAATTCGTTTTCGCATCCAAAAAAAGTTTTTCACCTCAAAAAATTTTTTTCACCTCTATAATTTTACTTCAAAAGTTTTTTTAAATTATTTGTATCAAAAACAATAGAGAACATTGGTGGAGGGTATTCAAAGATTCGGTACAGCCGAATTTAAGCCTTTTAACTTGTTTTCTATGAAAATCTACAAAAAAAAATAGCAAAATATGTATGAAAGCGCCATCTAGTGTGTGTTTTAGATACATATAAAATCAAAAATAGATTTCTTGATTTTTAATAATTTTTTCTTGTTAGACAGCGTTCCAAAATCACCAACTTCAAATGCGTTTAAAAAAATCTCACACTAAACTAAAAAAAAGCCTTGTAGGTTAATTGATGGAAAATGTCAACTTTCATTTGGTTTTCATTTCATCCCATTGGGATTTTGATTGTTGTACCGTGTAATCAGGTTCTTCCAAGTACCTCATATCTCAAAATAAACAACTTAAATTTAGCTAGCAAATACTGAACAAAATGAAAACTTAATAAAGATAATGAAATCTATAGTTCAAAATTTAACAACTTTACCTTCAAAAGCCGAGCAGCTCAAAAATACAGATCTTAATAGCGTTCCGTTATAAATACAACTAATTAAAAGCTGATATTAGACAATATATTGGTAGTGGTTTCCAACTGTAGGCCAATGTAGCTAAAATTAAAGGTCGAAGAGTTTGGAGAAATATAGTTGTTTTAAAAATATTTCTAATCAGAAAATAATAGTCTCTAGAGTGTTTATTTTTCAACCTTACCATATTGAAATATGCTATTTCAACTAAAAAAATTAGAAGAAAGACGTCAGCTCAAGCAATAAAATAATATTTATCTTGAAATTGTTAGATTTAATTTCAGTGAGTTCAATAAAACATTCAAGTAATGAGTTTTAAACTGCTAAACTGATTTATTGTAACAGTTATTCCAAAATTTAAAATTACCATTGACTTTCTCCCCGCGAAATCCATACAGTGCGCTGGAGGTGAAACCTATATACCAATTTTCAGCTTCCTCGCTTCAGCAGTTTTGGGAAAATTTCGCTTTTTTTCGCCCCTTCCATAGGATTTTTAAAGATCCAGTCTTAGCTGCTGTTTACGCCAGAGGACGAACCTTCATACCAAATTTAATTCTTTTATGTCTTAAGGTAATGCAAAAGGTAAGGCAAAATATAATATAAGGAAAAAAGAAGAAAATTATGTATATTAATCATATAATTACAAATTATATATTAATACCCTAACCGAGCACTAACAACAAAGGCCATCGGCTCGTTGTAGCAAAAACAGACCGGAGCCTCTGGTGGGAATCGAACCCACGAGCCCCGCACTGATAAGCTAGCACGCTACCAACTAACCTACCGGGGCGCTTACCGTTTCTCTATTGACATTTGAATGAGTTTTGTATAGTTGGAGAAATAAAGTAGAACTTATGTAGCTCGAGGGCAATAGTATTCACTGAGTAGCAATTCTCGTATTTGTGGTAATTTTTATACAAGTATTGTTAGAGTACATGGTTGTTTTTATTCCGGCCACCTCTTCTCTGTTTAATAGAAGTGTGTTTATTCCCTGCAAAGTTAGTTGAAGGATAAAGGGGATGTTTAACAGTATAATGATTTTTGTTTTGTATTTCAATTCAATATAAATCTCAATAATACTTGTTCGTAGTTGTTAATTATGTTTCAATTCAATGATTTTCAATAAGAATACTAGTATTTTCTACAGAGAAAAAATATTAACCTTAAATAACTAATTAGAGATTTTTGTCAAATAAAATTTTTTTTAAATGAAACAAACAATGCTTTAATTGACTTTTTATTCCATCAGCAAGTACTTTTTTTCACAACAAGCTTCTCATGTTCTTTTTCCCTAAACTTTATGGTAAATTGAAACAATTTTAGTATAAAATCCAAATCCGCTTAAAGTTCACAAACAAATACATATACAGTATGTACTTCAAATATAACTTTTTTTAATCAATATCAAAAAAAAAAAAATAATTGTATTACAATTTTCAATTAAAATTTTAATTGATATGATAATACCTACACTCAGGAAAAAAAGTTAGTAGAAAAATTTGTAAACGGTTTTCAATCCCAATTTACTATTTTTGCACTGATTTTTAGTAAAAAAATTATTATTTAGCAAATCTTTTTGCTATTTACATTTTACAAATTACAGAGTTTTTACAGAATATCTACAAATTTTCGTTGCTAATTTCAGAAATCATTTTACAAATTTTTGAAAACCGATTTGCTAAAATTAGCAAAAAAAAATACTAATTTTAAAAAAGTCGATATTGATGGAAATGTTATTCCTAATAATTTAAACTTATACATACAAACTTAAATGTTACATAGGATTAAAAAAGGGACCGGAAGTGAAGATACCGACTCATGTCTAAAAAGAGGACATCAACTTAAAATAGCACTAAAAAGTTTTTTTAGTTCTAAAAATCAGCCCTAACAACAATTTAAATTTCACCTTAAAAGTTAAAAAAATATTGACTAAAATATTTTTCTAAACAGAAATTACCAAATTAAAACAAAATGATAAATTCGTTTATGTTTTAAGAATTTTTAAGCCTTTGATTTTTTTTTCATTTTGTATAAAACATCTTTTAAAAAATATAATTAAAATTTTTGATGGTCGATAAAAAAAAATAAATCTAAAACTTTGTACTAATATTAATAGTTTTTAGTAATTTTTTTTGCTGATTTTAGCAAACGGATTTTAAATTCCACTTTACAAAAAGTCGACTTAAATTTAGAAGCGGCTACTAATTTGTCTACTAATTTCATTGTACTACACGTCAGCAGACATGTGTTGCTAAGATTGGCAAAAAATACCGCTAGGCTCAAATTAGCAGAATTTCCCGTAATAACAGCAAAATTTTCAGTTGCCATTACAGACTTTTTTTGGTGAGTGTATATATTTCTAATTTTATCAGGATCAAGATCATAATTTTTTAATGTTACTAACGAATAGTAAACACTAATTTTTTTTTATTAAATGGAAAAAATTGTAAGGATCAGCGCTAGAGGGAGTGCACACTTTCGACCCGAGCGACCAGGTCATCTTCAGCCTTCTTCTGAACCACCCAACACAAATAACTCATGGTTTTGAACAGGCATTTGCACTCAGAATATTATGTAGTTAATTGTTTGTAGTTTGATAAAAAAGTTTTCCGTTCCATTTAAAAATAAAGGGACATACACCTATTTTTCAAAGAAATATCTATATTAACTTTTTTCTATCATTTATTTCTTTCATTTGTTTGAAATTTAATAAAAAATTACCCACAAAACGGAAACTTCTGGCTTATTTGTGTCCGTAACAGTTATTACAAATTTAAATTTTGTTTGCTGTCTGTTTAAAAAAAAAAATATTCAAAAAATTTCAATTTGTTTTTTTATTTAAATTGGTTGTATATATACACAATTTTTCAATACAAATTACAAGAACTTTATAAACACACGTACATCCACAAACACATTCACACAAAAAGTATCTATAGCTTCATATGCATACATACATTTTGTATTGTACGCGTATTTCAAAAAAAAAAACAAAAAATACAAAAAGGGAAACAATTTCAAATAAATGAAAAAAACATTTATTTTTTAAGGATTGGTAGGTAAATTTTTGACATTTATTTTAACTGATTATATCATTTGTTTCTTACGGATCTGTCAGTTGATTAACTAACATTTAAAAATAAATAACAAAAGGCATTTAATTTAAATGAAAATTAAGTAAACCAATTTTTAAATGAAATATCATTTCTTTTAAATTTTCAGTTATTTTAACTTACAAACTTTTTTAAGTGTATATCACATACTTTAATTAGATTTAATTTCAATTATTCGTATAGAATTTTTTTAAATAATCATTTTCATAATAGATCAACTGAAATAGAATTTGATAAAATAATTTTTCGTTATTATAACTCACATAAAATTTTTGCTGTGTATTTTTTTGTATTACAATTTTAGTAATTTTTTTTTAATAATGTGTACTGAGAGGATGATGACGATTGTTGTCGTGGCATTGGCTGTATTATATATGACTATTGTAACACATTGACGTATGCGAAAAGTTTCTAATATGACAAGTATTCCATTCAAAAATCATTTGTATTAGTGTCAAAGACCTCTTAAAAAGATTTCTTTGTACTTTATGATCTAATATCTTTTTCAATTAATGTACTTGTCTTAAAATCTTTGTAATGTAAATATTTTTCGTTTACTACATATAATGCTCTTAATATCATTTGTTTTATTCACTATGTTTTCAAATGTTTGCTCTAAAACCACTTAATTGTGTTTAAGATTCAATGATTTTTTTTCTCTGTAATTCAATATCAACACATAAATGTTGTGTGCTCTTAACAAACAAGTCATCAATTCCAACAAGTTCTTCTTCAAGTCTAATAATCGTTTATATTTTTCAATATTAAAGTATATTAAATATCACAAGAATAAACTTATTTATGGGTTGTGTGGGTGGAAAATATTATTAATAACGAATTTTGATTGTTTACACTCACAATATATTTTCCGTTACCGACTGTTGTAATTTATTTAAAAAGTAATACGTAGATTTGTTTTTAAATGAAATTCATAGAAATATATTTTTTAAATATTTGAATCAGTCATTCAAAAAACAAACTATAAAAATTTACAGACATTCAGTTACTTTTTTTTTTGAAAATGCTATAAAAAAAACTACTGAATATTTTCTCAAATTTCTCTTTGAAAGTACAATCCTTCCAGTTAATAATGAAAAATAATTTCATTTAAATGGCTGCCTCGGCTGGCCGTTACAGTCAATGGCGATCGTTATCGGGCCATGTTGAACGAATTTTTGTTCACAAAAATTGAAGAGGAGGATATTGGCAACAATTTGGTTTCAACAGGACGGCGCTACGTGCCACGCAGCCGAAGCTACACTCGATGTTCTGCGCCCTATTTTTGAAGATCGCATTTTCAGCCGCAGAGCTGATGTCGTTTAGCCACCTCGGAGCTGCGATTTGACATCGTTGGACTGTGGGGTGCCGTCAAAGATAAGTGTTACGTCGACAAGCCAGAGACAATTGACGCTTTAAAGGATAATATTCGTGAAGCCATTGGTGAAATACAGCTGCACACAATCGATAATTTGCTTAAAAATTGGACCGATCGTGTAGGCTACTGCATGGCCAGCCTAGGCAGCTATTTAAATGAAATTATTCCATTATTAACCGGAAGGATTGTACTTTCAAATAAAAAAAGAAATTTGAGAAAATATTCAGTAGTTTTTTTTTATAGCATTTTCAAAAAAAAAAGCGGACCCTATATAATTCCTTTTTGTTTTTTTACCAAAAATATAAATTATTCAAAAATAGATACAAACATAGAAAATAAAAATATATACATCTCTGTGTGTGTTCTGTTTTGTAAAATTACACAAAAATAAAAACAAATTTAACGAAATAATATTAAGAGTGCAGAAAAAAATTTTATAAAATCAAGCAGAAACAACATTAAATTAAATAGGACAATTTAGAAATAAGAACTGAGTTTGTTTTCTTTTTAATTTAAATATGTTTCTACTTATTTTTAAAATGCGAAAATATAATTAAAAATATTTTAGCTAGAATCATATTTACTTCAATAAGATTTATAATTAATTTAAAAATTTTCGTCAAAATATAAGATACTATCGGGCAAAGCCCACTCCGTTGGTAGTGTAAAAAAAATATACCTGTCTATATCCCCGGATTATCGGACTCCTCAGATGAAAATGGTTCATAATGCATTGTGGAAAAATTTCCAGTAAAGTTTTTTTTACGTATCCACAAAATTTCATACAAACTTGTACTGTTGTTGTTGTACAATTAAAATAAAATGTATGGGTTTCATTGCCTTAGTGTTCAGTGTTTTCTCTTTAGCATTTTAACAAATCAATTCAATTACCTATGGCGTGCTTAAGAAAACCCATTTGAAAACAAAAATGGCTTCTAGCTAAAGAAGCAACCAATCGCAGAGCTTCGTACACTTTTGTTCTCTTAATATTTTCTATGTTCCAATTTCACATTGAGTCTCTTTTAAATACGCCAGTGCTGCCAGCTTAAGGGATTTTTTCGTGAATGGTGTTAAAAATTTCATTTGCGGATGACGTCAAATTGTTTGTAGTTTTTTTTAGGGATTTTTTTACAATTTTTGACAACAAATCTTTGCTTTCAACAAATCTTACGCTTTTGATGAACATTCTTTTGCAATGCATGTTTTTTAATAACGCTATTTCCGAATCTGCCAACACCGTTTTCGATAAATTGCTAATTTAAAATTTATCTTGATATTCTATTTTTGGCATTTTTAACAGAATTTCCAAATCAGGACCATAAAATCATACAGCTTCTTTAAAAAATTTTAATATATATAAATTTATTTTGGATATAATCATAACAACGTTTGGGTCATATAACTAAACTAATTAATAGTAGAATATTAAATATTAATTAGTAGAATATTAAACTAAAATATTAGTAGAAAAATTTTTAACGGATTTCAATCCAATACCATATACTTTACTATTTTTGTACTGATTTTTAGTAAAAAAAAATTATAGATTCAAATTTGTTGTATTTGCGTTTTAGAAATTTCTGGAGTTTGACAGAATATTTACGAATTTTTGCGGCTGATTTCAGGAAGTATTTTACACATATTTGAAAACCGAGTCAACCGAATTTCTTGACAACTAAATATGCTGTTTGTATCAACCAAATTATTTGGTTGTGGTAACCAAATATATTCCTGATACACTTGAAATATAGAGTTTTAACCGAAACTTTCATGTATTGATCGAATTTCGGTCGTCACAAATATATATATCGGTAGCTCCAAACCAACCATTCGGTTGGAAAGAAATTCGGTTGTCACAATGAACCTGTTTTTTCTGTTTACGAATATATTTTAAACGATCAAAATTGACATATAATTTAGTTATAAAAATTTGTACATTTTTAATTTCGTTGCCACTAATTAAAAATAAACTAACTTTGTCTAGCTTTTACTGTCAGTTGAAAAAAAATCCAACTTTTATTTAAAATAGTAGAAAATAATTTTTAATAATATTTCAAATATTTACCATAAATTCTAGTACATCCAACTGTCACTAGCAGACTTATTTAATAATACTAAAGTCAATTTTTGAAATTTTCGACGTGATAAAAGCATTTGTTTCACATGTTTATGTTAAAAACAAATGTTCATAGATCAAAATGGTATTTTTCCGGTAAATTCGTATAATTTTCAAGTATTGAGCCATTCCAAACTGCATATTTATGTTAATTCTTTCTTTCAAAATAAATAAATATACACTCAGAATATTATGTAGTTAACTGTTTGTAGTTCAATAAAAAAGTTTTCCGTTCCATTTAAAAATAAAGGAAAATACATTTATTTTTCAAAGAAATATCTATATTAACTTTTTTATACATTTATTCGAAATAATTTACTATCATTTACCGATTTTTTTCAGTTTCATTTATTTTTTTCATTTGTTTGATATTTAATAAAAATTTACCCACAAAACGGAGCTTGTGGTTTATTTGTGTCCGTAACAGTTATTACAAATTTAAATTTTGTTTGCTGTCTGTTTCAAAAAAAAATATTCAAAAAATTTCAATTTGTTTTTTTATTTAAATTGGTTGTATATATACAAAAATTTTCAATACAAATTACAAGAACTTCATAAACACACATACATACTTAAATACATTCACACAAAACGTGTTTATAGCTTCATATGCATACATACATTTTGTATTGTACGAGTATATCAAAAAAAAAACAATTAATACAAAAACGGAAATAATTTCAAATAAATGAAAATAACATTTATTTTTTAAGGATTGGTAGGTAAAATTTTGACATTTATTTTAACTGATTATATCATTTGTTTCTTACGGATGTGTCAGTTGATTAATCATCATTTAAAAATAAATAACAAATGGCATTTAATTTAAATGAAAATTAAGTAGACCGGTTTTTAAATGAAAAATCATTTCTTTTAAATGACATTTTCAGTTATTTTAACTTACGAACTTTTTTAAGTGTACATACGAAAAATTGCAATACTGTGTTCTTAAACATCTAAATGACTATTGATTAAGAAAATTAAAGTATAATATACACATAAAACATATATTTTTGTATAGTTTTTGGCAAATATTCTTTTATGTTACGAACGAAATAGAAAACCAATAAATAGCCTGTTGCATATTGTAGCAAAATATGCCTAATAGGAAGAATTTATTTTTAGATGCGCCATCTATTGAAAAATAGTTTCAACTAATGTTCTTTCTTTAATAAATTAATGTATTTGGTTTTGAAGTTATTGACTTAGGGCATTAGTATAATTTTTTTTCTTTTTTTGCTGGTTTTTATTTGCAGCTTACAAGAATTCTAGTAAAATGTAGAGTGGCTACTATTATCATTGTACTACATGTCAGCAGACATGTGTTGTTATAATTAGCAAAAACTCACGCAGTGCTTAAAATACAATAGTTAAATTTTCTGCTAATAACAGCAAAATTTTCAGTAACATTTTTTGTTAAGGGTAAATATATACGATAAAACCAAACGATAAAAAGTTGCAACAGTTGCCATTTGCTATTCCATTTTACCAATTGGATTTTCTTTTTAATATAAATCTTTAACATATCCCATACATACTTCCAATTGTAAATTTTCTCGTTAAATTTCCAACTAGCATACATGTTACTACTGTTAATGTTACTACTCACTGGAAGGCACTGCTGTCAAACAATATTGGTTTAAGTATTTGATAGTAGGGTTAATGGCATGACTATAAAACCCAGCATACATTTTACTACAATATTAAAATAAACAGATGTAGTTAGCATACACACTACACTAAAAACAGTGGAAACATTATGTAAGTGCTGTGTACAAGTACAAAAGTTTCAAATTAGTGTTATGTTTTTCGTTTAAAATATGAAAATGTTTAATAGAACATTTCCAAAAAAAAATATATATTTCACTATAAAATTGTTGTTTTGTAGTTGGATAATTACGTAGCACTTTGATAATGATCCCCTTGTTTTTTTCTTTCTGCGAATAGTATATAAGTATTTAATATAAATGTGGGAGTTGACAGGACTCTTTAAAATTTTGTTTGCTTTTGTTTTTCTTTCTTTTTTTTTTGAATTTCATAAATATAGTACGAACACAATGCACGTACACGGAAAACGTATCCAAAGAAATAAAACAAAATCCCAATTAAACACATTTAAAATTGTTTTAAGCCACCACAAAAAAATATTACATTTAATAAAATAAAAATTAAATTACATTAAGTTTAATTTTTATTAATTTTTTTTATTACTACACTCACCAAAAAAAGTCTTTAAGGTCAACTGAAAATTTTGCTGTTATTACGGGAAATTCTGCTAATTTGAGCCCAGCGGTATTTTTTGCTAATCTTAGCAACACATGTCTGCTGACGTGTAGTACAATGAAATTAGTACAAAAATTAGTATCCGCTACTAAATTTTAGTAGACTTTTTGTAAAGTGGAATTTAAAATCTGTTTGCTAATATCAGCAAAAAAAATACTAAATATTATTAATATTAGTAAAAAGCTTTGAATTTATTTTCTTTATCGAGCATCAAAAATATTGATTATATTTTTTAAATAACGAATTAATCATTTTGTTTTAATTTGGTAATTTCCGTTTTGAAAAATATTTTGGTCAGTTTTTTTTTTTTACTTTTAAGGTTTAATTTTAATTGTTTTTAGTTCGGATTTTTAGAACTAAAAAACCTTTTTTGTGCTATTTTAAGTGGATGTCCTCTTTTTAGACATGAGTCGGTATCTTCATTTTTGATACCTTTTTAAATATATGTAACATTTTAAGGAAATTTAAGTTTGTAGGTGTAAGTTTTAATTAGAAATAACATTTCCTTCAATATCCACGTTTTTAAAATTACTAAAATTTTTTGCTAATTTTAGCAAATCGTTTTTCAAAAATTTGTAAAATGATTTCTGAAATTAGCAACAAAAATTTGTAAATATTCTGTAAAAATTCTGTAATTTGTAAAATGTAAATAGCAAAAAGATTTGCTAAATAATAATTTTTTACTAAAAATCAGTACAAAAATAGTAGAGTGGGATTGAAAACCATTTACAAAGTTTTCTACTCACTTTTTTTCTGAGTGTACAGATTTGTTAATTTTAATAACATTTTGCGTAAAATTTAACAAATCTAAATTAAGATTATTTGTAATTTTGCAATGTTATTAAATTTATTTGTATTATTTAAGTCTTAGGGTCTCGCGGCTTCCCCAAACTTATTCCATATCTTAAAACTATTTTTGGATAGATATTATTAATTAAATTCTTCAATATTGGCTTCCAGTGCGTCAAGCGTTGCGGGCTTGTCGCTATAGACATGAGCCTTGACATAGCCCCACAAAAAATAATCTAAAGTTGGTAAATCTCACGATCTAGGCGGCCTCTCTATTGGGCCATTGTTTCGTGTGCTGTGTGGCATCTGGCACCGTCTTTTTAAAACCACATGTCAGCCAAGTCCAGCTCTTCCCATTTTGGGAAAAAAGGTTTGTAATCATCGCACGGTACACTCAGAAAAAAAGTTAGTAGAAAAATTTGTAAACGGTTTTCAATCCCACTTTACTATTTTTGTATTGATTTTTAGTAAAAAAATTATTATTTACCAAATCTTTTTGCTATTTACAATTTACAAATTACAGAGCTGTTGTCGGCAAATAAAGCGCACCAGTGACCCCACTTGGATCTTGAATACAGAAGACGATTGGTGTAATTCAAATTTCTTTATTAACCAAATTGTTCTTCTTCTAATATTAAAATACCTAAATTATGAAGCAATTAAATTTTATAAGCTATATAAACAAATTTAATTACATACTTTTTGGTATGGGAACCGCTGGGAAAATTGCAAATAAAAATTATAAAATTTACTTATTTAAATTAAATAAAAAAAATTCCGAACACTGCGTTTAAGTTGAGGCCAAATTACAAGTGGTATCATTAATTGTTAAAATGGCCACTAAAAGTGACGCTACTTGACATTTAATTTACATATATGCGAAATTAGATAATTTAAGGATGTAAATTTTAGTAGTAAAAAACAACATACAGTGCCGGGTAAAAAGTTTAAAATTAATAAAATCTAGTATATTTTAGTCGTAGCGATAACATTCTCCCCCACAGTATGACGAGGTAATTCTTCGGAGTTATACTCTTGAGGAGCAGCTACTTCTAAAATTGCTAATTTGACAACTGGTCTTTCCAGAATTCCTTGCTGAGTTAGGATCTTTGCACTACGAACTTGTCCATCGTTTGCCAATCTGGTTTCAACTACTTTCCCTCGAATCCATACATTACGAGGTAGAGAAGGGTCAACAATGACGACCAAGTCCCCCTGACATATAGGCTTTTTTTTAATATGCCATTTTGTCCTACAAGTTAAAGATGGTAAATATTCGGCGAGCCATTTTTTCCAAAAAATATTTGCGAACTGTTGAGACACTCGCCAACTCTGCTTCAAAACGATGCCGCTGTCTTCGCAAGTCGACATGGGTTTTAGGCCGCTTGAGTTTCCAACTAAAAAGTGATTTGGTGTTAAAGCCTCATCCAATTCGTGTTCAAGAGGAACGTACGCTAGAGGTCTAGAATTAATAATATTTTCAACTTCAGCTAACATACTCACAAGCAGTTCATCACTGGGAGACCTTGTAGGCATTATTTGGTACAAAATAGTTTTTACAGAGCGCACTAGGCGTTCCCATGCACCTCCCATATGTGGGGAAGCCGGGGGATTAAAATTCCATTTTGTTACAGTTGAGGTGAATTCCTTAACAAATTCATTTTTATCTACATCAACCAACGCTTCACGGAGTTCTCTTTCCGCACCGATGAAATTAGTTCCGTTATCGCTGTAAAATTCACGTGGAATACCTCGTCGAGCCATAAACTTACGAATGGCTAATATGCAGGAACTTGTTGTTAAGGAATGTGCCACCTCAATGTGGACAGCTCTTACTGTCAAACAAGTAAAGAGGCAACCATACCGCTTCTCCTTATGACGATTTACAATAACCATAATTGGACCGAAGAAATCCACACCGGTAAATGTAAATGGTGTTTCATAAGTACCAAGTCGGGCTGGAGGTAATTTTCCCATTTGAGGGAAATAAGGAACCGATTTATATATTTTGCACCATTGGCAGTTTTTAATTGTAGATCTGTATGTGACTCTTAACTTTGAAATCGAGAATTTCTGCCGAATTTCGTTAATTGCTGTTTCATGATTGATGTGGTGATAATTTTCATGATAAAACATTAAAATCAGTTTTGTAATATGGCTACACTTGTGCAATATAATGGGATGTTTACATTCAAGGGGAATGTTTGCATTGTCTATTCTGCCATCAACTCTAAGAACACCATGTTCGTCGACATATGGTGATTTGGTGTAGATGTCACTTGACTTTAAAATTTGTGTACCTGACTTCAGGCAAACAATTTCTTTTGCATATTTTTCAGTTTGTGACTGTCTATATAGCAAATTTTCAGCATTAACTAACTCACCCTGAGTAAGTTCTCCCTTTTGTATGATTTTAGTTTTAATATTTTTAATAAATCGAAGACAATATGCAGTAGACCTTACCATTCGATTCCACTTTGAAAAGCGATGCTCATTTATAAGTGGTTCAACATGAGTCGTTATATGTATATGATGTACTAACTCTTCTGATGGTGCCGCATCAATGGTTTCAGTACCGGGCCAAGTATCTTCAGACTGATAAAGAAATTCAGGGCCTTTAAACCACCTACTGTCACTGCAAGTTTGAGGAATCCGAGCCCACTTAGTTGCTTCATCAGCCACATTAAGTTTTGTAGGAGCCCATCCCCAATCTTTTAGTGAGCTTAGCTCTAAAATTTCGGTAACTCGAAAAGCTACAAATTGGGCATATTTGCGATGATCCGAATTAAGCCAACTTAGGACCGTTTTTGAGTCGGACCAATAAAACGTTTTATTTATTTTTATATCATGGTTTTCAGTTATATATTTTGAAAACCTAGCACCAATAAGCGCCGCCATTAGCTCGAGACGAGGGACTGATGTTATTTTTATGGGTGCCACTCTTGTCTTTGAGCCAACTAGAGAGATTCCAATGGTTCCATTTTTTTCTAGACGAAAGTAACAAACAGCAGCATACCCATCCTTACTTGCATCCACAAAAGTATGTAGCTGTACGTTAACATCATTATAATTTCCAAATATTCTTACATAACAACGTGGAATTCTTATATTTTTAATATTTGGTAAAATTTTGACCCACTGGACCCACTTGGTCATTAATTCAGTAGAAATTTCCTCGTCCCAATCTATTTTGGATCGCCATATATCTTGCATTAAAACTTTTACATACATAATAATGTGTGCAATTAGACCAAGAGGGTCATAAATAGACATAACTAAACGAAGTACTTCCCGTTTAGTGGGGACTTTTGTGCAAGCAAATATTTCGCTGTCAGCCAGCCACTTTGAAATTTTAAATGTTATAACATCCTCACTATGCTCCCAAAATACGCCTAAAACCTTTTCGATTTGCTGTTCGGTATTTTGATTTAAACATTTTAACATGTTGACATCAGTGTGTTTAAATGAATCAAAAATAGATTGGTCATTTGAAATCCAATTTCTAATATTAAAACCGCCTTGTTGATGAATATATTTGATGTCAGAAATTAATTTTGCTGCCTCAAGTGGAGTGTCAACAGAGTCGAGAAGGTCGTCTACATAGTGGTTTTTTTTTATTGATTTTACAGCCACTGGAAATTCACTTTCATATTTGGTTGCGTTTACATTTTTTATGTATTGAGAAATGCTAGGGGCGCAAGAGGCACCAAAAATCATCACGTCCATAACGTATACATCAGGATTTATATTTTGACAGCAATCACGCCATAAAAACCGTTGGACGTCTCTATCCTCATGCCTTATATAAATTTGATGAAACATTTCTTCAATGTCTCCGCATATCGCAATCGCTTTTTGCCTAAAAGTGAATAAAATTGACGGCAAAGAGGCCAAAAGATCGGGGCCCTTTAAAAGAAACGAGTTAAGTGAAACTTTCTGTGATTTGGCTGCTGCATCCCAAACAACCCTCGACTTACCGGGTTTATTTTTATTAAAAACGGCGAAAATAGGTAAGTACCAAATCTTTTTATCTGGCTGCAAAATTTCGTTTTGTTCCAATTTTCTTATGTAGCCTTTGGATAAATATTTGGAGATTGTATCCCGAAAAATATTTAAAAGCTCTAAATTTTGCAATAATTTGCGCTCCAAACATATTAGTCGCTTTCTTGCCATATCATAGCTCTCAGGTAAATTAAGAAAATCACATTTCCATAGTAGTGGAACTTCATAATGTTTATCCTCTCTTTGCCTGGTAAGTTCATTCAGCATATTTAAAGCGCGTTGGTCATCTTTTCCCACTAGAGGGTCTTTTAGAGAAATTCCGATGCTTTCCAGTGAATAAAAACCTTTTACTAGTCCATCCAAATTCTCATCATTGCCTCTTGTGCAATTACAAATATGAAAATTATAATGCTGCTTTTCATTTCTTTTTGCAGCTGTAGCACCATAGACAATCCATCCAAGTTTTGTACGTACTGCTACGGGCTCATGTGGAGACCCTTCACGTATTTTATTTGAAACACCCACATTCAGTTCGTTAAGCCCAATCAGAATCTTTGGTACCGCATTATAGTACGAACTTATTGGTAGTTTTCGTAAATGACGGTAGCGTTGAGAGACATTTTTATAGTCCAATGTTTGCGTTGGTAGATTGAGACTACTTACTGTGTTCACTTCCATCATCATTCTGTTTTTATTTTCACCTGAAATTTCAATTGTTAATTTTTTTGAATTTATTTCGTTTCTTTTCATACCACCAGTCCATTGCAAACACAGGGGGTTTCGTTCACCATTTAATTGCAAATCATTTAAAATGGACTCTTCTATTAAACTTATTGATGAGCCGTCATCAATAAAAGCAAAAGTATTCATTACTTTATTATTTCCATAAATTTTAATTGGAATAATTTTAAAAAATATTTCATTTATTTTCGCACCGTGTGTATTCACTATTGCTGTGTCAACATTTTCTGTACTGTTTGACGTTTCGTTATTGATATTATTTGCAGAAATAGAATATCGATGTAATGAAGGATGGTGGTAATATTCACAGTTCTCCTCTCCACACTTTACATTCTTTTTACATTCGCCGTGATGTTTGCCTAAGCAGCATTTGCACAGATTATTTTTCCTAATAATATTCCATTTGTCGTTTCTATCCAACAACAAAAATTTTTGGCACACTGCAAGAGATGAGCATTTACTGCTGTTACAAACAAAACATATGCGGTCGTTACTGTGGGCATGTAAATATGCTTTCTTGTTCTGCGTGTTGTTGTTGTTATTCATAGTGGAATCGGTTTTTTTATTAACAACGTTGTTGTTGTTGCTGCTTTTTTGTTCTTTTTTGTCGTTGTTTATTGTGACACTGCTGGCAATGAGACCTAAATTAAAAATCCAATTTGCAAATTCTAATAAATTTGCTTTTTTGTTTTGATTATTTAAATTTGCTCGTTGTGAGGCCCATTGCATTTGATACGAAGATGGTAACTTTTGTAACAATTCATTTAAAAGTGAAGAATTGTTAATTTCATCTGTCATTTTACAGGCTTCTATTGTTGACAGTAAACTACGAACATTAATGGCAAAAGAGGTAAGTGTACTTAAGTTATTTTCATCAACAGGTGAGGTCAACTTTATTCTATTTTGAATAGAGTACAAAATTTTTTCTGGTTGACCGTACAACATTTGCAGAATATTTATTACCCAAGCAACGTTTGAGGGGTGAATAAGTAAATGTTGAACGCTTTTTAAAGCATCTCCCTTTAGTGATCGTTGTAATCTTATTAAATTTTCAGCTTCCGTGAAGGCGCAGAGATTTGTGGACCATTCAAAGGTTGAGGAAAATATGGGCCACTCTTCTGGCAGACCGGTAAATATTGGAAGTTCTTTCGGCAGTGATTGGCGAGACGACAGGTGAGTTTGTGATAAATTTTGTGTGTCATTTATATTTGTTGATAAAGTGTTTAGTGTATTAGGTATACCCTGATGAAAATACTGTGGATTTTGTGCAGAGTTGTTTATAGTTGCCCTAATTTGCTGGAAATGCTGTGGATTTCTTGTTGATGACAGTGGGTGATCAAAATTAGCTGGGGGCATATATAAATTGAAATTTTGACCAGGATTTAAATTCGAAGTAACGTAAGTGACAGACGGTGGCTGGTTTAAGCTGAGATTATTTGTTGAAAACATTCGCTGTGGTTGGTTGGTTGTGGTGCTAAATATTGGACCAGAATTTGCTATGTAGGGCATTGAGCTTTGGACTTGTGGTCCAGCATATGAGTTCGTTGTCGTGGCCGATACTGCTGGAAAGGTGCACGGTGCAGATTGTAATGGCAAACTTAAGGCATTAGCAAAATTTGTATTTAAATTATATTTCATGCTAGTTGCGTTGTTTTTATTAACCATATGTGATGGCAAATCTGAATAAAGAGTTTCAGACAAAACTTGTGTAGTGTTTGATTTATTATTTACGTTTTGAAATTCGTTGGGGTTTTTTGCAGCACAATGTACATTTGTAGTATCTTGAGGATTCGGAAGATCACCTACCCAATCTTGTACAGATTTAGAGCCAGAAGAGGAGGCATCAGCTAAATCAGCATCTTGTTCAAGCAACTGGTACTTTTTATTTAAGTATTCTTGTTGTAGATTTTTCTCTTCCTCTAGCTTTTGAAGCTGGAGCTCAATTCGACGTGATTGTGATGTCCGAGAGATACTTGAAGAGCGGCTTCTTGTAGGGGAAGCGGCTCTAGTGGTAGAACAGGTTGTACATTTGTAGGTTATGTCAGAAGTGGCATTTGTACAACTTTTATGAAATGTTTTGTGGCAATCGGTGCAAGAAATCATATCTTCGTTTGGGGGACTTGGACATAAAGCGCACTTAGCATTTTGTTGACCCTGTGAAGTAGATGAATTCATTTTGTACTCACTGCGATTGGCAAATATGTTGAGACGCTACAGGTGTCCAGGGGTTGATTGTTTTGTTGAGTAAACAAAAAGTATTTTAAACTGTTGTCGGCAAATAAAGCGCACCAGTGACCCCACTTGGATCTTGAATACAGAAGACGATTGGTGTAATTCAAATTTCTTTATTAACCAAATTGTTCTTCTTCTAATATTAAAATACCTAAATTATGAAGCAATTAAATTTTATAAGCTATATAAACAAATTTAATTACATACTTTTTGGTATGGGAACCGCTGGGAAAATTGCAAATAAAAATTATAAAATTTACTTATTTAAATTAAATAAAAAAAATTCCGAACACTGCGTTTAAGTTGAGGCCAAATTACAAGTGGTATCATTAATTGTTAAAATGGCCACTAAAAGTGACGCTACTTGACATTTAATTTACATATATGCGAAATTAGATAATTTAAGGATGTAAATTTTAGTAGTAAAAAACAACATACAGTGCCGGGTAAAAAGTTTTAAATTAATAAAATCTAGTATATTTTAGTCGTAGCGATAACAGAGCTTTTACAGAATATTTACAAATTTTTGTCGCTAATTACAGAAATCATTTTACAAATTTTTGATAATCGATTTGCTGAAATTTGCAAAAAAAAATTACTAATTTTAAAAAAGTGGACTTTGAAGGAAATGTTATTTCTAATTTAAGCTTACACCTACAAACTTAAATTACCTTAAAATGTTACAAAGATTAGAAAAAGGGATCGGAAGTGAATATACCGACTCATGTCCAAAAAAAGGACATCCACTTAAAATAGCACTAAAAAGTTTTTTTAGTTCTAAAAATCAGCCAATTAAAATTTGACCTTAAAAGTAAAAAAATGTTGACTAAAATAGTTTTCAAGACAGAAATTACCAAATAAAAACAAAATAATTAATTCTTTAACGTTTTAACAATATTTAAGATTTTTAAGCCTTTGATTTTGTTTTTAATTTTGTATAAAATATTTTTTGAAAAAAATAAATAAAATAAAAAAAAATTTATGCTTGATAAAAAAAAAATAAATTTAAAATTTTGTACTGATTTTAGCAAACAGATTTTAAATTCCACTTTACAAAAAGTATGCTAAAATTTAGTAGCGGCTACTAATTTCAGCAGACCTGTGTTGCTAAGATTAACAAAAAATACCGCTGGGCTCAAATTAGCAAAATTTCCCGTAATAACAGCAAAATGTTCAGTTGCCATTACAGACTTTTTTTGGTCAGTGTAGCACTCGCCATTCACAGTAATGTTCCTGCCTTCGTTGTCTTTGAAAAGGTATGGTTCAATGATGCCACCGGCCCATAATCAACACCAAACAGTGCATTTTTCGGGATGCATTGATAGTTTTTGCAATGCTTCTGGCTGCACTTCACACCAAATTCGGCAATTCTGTTTGTTGATGTACCCATTGAGCCAAAAATCATAAGCGACGAAGCTAATTTCCATCTGAACGAATACGTAAGCAAACAAAATTTGAACTTCTGGAGCACCGATAATCCGCGTATCATTCGCGAAGAGCCATTACATCCACTGAAAGTCACTGCATGGCCAGCTAATTTCGGCAGAAGTGATATCGGGCCTTACTTTTTTAAGGATGCCGAGGGTATAACGCTTACTGTGACTGGTAAGCGATACAGAACCATAATTTACGAGTTTTTATTGCTAAAAATTTATTTATTAATACTAGAGGGTTCGAAAACAATGGTGCAACTACACACACACAGCTCGTGGAAAGAAGGACATTTTAAAGGATGCGTTTCCTGTCTCGTTTTGGCAATTTGCAGTCTTTTTTTCGAGATTTTTGTGAAGTCACGGGTCTAGAAAAACAAACTACAGACCCTGGAAGATTTCAAGAGAATATCCGACCAGAGTGCGTGAACTTATCGCCCGTAGTTATCTTCATAACAATGGAAAATGCGGTAAAAAGAGCCTACATGATCATCAACAATGGCGACGCCCACTTGAACGTTACAATCTTCAAAAATTGATAGATAAAACATAAAGGTCCAAATAACCCAGCAAAAACATGGTATCAACTACTTACCAGGCTATCAACTCGCCTAATTACTTTTGTTCGCGATGTCCAAAAAGTAATGGGTACTCATTATTTTCTGGCTGTTCGCAAGCGAGAGGGTAATGACAACCCATTACATTGTGTTTTTTGTAAGTGAGAAGGTAATGACCACTCATTACTTTTGGGACATCGCGAACAAAAGTAATTAAGCTAGTTGATAGCCTGGTAAGTAGTTGAAACCCTGTTTTTGCTGGGAAGCATTAAAAAAAATTATGTCAATTCATTTTAAAGATATGGAAAAACAACATCTGATTAATGTTTTTGGCCACCCTGTATATGTGAAAAAATTTTAAAATTGTACAAAAATCTTATACATTAAAAGTAAATTTAAGGAATTTTGTGGAGAAAACTATACCGAATATGCTCTAATAAAAAAAAACAGAAAAAGTGAACTGCAGTCCAAAATTTCAATGCCAAATCTTAAAACACTTTTTTTCTTTGATAAATTTCTAATAAATTGAAATTAGTTTTAGTTTTATTTAAA
This sequence comes from Eustalomyia histrio, assembly GCA_949748255.1. NCBI lineage: Eukaryota > Metazoa > Arthropoda > Insecta > Diptera > Anthomyiidae > Eustalomyia > Eustalomyia histrio. The sequence continues at coordinate 8,786,909 of OX456523.1, forward strand.
TTTTCTTTTGTAATCAATTAATTGAAAAATTCTTAAATGCAATTTATCATACGATAAATATAAAAATAACCATAGACATTTATAGTATTTAATTTTTATTATTTTTTCTTTTTATTTTTGTAGATGTGATATTTGGCAATTTATCTTAAAGTTCAAGCAATTTTCTGCTTTGCCAGTCTATCACATTTTAAATGTTCAACATCATCATCAGTAGCAGTACCAGCAGTACCAGTCAGTAGTAGTAGAAGCATCAAATGCCAGAGATCACAATTCCATTAGCCAGCGCTATCTTTTGCTACCGTTTACAAATGTATGGAGAACACAAAGATGGGTGCATGAATAAAATGATGTCTGTTTCATTCTGTACATCTGCGGTTAATTTCATTACTATGAAATACATGTTTAGTTTTTATTATATTTTCCTTTTTTATATTTTACTTTTGTGGTTGTTTCAATTATAAATCAATATTATCAAAAGAAACAATCACATTTTATTTTTAAGGCAATATTTCCTCTTTTACTCACCACTAATTGTAAGTGAAAAATAATCAGTACACATGGAATGGGGTGAACTTTTTTCATTGGTTGTTATTACAATATGTTGATACAGAACCCGTTCGGGACTAAAATTAAATAACAGAGGTTGCCTTTTTTTTGTTATTGTTGTTGTTGTTGCATTTCATAAATGAGTCCAACTCATTTAATAAAGATAAAGTGTTTTAAATGGTTTCAGATCTTTTTATTTTTATTATTATGTTTATAAATTAAAACAATTATACATACGAGAGTGTTATAATCTGCAATGACGAATATTTAATACCGTTCCGTCAGTGTCGATTCATATTGGAAGTATTGAGTCGAGCATTCAGCTTTAACTGCTGCATAGACTCCGAATAGTATGTCTCTAATTTAATATAAACACTCCTGAAATTAGCAGTGATTCGATTTAGCATAATCGTAATGATGCGTTTACATCTGCATGTAAATCCCAAAATTTTGATATTCTGAAAACTCGAATTGAGTATTCTTAACTCGATACCACATTATTAACTCGATACCACATTCATATAAAAACTGCTTTGAATTTTCATACCCAAAAACCCGGGTTATTTTTTCTGCTCAGAAGCCACTATCTCTATTATGAAATTCCCTTTCTCCAATTGTTTGGAAAGAATAATCAAATCTTTAAGGTGGGACAATAAGTATCACCCTGTTGGAAAGTGCTGCCTTATTTTTGCAAATTGTGTCGTATGTCAATTTGGTTTTTGACATTCTTGAAATAGACACGAGTAAAATTTATAGTGAAAATCAGTGAATCGCTTTTTAAGAACTCAATGACGAAGTGGATGATATTCCATCAAATTTGATTATGAACGACGATGCTCATTTACAGTAAATAACAGTGAGTCGCTTTTTTGGATTTGGACCGCTATTTTAGAAATAAACGACGAGTGAATGATTTCACGTCATATTAATATTGTGAGCGACGATGCTCATTTTTATCTCAGCGTCCACGTCATTAAGCAAAATTCTCGGTTCTGGGGTACGCAAAATCCGTGCAAAATTTATGAAGCACCATTACACCCTCTCAAAGTCACATTTGGTTTGCAGTTACGATGATTTGAATTAATTTTTTCGAAAGAGCCATCGATAACGCTATTACTGTACACTCAGAAAAAAAAAATTTGTAGAATAATTTGTAAACGGTTTTCAATCCCACTTTACTATTTTTGTACTGATTTTTAGTAAAAAAATTATTATTTAGCAAAGCTTTTTGCTATTTACATTTTACAAATTACAGAATTTTTACAGCATATTTAAAAATTTTTGTTGCTAATTTTAGAAATTTGTAAAAATTTTTGAAAACCGATTTGCTAAATTTGGCAAAAAAAAAATTACTAATTTTAAAAATGTGGATATTGAAGGAAATGTTATTTCTAATTAAAATTTACACCTAGAAACTTAAATTACCTTAACTTAAATTACCTTAAAATGTTACATATTTAAAAAAAAAAAAGTATCGGAAGTGAATATACCGACTCATGTCTAAAAACAAGGACATCCACTTCAAATAGCACTAAAAAGTTTTTTTAGTTCTAAAAATCAGCCCTAAAAACAATTAAAATTTTACCTTAAAAGTAAAAAAAATATTGACTAAAATATTTTTCAAAACAGAAATTACCAAAATAAAACAAAATCATAGATTTGTTAATGTTTTTAAAATTTTTAAGCCTTTGATTTTTTTTTTTTAATTTTGTCTAAAATATATTTTTAAAAAACTAAATAAAATAAAAAAAATTTGATGCTCGATAAAAAAAATAAATTAAAAATTTTGTACTAATATTCACAATATTTAGGAAACTTTTTTGCTGATTTTAGCAAACCGCGGGTTTAAATTCCGTTTTACAAAAAGTTTACTAAAATTTAGTAGCGGCTACTAATTTTTCTACTAATTTTCTTACTAATTTCATTGTACTACATGTCAGCAGATATGTGTTGCTAAGATTAGCAAAAAAAAAAAAAAATACCTCTGGGCTCAAATTAGCAAAATTTCTCGTAATAACAGCAAAATTTTCAGTTGCCATTAAAGACTTTTTTTGGTGAGTTTAAACGCCGACCGCCATACCATGCTGACTCAATTTTTCTTACTGGAAGTAGACGATGTCGATGGACATGAGGATAACATGTGGACATGAGGTTCAAACTGAGCTGGGCCACTTGTCATACTACATGCCACACGATGCGTTTTTGAAAGATGCTTTCCCAGCGCGTATATTCTCGCTTTTCTGTGATTTTGCTTAGCCAGCCAGATCTCCCGATCTGACTGTCCCGAACTTCTTCCTCTGAGAATATTTAAAGTCATTGGGGTACGCGAACAAGCCGTGCAACTTGGAATATTTAAATAAAAACACTCGAGCCGAAATTCACAACGTGAAAAATGTAATCAGAAGAGACCAAATTTGCTTCAACTCTGATGGCGGCAATTTTTTTAACATAATCAGTTAAAAACCAAGTGGGTTTTCACTTCAAACCAAAGTTATAGCAAAACAAAATCAGATGATGGTTTTGCCCCACACTGTATTACCAATATTACTAAAATTTTCAATTGCAAATATTTCCTTGATTCCAAATTATCTCCTGGAACTTATAGTGACTTTATTTATATTTGAAACCCAGATTAATTCCTGAATCCAATCCTAATATTTTTTAAACTTTAATTCCAAATTATCTCCTGGACCCAATCGTAGTTTTATTTAAACATAAATTCCAAAATATTCGCTAGACCTACATATTTGAGATTTTATTTAAATTTTAAACAAGGACTATTTACACGCAGAGAAAAATCATGGTTGTAATATGATCACTGCTACTATATTGTGCTTGCTGCAAACGGGTATGGTTGTTACAATCAAGTTATTGGTTTTCTAACCATCAACATGGTCGCTACCTTAATTGTTTAGTAAATATTTTACTATTTTATGATTGGCACCTTATATTTTATAAAATGTTTGGCTGTAACCATACTTTGGTAACAAAAATTCTGACTATGAAAAAAATATGATAATTATGCAACCATGTTTTTATTACAATTGACCTATTAAGATCCACACGCAGAGAAAAAACATGGTTGTAATATGATCACTGCTACTATATTGTGCTTGCTGCAATCAGGTATGGTTGTTGCAACCAAGTTATTGGTTTTCTAACCATCAACATGGTCGCTATCATCATTATTTAGTAAATATTTTACTATTTTATGATTGGCACCTTCTATTTTATATCATGATTGGCTGTAACCATACTGTGGTAACAAAAATTCTGACTATGAAAAAAATATGATAATTATGCAACGATAAAATGTTGGCAACAATCAATAAATAATTATACAATCAAAGAAGGAAAAGTTCTTAAAGTCTGTGATTTTTTTCCTAACAATTTTTCTTCAAAAGTCTTTAATAATAATTTTTTTATAGAAAAATATTTCTAAAGGAAATATTCTTAAATTTAAAAAGCTTTTTCATAGTTTCTAAGAACTTTTCCCTTAATATTGCCCAGGAACCATAATATAGTTATGAGGGGTCATAATATGATAACATTTTGAGCATACTGTGATTACGTGCGATCATATTATGATAAATTCAATATAACATGTTTATTTAGGACCATAATATGCTAATTTTTGAATCATAATATAACTGTAGGGACCATATTATGGTAATTTTATTATCATCATATGATAACCATAATATAGTACGATTATGGTTGGCACAACTATAAACCCAAACATATATGATGCTCTTCGAATATGATTGACCCAACCATGTTATTTCTTTGCGTGCAGTTATTTTTTTTAGCTTTAGAAGATTTTTTAAAGGTTTTTCGAAAATTTCTTATACATATAATATTATTTACACTAATCAATTCATTGTCAAAAAGATTCTATTGAAAGATTTTATATTTTTTAATTATTTTCAGTAAAAACAATTAATAAAATTAAAAATATTAATAAAATATTTTTTATAAGAAAAACCCTGTAGAAGCCATGATTTTTTTTTTTTTTTTGTACGAAAAGGTTTCTTACTTAAAATAATAGATATTTATAAATTTATCTGATAAAAAGATTTTAAGATTCTATGGACTTTTTCTTAAATTAAAATTCTCAGATTCTCCAAACTGTTTATTAGATAAAAGTTCATACATTAAAAAAAAACTTAGATTCTAAGGTCTGTCTTTGAAAGAAAAATTCATAGATTCTAAAGACTTTTTATCATGAAAAATACTTAGATTCTAAGGACTATCTCTAGTAGAAATATTCTTAAAGAGCTTTTTAATGGTTTCTAAAAACTTTTCCTTTAAGAAATTTTCTTAGATTAGGAATCATATAATGATAATCCAGGAATCATAATATAGTTATGAGGGACCAAAATATAATAATATTTTGAGCATACTATGATTACGTGAGATCATATTATGATAAATTCAACAACATAAACATGTTGTTGAATTTATGACCATAATATGGTAATTTCTGAATCATAATATAACTGTAGGGACCATATTATGGTAAAAATATGGTTATTTTATTATCATAATATGATAACCATATTATGGTACGACTATGGTTGGCACAACCATAAACCCAAAAATATATGATGCTCTTCGAATATGATTGCCCCAACCATGTGTTTTCTTTGCGAGTAACAATAGGATGTGCAGAGTTAAAATTATCGAGTCAATCATAAAGTTTTGTGGCTTTTTGATTGGGTCGATATTATCTTCAATATTATCTCATACTTTCAAAACCTTCCAAGGAATTTCAAATGTTACAAACTGTATCAAAAACTTAATATACTACCTAAAATAAAGAAAATATACAAAAAATGCAACTGTAAATCTATAAAAACAAAATAAATTAATATGAAAATGGATAAATACATTTATTCATTTACATTTTAAACCGACATTTCGACATTTATGACAGCTTACTTTACGAAAAGTCAAAGAAGAAGAAGAATAAGAAGAGGAGAAGGTTGTTGTTTTAGCATCATTATATACTCACTGATACATTCATATGTACTGATGGCACAGAGGGGGAAGAAGTCAAAAAGTATTTGAGGAGTATGCCAGAGTGGCATATCAATTACTGTATAAACAAAAGCATTAACTGACTGAATAGGGGAGAATCTATGGGGTAGGGTGGATGTTAAACATGCACTTGTTTGATCTGTTTACATTTGTTAGGTTTTAAATTGCATACAGCTGATTATACTCTAACTCAGCAGAAGAATCCAATCTTTTGGGGTTGAATTAAATCTCATTACAAAAAGCTTTTTGTTTTGGGGTGTTATGTTATATCAATCATTTAGTATTTATGCACAAATAAAAGCCAAACTATCAAGTGTATTCATTCAAATAAGTTTTAAAAGGTCAAACAGACAATAATTTTAACAAATTTAAAATAAACGCCCCCATCAGACAAAATTTTAAATGTATTAAACAAAACGCCTTCAATATCATATTGTCGTCTAACATGCATACAGTCGTCAGCCTTGAAATATCCTTTGAAACTAAATGCCTTTACTTCCTTAAATTGTCATATATAAATATAAATAATATGGGTTTTTGTTTTAAGGGTTGTCATGTGTGGTGTTTTGAGGCACATATGGAAAGCGCCCACATTAACTGACCGCATTGTTGTTGTTAGTCTGGGCTTCATATTACTACATATCGTCTGTATGTTTGTTACTTAAAACGGCGACCTTACAAGTCGTACGTTATACCTTCAACATCCTTGTCGATGACGACAAGGACTCACACGCTGTTTTAAATATGAACGATTTTGATCATTTTAACATTTTTTTTTTTTTTTGTCTTTTGAGTAACTTTTTTAAGGTCTAGACTCTAGACAATTTGCTTTGGATACCAATTTATCATTATTAATATTGCGCAAAGATAATATTTCTATAGACGTCTATGAAATTTTCAAGACGACTTTCTGACGTCCATGTAAAGAATTTGTATTAGGGATTTTTATAATTTTTATTTATTATAACACGCAAATATCTGTATGAAAAAAAAAATTAAAAATATAAATAAAGGGTGGGCCATTTAAAATTTTAAATCTGAATCGGCTATAAAAAAAGTACTGCTTATTATTTAAAATTTCTGGTTTTATTGGATATGTTAAACTTTGTCATTTAAAAATGGAACAACATATCATTCATATGACTACCACGACTGGCTCGGCAGTACCTCATCCGATCAATCCAATTTTTCAGTACATTTTCGATTGTTCCGGCGCGAATCTCTTTAATGGCAACTTCGATTTCAGGTTTCACCGCTTCAATTGTCTCTGGATTGTTTGCGTAATATTTATCCTTAATATCTAGCCACAGAAAATAATCCAAAGGGCTCAAATCACAGCTCCAAAGCGACTGATTATTCGAATTTCAAAAACATTTCGTGAAAAATCGATTGTTGCGTTGGCTGTGTGACATGTGGCCCCGTCTTGTTGAAACTAAATGTCGTCCAAGTCATTCTCTTGAATTTTTGGAAACAAAAATTCGTTAAGCAAGGTAACGCTCACCGTTGACGGTAACGGCGGCTCCTTGCTCATTTTCGAAGAAAAATTGCCCAATGACGCCGCCAGTCCAAAATCCACAGCAAACAGTGACTCATTGTGGATGCATTGGCTTCTAAATAGTCACGTGTGGGTTCTCTGAACCACATCCATTTTGCTTATTGACATAACCACCAAGATGAAAATGAGCTTCATCCGAAGACCCGATTTTTCGGTAAAATTCTTCATCTCCTGCCAAACAATCTTCAGCCAATTGTGGCAAGGATGGTCATGAGGCTTCAGTTGTTGGACCAATTAAACTTTGTAAGCCTTCATACCAAGGTCTTTATGCAAAATTCTTTTCAAAGAATTGCGAAAAAATGTTTAGTTGATGAGCACGATGACGAGTTGATGTTGATGGATGTTCTTGGAGAGTCTCAGCCACAGCAGCAATGTTTTCAATTGAACGTACTAAACGAGAACGTACACGGTTTGGTTTGACCATTTTCATGAACTCACTTCACAAATTGACGCACAAACTGAACTGCAGGCCGATCTCTTCTCGAAAATTTTCCATAAGTCTGAAAATAAAAATTAATGTTATTCTACCTTTTGAAGTCAAAGTAATCGGTAGTTCAACTTTGAAATTTTAAATGGCCCACCCCATTCTAAAAATAACTTTAAATAAGGAAGAAACGGAAATACCTAATGCTTCATACAAAACAGATGCCCTAACATATGTTCATCATACCCATATGATGTACTAGATCACGGAAATGTAGTCCATATTCCAATCGAATTATGTATTTTTAATCTTACGCGGCGTAATACTGCGTCCCCCGGAGGGTAGTCAAAACCATGACCTTGATGTACTATATATTCATTGATAGAATGAAGAAAATCTCTCCAGCCCCTGAACCTTTCACGATTAAATGACAAGCTAGCCAAATTTCCATAATTAAATTCGGTTAAAGTATCGGTACGATAATTTACACGCAACTGATATGACGCTTTTCTTCCCTTTCTTGTAATCTATTTTCCTGGAAAGCTTAGAGCCTTGAGTAACACCAAAATACTCCGCCCCTTCAAGAGTTTAACCCATTTGCAATAAAGTCAATGGCTCTACTAGGCTTAGATTTCCAAATTTCCAAGAGGATAATATATATCCACCAAGGAATTGTTGTCTCCTGCCACAAAACCTAGGACATACACAGATAATATGTTCCGCTGTATCAGCATCCAATTCGCAGAACCTACAAGTCTCCGATTCAGAGAGACCTCTAGTCCTCAAATGTTACCTGAGATTACAGTGTCCAGTGAAAAATTCCGTTAAGCTCCTTAAGTCCTTCCTGTTCTGAGAAATAAGTCTACTGGAGTCTCCACCAGATGGAGCGATGAATCCCTTAGGCTGGCACTGGCATTCCAGCTTCCAGTGGCCTTGGATTTCCTCCAAATCCTAAGTTTTTCTCTGGTATACCCAGCAGGTACACCCTTATAGGTTGATCAAACTTTCGCATATAAAGCTGCTCTGTAAGCAAAAGAAGTTCGAGTTTTGCGGGATGTCTTGCTAGACCGTGTCCTTTCACAATGTTGATAATTTCACACGCAATGATCGTTTAAAGATATATTCTCCCGTTTAAAAGTCTATGCGACCAATTTCGTTTCCGTTATTTCCTGTCGCTCGAGGATGTCAATTATAATATTCCAATAAACACTTTATTTGTGTGATTTGATTTTCTTGGCGTTTAATAATCGATATTATAGTGATAATGTGGAACGCACTTTCAACATCTAAAAAAGTTTTTAACCTCCAAAAATTTTTTCATCTACATAATTTTACATTTGCAGAATTAAGATCCAGGCACCTCGGGGGTGATGTTATATCGGACCTGGAATACCTGAGGAACGTCGACTGAAAAAACCTTGAGGAGTTACGTCGGGGAAACCAGGTTTCTAAAAAGCGGACGTTAACAATCTCCATGTTCTTAAGGAGCGCACAACAGGCCCAGCAGCGGCCTAGGTGTATAACGTAGCGATATGAGGTTGCATTTCGATGCTTCATCCTCCTTTCGACCCAACTTAACCTAAGCTAACCTACCTTGATTATCCTCATGAGCATCACGTAGAATTGCAAGCGATTTCACGCCACTCAAAAGGTTTTGATATTCGAAATACAACATTCCACCTAAACCATTAAAATAACAGATCAGGGGGTCAATTCTCGTTCTGTGATAATGTGAAGTGAAAAAAACTTTTCATTTTCGTTTTCATAAGCACTTTTCACTCGAACTTTTCACAAATACATAATTTGCGATTCTCGTATGTATTATGAAAAAAATGTGTTATCCAAAATTTAAAGCAAATGTCAAAACAGAGAAAGACGTAAACAAAAGTAAATTAAGTTCGTAAAATTTATTTTAAATAATTATATAAAAATGTCTGGATTAATTGTATTATTGGATATTACTCAAAGAATTCCGGATGAACAAAGGTAAGACAATGATGTTACAAGCATTTCATTGCAGTAAATAATTTAATAATTTATAGGAATTTTTTGAGAGTGCTGAGACGCATACTTCGTGATGACCACAATCCATTCGAGATGACAACCGACAAGGACTTCATGGATTTATATCGGCTTACTTTAAGTGAACTATATTTGGTGCGCCTATGAAGTCTAATATTACTTAAAGAAAAAAACATTTAATAAAGAATATATATAAACTATTAATAAATATGCCATACTTTTCCATTTTCCACTGTCCTTTTGGGTCCCACTTAAACTGTTAAGGCTCGCCCCTAATTCGTTGCACTTTTCGTCTCTAAATTTGGCACCATCTGCAGTTACAAATCTGTAAATAGGGGATTAATAAAAGTGTGATTATGGTTATTAAGCTACTTACTTATCGGAGAACTGCAAAATCAACTTTTTTCTTGATTTAATCATACACAAAAATTCTTGTTCAATTTTAATAATTCAACAAAATTCACTGTAGAATAAAATCAGCATCATGTTACTGAACGCGTAATTGGAATCAGTGTGAATCATCTGTCGTTTATGTTTTATGCAAATGTAATCACTTAACAGTGTTCAGTAACATGATGCTGATTTTATTGTACAGTGAATTTTGTTGAATTATTAAAAGTGAACAAGAATTTTTGTGTATGATTAAATCAAGAAAAAAGTTGATTTTGCAGTTCTCTGTTACTTATCGTTTGCAATGTCCACATGCTTTTTTTAATAACACTAGTTTACAAAATGAAATTTTTTTCATGTACAGTTGATGAGATATTGATTTCCTTATGTATTTTCTCCCGCTGAATTCGAAAATCAAGGTTAAATTTTTTTTATGGAACAGTTTTTGAGATATTGTGATTTTTTTAATTTTTCGACCTTTTTTCACTTGACGAATCATATCTCGAGCTAGGTATTGAGATGACGAACAAATATGTATAATCGGATCTTTGATCGGTAAAGCCGTTCAAAATATATCGATAACATTAGGGCACATTTTCAAAAAATCATATTTTACAGTAACACTTTTCCGACGGAAAATTACAAATCGTTAGAAAAACGTCTGGTTTCTCTTCATGTACGTAAACCTAATACTTTTGCGTAAGAACTAAGATAAACCAGAAGAAAATCGACCGAAAAATAACAAAGTTATAAGCAATTGAGTGAATAAATCCAAATCTCATATTTTAAGAATAATTTATTTTATTCGACAATATATTGGGTTTAAACTCTTGCAATACATTCTTGACATTTTTGTGTGTTAGAAATAGTTGTGGCCCTTGCTTTGTCTCCGGTTGCTTTTGGGATCCGTTTCTCTAGTGAGAAACCATACATAGTCTCCCAACATTGCTTAGTATTTAATTAATTATAATTAATTAAATACTCATTTTGGCTTTCGCTGGCACGCTTTCGTCTTACAATCTTCTCCATGTTTATTTCACTTATAAATAGTCTGTGTAAACAATTTTTTCATATGAAAATATTTTGACAGTTGTTTGCACTGTTACACAAAACAAGAATCGCCAGTGCTGTGCAATCGTGAAAAAATCTTGTTTCGTTCCACTTTTTTTTCATATGAAAACGGTTTGATATATCTTTAAATTTTTTCACAGAACGCGAATCAAAAGTACTATGAAAACGTGAAAAAACTTTTCATTTCACCGTTTCACAAAACGAGAATTGACCCTCAGGTCAAATAACCCTAAATCCGATATCACACTAAAGTTTTTTTCAAGATCCTCCTCTTTGAGTTTGTCGTATATATGGTATTGTTGCGGCGCCCTCCTGTCAGTTACCCAGGCCTTCAGACTTAAACGGTTTCTCCTGCCAATGAGAAATTATTGCGTCTAAACAATGACTATGTAATATTAGGATGAGCATAGTTAAAATCCTCCAGAATCTTAAGTAATAATTTTCAATACCACAGACTACCTTACACAAAGCCGTCTACACCGATCTTCCTTTGAGCTAAGCACTGCGGACTTTATCCCAAAAGGTTTATTATGAAAATAAAAGATATCGTTTTTTAATATCTGCAATGGAAGATATCATTCAAATGTTTTCTGGGCATATTTCGATGTCATAACAATTTATTTAAATTATCTCTCACTACCTTCAAATACTCGTATGTATTTATTTGTTGTTCTATATTTTAAAATCAATACAAACAAATTGTCATAAACAATCCCGATAAATAGAAAGATTTCAAGTGGTATTTTTCTTTTTAAATTACTTACGTTTTTGGTAACATTATGGTTTTGTAATTTTACTCTCATATATCATGCAATTGCATTTAAATGACTGCCAAAGATTAGAATTTTTAAAACTCAATATTTATCTTAACTTCCTCTTATTTTGTTTAAAGCGCCGCCCCGTTACTACTTATATAAACGAATATAAAACGTAAATATACAAAATTAGTGGGGAAAATTATATAATAGTTGCGACAAAGGATCAAAGAAACAGAAGCCGTGTAGCTTATTTGTCATAGTGTCCTTGTTTAGCATGTCAATCCTTTGGCTTTCAATGTTTCCATTAAATGTTTCCTTAATTGACTAATTGGTGTTGGGGTGTGAAGCGCCAAAAAACTAAAGAGGGTTTTTTGATTTTATATTATTGGAAATGTTACATATACAAATATTTTACACTAACAAAATAAATACATATTTATGTTTATATCAGTTGACAAATTACTACATACATGTCATAACTTAAATAATTGTATAAACAATTTAAATTTATTACATTGAAAATCTTAATAATTTACATGTTTATGTATTTCTTTCTTTTTCTATGTTGATCCTCTGCCCTTTACTAAATTCCGTTACATATTCCACTATGTCAAGTGTTTTAATCATTGAATTTTATTGATCTCTGCTGACATTTTTAGTTTAGTTTATTCATCAATTGTTTAATTCAATTTTATTTGATTTTGATGTGGGAATTTTTCTTAAATCATGAAGATTTTATATCAACATTTTCTGTTTTATTTCAAATTTTGTTTTTAGCGTGTTTTGGTAATACATTCATACTTTGAACTTGTATTTGTTTTGGTTTTCATTTTCAAGTGGCCACCAGTGTTTGTGACAATTAAATATAAATTAATTTTACAGCACTTGTGACTTTTTTTTATTTTCAAAAATATTTTGTTTTAATGTATCTTATATGTAAATAAATATTTTGAAATTCGATCGGAAGTTAAATGTTTTAAATTGTGTTTAATATTGATTTAAAAAGTTGTACTTGTATTATACAATTTTTCGAAATTTAAATTTTTGTTTCATCCAAAGCAATATGCATTTATTTTTTTATTTGTCAAAAAAAAATTATTTCAACTTTTATAAACATTTATTTAAAATAACTTACAACCAGAACTCCCCGGTAGACTAGTTGGTAGCGTGCTAGCTTATCAGTGCGCGGGGGTCGTGGGTTCGATTCTCACCAGAGGTTCTGGTCTGTTTTCGCTACAACGAGCCGATGGCCTTTGTTGCTAGTGTTCGGTTAGGGTATTAGGATATAATTTTTAATTATATGTTTAATATATATATATATATATATGTGTGTGCACAGCACATGTTGCGGGGACGGGTTTTCGTTCCACAAGGTACTATGAAGACATTTTGTTACTTTGGGGACTGTCCTTAAACTTTTCATTATTCTAGTGTGTACTCTGAAGACATTTTACTGGACACAGCGCATTTTATAGGGACTTTTTTGGCTGTATATACAGATGTCTTCAAAGTATGGGCAATGCATATATATATATATATATATATATATATAAATAAATAAATAAATAAATAAATAACTTGCTACCATTTATTGATTTTCTTTTTTAATTTTATATTTTTTTTATTTTTTCAAAATTTATTGAAAATTTTGAATAAAGAAATAAAAAATTTTGGAAAAAAATTATTTTTAAGCAAAGAAAATCACTGAAGAAAACCGTGATCTGAAAATTTTGGGAATATGCCACTTATTTAGCTGCTCAATCTTATATTAAGGGGTAAAAAGAGAGAATGAAAATCAACTGTTTTTGGAAATTTTGGACGTTTTTTACATCCTCTCGAAATTAATTAAAGGTAAGTTGGGTATCAGACGAAAGAAATTTTAGAGACCAATCTTAAAATGCAAAAACAAACCCCTAAAATAAAAAGCTTAGAAGGTCTTTGTATCGAAAATTTTTACCCCTACATAAGGAGAAAAAAGTTTGCAAAAATGTTTGCTAGAGTTACTAAAAATTAGTTAAAAAGGTCCTTTCGGAAAAAGCTGCGGAAATCAAAAGAATCTGTTTGCTTATTTAACATTAATTAATTTTTAAATTAAACATTATTAAGGTAAAAATAGCAAGAAAAAATCTATTTAATTTTCCAATTTTCAGCCCTGTGATGCAGTTTATTTTCCAGCTGGGGTATAGCTCAGCTGTCCAGGTTCGCCAAAGGTCTGCTTCCTTTGAGGTATTTATAAAATATTACGCGATAACCCAACCCTTTACAACGATGGTCGACAATACGACACGGATTCAGAGGAAACCACGTTTTGGTGTTCGAATAGCGAGATTTACTATAGAACACTGCGCAAGTTTTGATCGTTTGTGATAGGCACTACCCGAAGGTAATATTTACCGAACTATAGAGAGAGTTTTGGCTCGGCTAGTTAGATGGATTTGCAACCAACGGGGATAAACGGTGGTTCCCGTACCTGAATAATACGATTAACTAGTATCGAGAATAAAAAACGGTTCTCGTGTTCAAAGTGCCAATAACGAGAATAAGCAACGGTTCTCGTGTTCAAATAATACGACTAACTACAAACGAGAATAAGCAACGGTTTCTCGTGTTCAGCAATACAACTAGCTAATAACGAGAATAAGCAACGGTTCTCGTGTAGTGAAGCAGGAATCGGTAGAGATCAGGTAATATTTCGTTATCGGATCGAAGTATTACACGATTCGTCGGCTCTGGCTTGCCTTACAGCCCTTAACTTTCACCCTATATGTAAATAATTTTCCCAACTTAATGAGAATTGTAAGTATACTATTGGGTATGGGCAAAAGTAGTAATACGGGGTATGAGGATAAGTAGATTCGTAACGGCACGTTACAGCCCTGATTTAGTGAATTGCCAATAATAATAAATCCTGCTGAAATAAAAAAAAATGTACACTCACAAAAAAAAGTGTAATGGCAACTAAAAATTTTGCTGTTATTACGGGAAATTTCGATAATTTGAGCCCAGCGGTATTTTTTTCTAATCCTAGCAACACATGTCTGCTTTTAAAATTAGTAAATTTTTTTTGCTAACTTTAGCAAATCGGTTTACAAAAATTTGTAAAATGATTTCTGAAATTAACAACAAAATTTTGTAAATATTCTGTAAAAATTCTGTAATTTGTAAAATGTAAATAACAAAAAGATTTGCCAAATAATAATTTGTTGACTAAAAATCATTACAAAAATAGTAAAGTGTAGTTTTAATAGTTTTATTTTTGTTCTTTTTATCTTACAAATATTTAGCACAGAAGTTTTTTTGTTCTGATCTTTTTTAACTCTTTTTGAAATTTCTGTATAAAAATGTTTCGAAATGCATCAAAATTTTACGAGGGCGGATCAATAAGTCCGTGACTTTTCGAACTTCGTAGTTATATGAAATGCAATACTGCTCCCATCAAGTACCACCTGTTAATAGACTACTGTCAAATTTTGAGCAAGTTCCGTCGTTTACTTTGCGTTTTTTTACTTTGCGTTTTTTTAGCCTGTTGGGACGATATAAAGGGACACATGTTTATTAGTTTGGTCTGCTCTACAACATATGCAAATTTCATCAAAATCGCAGTGGACCACTCTGCAGGACACATTAGTTTCTATAAGGATACATTTAAAGGACATCATCTTAACTTGGAAAGAAAATACGTATATGGATTTTTATGAAAGGAAAATGCATTAAAGATACGAAGATTATTAGAAAACAAATTTAATCTTGTTACAAAGATTTTATCACCTTCTTAATAATTAGCATTAAATACTCTTAGGAAAAAAAGTATTTATAAATACTTTATAAATTCTTTTGCGACACGTCTTTACAAAAAAAGTAAAAATGTTTTGATTTTTAAAAATATTTCATGACTGAAACTAGTAAGTGAATGTTTCATAGATGAATGATAACATTTAACTACAAAACAATTAACAATTACAAATATTTTGTATGATCTATTTAAGAGACATAAATCTAACAAAGCAGCTGCTAAAAAAAAACCCCTATTACAAAAAAGAATTTTTTTTAATTGTTTGCTAACCCAGCTAGTAAAAACAATATTATCCTTAATCTCAAGTGTTTCTTTTTTTTTTTAAATAAAAAATACGTTATATTTTTTCTCATCTCTTTCTTTATTTTATTTAATGACTCACTTTATTTACAATTACAAAATACAAATTACATTAGAAATATTTATATAATATTATTATTGAGGCACATTTTCATTTTAAATATACTATTAAATTTATTAGTTTAAATTATAAATATTAGGTACTACAATTAGATTTTTTTTGGGGAAATTTTTCAAGGTTGGCAACCTTAACGAATAATTGGTACTGATTTTTTGTTTGTTTTGGTATTATAAACGGTATTATTACTGTTATTTATGGGTATTATTAACAAGTTTCGTTTTCATAACAAATTGTGTGCTTTAAAAAAAAACAATGTTGCCAACTGAAATTAAAAACTGACAAACGTTAGTCAGAAATATAAATTTTTAATAAAAAAAACTAGAATGAAGTTAAATTAATTTAAAATTTTGGATATTTTGTATTTAATACTTGATAATGATAAATTCGAAAAAAATTACATTTGACAAGTTCGAAACAAAAAATATATAGCGTCATTTGAAGTGGTAGTAATAAATATAAAACAGTTTAAATATACACTCAGAATGAACTTAACTGTTTGTAGTTTAATAAAACAGTTTTCCTTTCCATTTAAATATAAAGGAACAAACATTTATTTTTCGAAGAAATATGTATATTAACTTTTTTATACATTTATTCGAAATGATTTACTGTCATTTACCGATTTTTTTCAGTTTCATTTATTGTTTCATTTGTTTGAAATTTAATAAAAATTTACCTACCAAAAGAAAAATTGTGGTTTAATTTTGTCCGTAACAGTTATTACAAATTTAAATTTTAGTTGCTGGCTGTTTCAAAAAAAAAATATTCAAAAAATTTCAATTTGTTTTTTATTTAAATTGGTTGTATATATACAAAATTATTTCAATTCAAATTACAAGAACTTCATAAAGACACACACAAACAGAAACACATTCACACAAAAAGTGTCTATAGCCATGCATACATACATTTTGTATTAAAAAAAATAAAAAAAGGGAAACAATTTCAAAAAATTATAAAATCATTTATTTTTTAAAGAATTGGTAGGTAAAATTTTGACATTTATTTTAACTGATTATATCATTTGTTTCTTACGGATGTGTCAGTTGTTTTATCAACATTTAAAAATAAATAACAAAGGGCATTTAATTTAAATGAAAATTAAGTAGACCGATTTTTAAATGAAATATCATTTCTTTTAAATGATATTTTCAGTTGTTTTAACTTACAACCTATTTTAAGTGTATATAAAAAATAAAATTTAATAACACAAGAAATGGTTACAAAAATTTGAATTTTTTTTATTTTATTTGTTATGAATACGAAACGTCAAATTAATTTCGAAAATTCGAACACTCAAAACACATTTTTGCTAGTGAAAACAGTTTGAAATGTTTTCCTCAAAACATGTTATTTTTTCATAATGGAGACATGGTATAAAAATTTTTATAATTTTTGCTAAAGACGTAAAAAAACTGATTTTGCTAAAACCCGATTCAATACCGGTACGATAGCTGTATTAAAGGGAAGCGTTTTGGAATATTTGTATTGGTATCGGTTATCAATTTGAAAGGGGTTTAAAATAGATAACGATATTAAAAAAATGTCAGTTGCCAACCTTGAAATTTATAATTAACTAAAAATATTACTATAATTAGTTTTTTTCTTTTTTAAATTGAACTACAAAAAAAATAATAAAAAACAATATAAATAAAAAAATTAGGTTAAATTAAAATTTTATTAAGGGTGGTAACTTATCCAAAACACAATCAAAGCTTTGCGCTACCTATATTTGTAACTGCCTATATTTTTCCTGGTATAATGAAAAATTTATGCTAAAATTTCGCTTAAAATGTGCTTTTTTGGACACTCCTAATTCGTCACGAGACAGGCCAATATTAATTTTTAAGAGTATAAGAGGTTTCTATACAGAGAAAACAGATTCATTGTGACAACCAATGGTTCGGTTGAAGCCACCTTTGCGGCAACAGAAATTCGGTAATATAACAGAAATTCGGTTATATAACAGAAGTTCGGTTAAAGCAAAATATTTTAATTTTCTCAGGATTCAAAGTGTATTTTTTTTAGAGTGTCACAACTTTGAGTTGGCAACACTGCTTTATTTGACAACCTATTTAACAGCTGATGAGTTTGCCTTTTTTTTAGTTTGCTTTGAAATTTTATTATGAATCGACTTACACCAGAGCAACGCGTGCAAATTTTTGAAATTTTTAATCAAAATAATTGTTCTTTTCGTCAAACTCATCGTGCACTTTTTCCATTTTATGGCGGCTAATTCGAAGAACAATAGAACGTTTTCGGACCAAATTTACTGTTACTAATAATGTGCTTTTGTCAAAACACCATTACATCCACAGAAAAATATTGTTTGGCTTTATGAAAAAATAATTTCACGTAATGGCTCAATTAATTGGCCACCAAGATCGTGTGACTTAACCCCACTGGATAATTTTCTTTGGGATTATGTTAAGTCACTTGTCTACGTCGATAAACCACTAACAATTGAACACCTCGAAATCAACATTCGAAGAGTTGTCGACGAAATACGGCCGCAAATGCCGCGAAAAGTTGTTGAAAAATGGTGTTCCAGATTGGGCCTTCTACGCGCCAGCCGTGGCGGCTACATGGCAGAAATTATATTTAAACATTAATTTTTTAAAATTTTCTTTCCGATAAAGCCCGTTTCATTGATATTAAAAATATATTTCCTTGTTTTATTATGATTTAAACTTGTGTCACTCTATAAAAAAAAACACCCTTATTTGATTGCCACGACTAAATAATTCAGTTGCTGTAACCAAATTATTCAGTTGGCAAGGAATTCGGTTTTCAACAAGAATCTATTTTCTCTGTGTAAGTGCTAATGTAAAGGTCTTTCTTACTGAGTTTCCGAAATTGTTAACAATAAAAGATGTGGAAATAGCGCCATCTATATGTGAGACTGATAGCGGGTACACAAAGATACAATAATTTAAAAACAATTGTGGTTCAAATTAACTGCAAGATTTTTAAAATTAAAAAATACAAATTACTGAATATTAGCAAGAAGAATAAGTTAAAGTACAACTGAAATTTGTTTTTGTGCTAAAAAAAACACTGCAGAGAAAATTAGTTCTACTGAACTAGAACCCGTTTAAAAGAGTGTACTCATTGTTAACTCCATACTAATTTGACATTAATATCTATTGTTAAGCACTAAGCTTTGGTTATTTTCAGATAAGTTAGCGGGCATAATTATTTTTACAGTTAATGATGATGTAAGTGATGCTGCTGATGTTGGTGATGATGATGATGATGCTGATGATGTTGTGCCTGCATTAAACGACTTTGTGTGGAATGTCCGGGAGCAGCTGCATGACCCCACATTGATACATTTTGTGGTGGCATTTCAGCTTTTATTTTTAACGAAGCTGGTCCATTATCATCAATTTCTCCACGTTTCGATTTATAACGTCTATTTTGAAACCAAATTTTTACTTGCGTCGGCGATAAATTTAATTTGTGTGCTATAACTTCACGTTCGGCACCGGTCAGATACTTTTTTAAGCGAAATTTACATTCTAACTCTAAGACTTGTGCTTGTGAGAACAGAACTCGCGGTTTACGTTTTGAGCGTGGTTTACCATTTTTACGTAGCTCCGATTTAGATGATGTTACCAGTGAAATATCTTCTGTAAAGAAAGGGAAAATTTTGAAGAATAAATATTAATATTTTATAAGAAAACCTTTTCTTATTTGTAAATTTAAAACAAAATCAAATAACCCATTTATGGAAAATAAATTTTTCTACATCATATCTCGGCCTAACACCAAGTAGAAAATATATCACTATGGCATTCATCTACTTTCCATACTTCACATTTTTCCCGCCGGCTGAAAAGTTATCAGTATGACTCGTAAGTTCATGTTAATACATAAGCTAGAAAACAACGTTGCAAATGAAACTAATTTTCTAAAAAAAAGTCATGGATATCCAAAAATTTGTCTAACCAGTTAGAGTATGTTCTAGTTTTAACTAACATGTACTTCAAATTGAAGGTTTCTAGCCAAAGAGGTTTGGCCAATACGTCAAGGAGGATACTTTCCCCTCTTTGCCCCTTTCCGTAGGAATTTCCAAAAATCCCGTCTGAACAGATGTCTATGTAGGAAGAGAAACCTACATACTAAATTTCATTTTTTAAGTTCTAGCGAATTTGTCAGGCCGTCAAGGGGGAATATTTTCCCCTTCAGCTGATGCCTACATTTGAGATGAAACCTTCATAGGTCTAGGGCTTTGGGAAGGCCGTTAAGAAAGAGACTTTTCGCCATTAACCACACTCAAAAAAAAAGACATGCACTAAAATGTAATAAAAAAAAATTTCCTTCAAAATAGTTTATAAATTGTCCTCAATTTAAGTAAAATTTTATTAAAACTTAGAAAAATTTTCTTAAAAAAAATAAAAATTCCTAAGTTTGAGAAAAAACGAAATTGTTTATATACTCAGAAATTTATTAGTTTTAAGAAAAAACATCTTAGTTTTAAGAAAATTGCATACTCAAATGTAATAAAATTATGTTTTGTTCAAAAAAAAATTTAGGACATAATTTACTCCCATTAAGTTAAAAAAATGTGTCTAACTTAAATCGAGAAAGTACTTGAACATAATGTGTTTTCATTTTTTGTTCGCGAGTAGTAAAATTAACTAAATTTTAGAAAGCCATTTCCAAATTCAGTTTTTAAGCAAACCACTTTCTAATTTTTAAGAATTATTTTCTAAAAATTAGTTCAGAGAATTAAAAACAAAAAGTAATAAATTTTATCCTATGTTATAATAAAAATTTACCTGATTTTAGAAACTGATGAACTAATTTTAAGGAAAATTTTCATGCAATTTAGTTTAGATAAATTTTAAAAATTTTAATAAAATATTCTTTTTTTCAAGTAAAAGTTTTGTAATTTTTAAAATATAATAAAATTTGGTATAGGATTTTTTTTTTTGTTGGAAAACGTTTAAATTATTTATTTTCCTAATTTTTAAGAAAAAATATTATTAAATAAAAGAATTTAAAGTAACCATTTAAAAAAACTATCGTGCATGATTGTAATTTTTGGTTCGTGATCGTGCGTGACTCAAAAATGGCTCACATGCCCATCTCTAATCTTAACAGTCTTAAAATATTTTTTTAAAATTTTGTTAGCAAAAGGTTAAAAATTTCGAATTTGCGCTTTTATGTAATAATTTTGTTTGCTGACTACAATACAAAATATCGCAGGCACATTTATACATTACGGCATAATGGCTTTCCTATAATTGACGTAGCGCTTATTAAACTTTATATTTATCGAACTATTTTTTTCACTTAATAATAAAAAAGTTTAAATTTGTATATGTCAAATCAAATAAAGTTTAAGCTAAAAATCCCATAAAATAAACTTATGACTTTCCCATTTTCAAATAATAACAAGAAATGTAACTGTAATGTTTTGTATTTTTGCAACAATTTCCTTAAATTAGTTTATTTAAGAAGACAAAGGACCCCCAGTGTTCCTTAGCCATAGATGCCGTGTGTCACGTAGGGCGTCCCGTTTTGTAGTTCCCTCAAGCAGAACCGTATACAGTGTTGCCGTTTTGCTTATTTCTAAGCAATAGTGCTTATTTTTTATACTCATGTTTACTTGTTTATTTTTTCTACATTTTGCTTACTTTTTTGAAGTCGGTCTCATTAAATTTTTTTTTTATTAATTTAAATACTTAAATTGTTTTTGATTTTTTTTATTCTTTTGAAGTACTTCAATTTTTTTCTCGATTTTTTGTTGCAAAACAGCTTCACAACACTGTTAAGCACCATTATGTTAATCGTATAAAAATATGGTGTTGACAACACTATTTCGATTTGACGTTTGCAAATTTTCGCGCAAATTGTGTGAATTGTGTGTTCTGTTGGTGCTCACTCAATTTGATATAATGGATAGGTAAGTTTAAATTGCGATTATTTTTGTCTACTAATTCAACAAACAATTTTCAATAGGTTTTTAACTAAAAAGGCCAAATCATCCGAATCAACGGAAATAATTGATTCAGATTCAGACACTGAAAACAGGTAGGTGATGCTGCACTGATGCATTAAAAACTAATTCATTTTATTAAAAGCCGTTTATTTTCTATATTACAGCGATATTGATGCATCAACTAAAAAACAAACTAAAAGAAAGTTTAGGTCAGTTTGGCCGAGCCAATATAATTGGCTGAAAGACAATAATGGCTGTAGCTTTTGTGTAGCCTGTGATAAAAAACTTTACAACAATGTCACTTACTTGAAAAAACATGAAAAATTATCATGCCATGTAAAAAATGTTAAACGTAAAAAGAACCAAGTGCAACTCGAATCATGTATTAATTTAGAGGAAAAGCACCTTTCTCAGCAAGTATACCATGCTGAGTTAACATTGGTCATGTTTTTAATACACCATAATCTACCATTTTTGTTAATGGATTACTTACCACAACTCATCAAAGAATGCTGCCCAGATTCGAAAATTGCTGGTGCTCTCCACATAGCAAGAACAAAGGCAACGAATGTTTCGGGAATTTTAGGCAACAGGGCGAAAAATAAAATAATTGAACAATTAAAAACTTGTAAGTTTTCACTCATTGTGGATGAAACCACAGACATTTCTACCAAAAAATGCCTTGTGTTAGTTGTCAGATATTTTGATAAATTATCTAAAAGAATTAGTGACCAATTTTTGGCTTTGATTGGCGTAACAAAAACCGATGCAACCACTTTATATTCAACCATCAAAGAATTTATTAATAACCATGGAATTCCACTAGACAATATCATAGGCCTTGCAACTGACGGAGCAAATGTAATGGCATCAGAACTTAATGGGTTAGTTGGAAAGTTTAAAAATGACAAAAATTTATTTTATTTGAAATGTTCTTGCCATTCACTGCATTTATGCTCCGCTTACGCGTTTAAAAAAATTCCTGCGCAAATCGAAAAAATTTGTAGAAACATATACAACTTTTTTTCCCATAGTCCAAAAAGAATCGACGAATTTAAGGAGTTTCAAGAATATTGTGAAGTGCAGCCCCATAAAATTCTTGGAGTCTCAATGACAAGATGGCTTTCACTGGAATCAGTGATCAACAGAATAATTGAGCAGTGGAATCCCTTGCAGTTATATTTTATAGATTCTGTCTTGGAAGTGAATGGAGTGAAAGCCATGGAGATTGCAACACAAATGAATGATCCGGAAATTAAAATTTATTTTTTCTTTTTGTCGTTTATTTTAAAAACAATAAACGATCTTAACAAGGAATTTCAATCCGAGAAAGTGCGTTTGCCATATTTATACTCCCATC
Organism: Eustalomyia histrio; assembly: GCA_949748255.1. Taxonomy (NCBI): domain Eukaryota; kingdom Metazoa; phylum Arthropoda; class Insecta; order Diptera; family Anthomyiidae; genus Eustalomyia; species Eustalomyia histrio. The sequence goes on from OX456523.1 coordinate 8,810,239, forward strand.
TCGAAACGAATTTCAAATTAATAATGAGCAACTTTATGAAAATAGAATATATAAATAGTTTGCAGTCACTTCAATGTGTTGATTTACAAAATAATCAAAATTATCTGCCAATACAAAAAGTGAACATTGGATCTAAAGGTGAACAACATTTGCAAAAACTTAAGCTGCCTATTTCAAAGACTATAGAAATAAAAAAAAATATTTTAAATTTTTATGTGGAGTTTTTACAACAACTTCAAAAAAGATTCGATTTTGCGAGAGATGATTTAAAATTTCTTTCTATTATAACACCTTACAAAGTTTTATCGGAAAACCAAATATCTATTGAGCCTTTACTGTCACAATTTTCCAACTTATTTGATTTTGATGAAGATGAAATAGTTAGACAGTGGAATAAGTTGCGATTTTCTTCAATTGAATTAAAAAAAGAAATGGATATTGTAGATTTTTGGGAGAAAGTTTCATTGCATAAAGATGGAATGGGTGAGCATTGTTTCAAAGACCTGACAAAGTTCATACAAAATTTAATGACATTGCCGCATAGCTCAGCAGCTGCAGAGCGGAAATTTTCAACTTTAAACCTTATTAAAACTAAGCTAAGAAACAAGCTGTGCTTGGAAATAATAAATAATATTATGCTTGCCAAAGAATTGTGCATAAGTCAGGATTCTAAGTATGTGTGGTCTGCAGTAAAAGAAAAATTTTAAATTTTACTTATATTTTATTACTTTTTATAAAAGTAAATTGTTAATTTTTTATTACATTTTAACTTATTTGTAAATGCGGAAATTCGCAAACCTGATTTTTTTATATAACAATTATATGTGTTCCTTTATTTTTTTTTATTACATAAGTACATAAATATGTAAGAAAAATGACTGAAAATATGAAATAAATATGTATTCTTTTTTGTTTAAAAAATGTTTACTTTTTTTTCATTTTGTTTACTTTTTTCGAATTGTTTGATTACATATTTTTTATCGTTGTGGCAACGCTGACCGTATATTAACTACGAAAAGGATCTGCCTTTGTCACAATTTATTACGTTTCAGGATATCCTGCAGTACATTTTTTAATTTGTTTACCTTTTTGCTAATAAAATTTAATTTATATTTTAAATACATGAATTAAGTATAATTTAATTTAGTTTTAAGACAAAATTGTATAGCAAATAGCTTGTTAAGAGCAGTGTCCTCACAAAGCGGAAGTCCTCTGAAAGTAGGAAAATACTCAATGAGTGTAAAGTACTTTAAATTATATGGTAAAATATATTACCTTTACCATTGAAGCAGGATAAGGATGATTTTCACTTAAAAGAAGTGCAATTTAACTTGATGTTAGAAAATATTTTCTGTTTTTTAGGGACCTAAGTCCAAGTTTTAAGTAAAAAAAATTATCTAATGAACTTAAATAAAATACAATTTTTCTTAAAACCAAGGAAACATTTCCTAACTAACAGTAAAATTTTAGATGATGTATGAATTAATTAGAATGAAATTTTACTGTTTTCTAATAATAAAATTCTCAATAGTAAAATTTTTCTATTATTTAGAAATTTTTACCAAATTTAAAGTAAAATTTTTTTCTTAATTTCATTTAAAGTTTTCCTCTAAGTGTAAATTCATGTTGCTAAAAAACAACGTTGCAAATCAACAAATTTTCAAAAATAGGCATCGAATTGTGTATTTATATTTTTACAAATTTTGCTTTTACTTTTCCTGGCGAAAATTCTAAAATGTACCTTATCAACGAGTTAGGCCTTAGATGTCTACGCCGGAGGAGCAACCTATGTACCAAGTTTCAACTTCACAGGCTGTCAAGGGGCAGAATTTTCCCCTTTTTGCCCTACATGTAGCATGTATGTAGGTGGAACCTTAATACCAAACTTCAACTTTTCAGCGAATTTGGCAGGTGCTCAAGGGGACAAATTTTTCCCATTTTGCCCCTCCTGCAGGATTATCCAAAATTACGCCTTAGCTGATATTTATGCCAGAGGAGGAACCGTCATATCAAATTTAAAGGTGTGGGCAGACCGTTAAGGGCCCGTAGGTATTTTCAAAAAGAAACCGTCTGGACGGATGTCTACGGCGGGAGCTATGATATTGAATTGTACTAAATTAACTTCCTAGCTCCAGCAGTTTTTCCCGGACTTCTAGGGGAGAATTTCCCCTTTTTGGCCCCTGCCCGTAGGATTTAAAAAAAAAACCTGTCTTAACTGATGTCTATACCAGAGGAGGAGCTTTCATAACAAATTTCAACTTCCTAGCTCCAGCGGTTTCGGCAGGCCTTTAAGAGAGAGGTTTTTCGCCCTTTAAACGCTGATCAGGGAACCTACATACATCTTCATTCACCTCACCTCAAGCATATTTTTTTTTTTTATCTCAATTCAATTGTTATATCAAATTGTCACAATTGTTATATTCACATTTCTTTAAAAATACTTACTTTTCTTATTTATTTCCGTTTGTCTTGAGACCAAAGCCCCTTGTTCATATAGTTGCGCCGTTAAACCGGTGGATATATTTCTTAAAGAATTCGAATTATTAGCAGTTTCCATCAAACTATGAATGGCTGTCTGCGCTGTCAAAGGAGATTTCTTTTGAGCCGAAGAGGGCGTATTAACATCAACCTCCGTTGAGCTGTTGAGTTCCAAAGTGGGTGAGGGTGTAACATAAGGCGTAGGGACATATTCATTTTTAACACTCGACCGTGTAAGGTCAATATGAGTGACAGTTGAGATGGGATGTGTAACAGATGGACAATGTTGTGCTGGTAAATTGGAATTATAGGCTGCCTCACTGCCATAGTTGTAATTATAAATCGGCTGGGATGATGTTTGTGTAGGATAACCAGGAGGTTGATATGTGGCGGTAGAGGGCATATAATATTGATGGCTGGCTGTATTATAACCTTGATAAGCTTGATGTGTGGGAGGCGATGCTGGGGCATGATGATGCGGATGATGCGGATGTGTGTGAGAATGTATTGGCGCTGTATAATCTTGGTATGTGGGATAATATTGTGTTGCTGTTCCGGCCACAGGCGGTACATGATGATGGCCATGTGTAACCATTGGCGTCAATGAATTTTGAACATCATAAACACGTGTATCATATTCGGTTGTATATGTCGTTGGCAATGTTTGTGTAGGGCTGAAAGGAGAGCAAAATAGGAAACGGTTTAATTTCTATTTTTGAAAAAAAGGTTTGATTTCTTTCTCATCTTCCTACTGGGAGGTTGTGCTACAATTTGTTTAGCATATGTGTTGCATAAGCGCCCACATATGTTTCAGTTTAACACAGTTTGATAGTCAAACTCTTGCAAAACTATTTGTCTCTTACTGTGACATCATTTAATGGTTCATCACAAAATTATAGAAAATAAAAAATCTCTAAAAATAAACATTAGTTTGCCTAACGGCATTCGTACGCATTTGAATTGTAACTTTCTTATGCCCGTAAAGTCAAATATATGTTATAAAATTCAACACACATGTTAAACAGTTTACCAAGTTCGATCATATGATTTTGAAATATAAAACTGGTCATTTCATTGTCGTTATTTCAAATTTGTTTTCTACCTTCGGCGACCAATGTTATTTTTACACACACATTTTTTTTCCAAAATGTTTTTCTAATGCTTCTTTTTTTTTACATACAAACGATCATGAAATTATAATTCTCTCATAATGATTTGACAAAAATAAAAATATGAAAAGTAAACATTTAACCAAAAAAAAAAACGTTGATCTTATATTTTTGTTTTTGGTATAAATGGTATGTAGTAACATGTGAGAGATGTATCTAATTTTTTTTTTATTTAACTGACATCCTTTCTCCTCCATGGTTACCATGCTTACAGTTTTTAACTAAATATACGTTACACATGTATGACGATTAGTGTTTCCAATTCGGTTAATCGATTAACCGATTCCTCGATTAATCACCTTTATTTCGATTAATTTTTCTGTTGTTATTTTTGGCAAGAAAATGGTAGAAAAAATCATCAACTAAAATACAATGAAATTATTTTCAAATCGACTGAATTAAAGCAAATGTTATATAAGGCTTTAGGAAATATGACAGGCAACTTTTATTTTTTTTCAATTTCTTTAAAAAACTAAATTTTAAAACTAAATATTAAATTATATTATTTGGCCAAAACTTCCGGCTTTAAGAGCTGCAAGAGTCTGAGGCTTGTTGACATAAACCCGCGACTTCAAAAAGCCCCACAAAAAGAAGTCTGGAGCGGTCAAATCAGGAGATCTTGCTGGCCAGTGCAAATCGCCAAAACGGGAGATTAGGCGCCCGGGAAATGCATCCTTCAGCATATCGGTTGTGGCACGTGCAGTGTGTGGCGTTGCACCGTCCTGTTGGAACCACATGTTTTCCAATCCCAATTCATCAAGATGCGGCAAAAAGAACTCGTTGATCATTGCCCTGTAGCGCTCACCATTCACAGTAACCGTTTGTCCCGCGACTTCTACGAAGAAAAAAGGTCCGATGACTCCTCCAGCGAAAACAGCACACCATACAGTGACTTTGACCAGGTGTAATGGCTCTTTGTGGGTTACACGCGGATTTTCAGTGCCCCAGAAGCGAGAATTTTGCTTATTTACATACCCGCTAAGATGGAAATGGGCCTCATCACTCATGATTATTTTTGATGAAAAATCATCTTCATTATTGCTCAAATAAATAGTCACCAATATTCCGCGTTTTGGAGCAGTGTAGCGTAACATTGTTTATTTACGTGTATTTCGCATGTGTTTACTACACAAATGTCAAAACAGAACTGACATTAGGGGCCAATCGCAAAATTTATAGAATTTTCTTATAGGAGGATTACTTTTGCGCCACCTTGTATAGTCCAAAAAATTTAAATCGAGCTTTCAACCTCCGTGTACCATTATTTTAAGCTAAAAAAAAGATCTCATCAGAACGCAAAGTTTTAAAAAAGCTAGAGCCTCTAAGCAGAGCTTTCACAAAAAAAAATTATTAAAATATATTTTTTTCTCCTTAGAAAAGAATCACATGACTAGGTATATTCCTAACAAGCACTATGGCGTTACTTATCTTAAAAAATAATAATATAAAATTGCTGTAAATTTGAAAACGGTTTCATTTAAAATTCTATGAAAAAATTTATAAAAACTAAAAAATAATATGGAATTTTGTTTCTAATTGGATTTATCAACAAATTTTGATAAAGTAGGAATTTCAGTAGAATTAAGTACTTTAGTCAAAAATATTTAAGAATTCGCTATTTGGAATTTTTTTAATTGCACAAACACAGAAAAATCGGTGGGGACGTGATGCTCTAATAGATAACCTCTTTAACTCTAAATCTTAAACCAGGTAATGAAAGAGTCCGGGAACAGTGACAGCTCTAAAGGGTGGTTAAATTTTAAGGGCCGATGTTGAATGTGAACCACACCTAAACATCAAGTTTTTTTCTGCATTTTATTTGGCATTTCTCAATTTCAGACTAACTCAATTTGAACTATGGAAAGATACACAATCAGGCAACGCGTTAAAGTTATTCAGGCTTATTATGAAAATGGGCGTTCAAATCAAAATGCATATCGTGATTTTTTCGGTCAATTTAATCGTCCAAATATGGGTACAATTGGAAAAATCGTTTAAAAATTTGAGCAAACCGGGTCTGTAGGAGATGTGAAAACACCAGTGCATGCTCGTGCAGCTCGTACTGCAGAAAATATTGCTGCTGTTCGCGATAATGTGGCTGAAGAGCCGTCCACCTCAACTCGTTGTCGTGCCCAACAATAACACCTCTCACGCTCGTCGTTGATTAACATTATGCACTTACAAGGTGCAATTGACTCAAGAACTAAAGCCTCTTGACCATTCCAAACGTCGTTTATGGTCAGAATGGTGACAAGAAATGGCAACAGTGGATGATCAATTTTCGAAGAAAATCATCTTCAGTGATGAGGCACATTGTGACCTCAGTGGATTCGTCAATAAGCAGAATTGCCGCATTTGGGCGAATGATAATCCAAGAATGAATATCAAAAAACCAATGCACCCACAAAGAGTGGCTGTTGGTTGCGGTTTATGGGCTGGCGGCATCATCGGGCCGTATTTTTTTCAAAATTAGGCCGGTCAGCCAGTTACTGTGAATGGCGTTCGCTATCGTGAGATGATAACGAACTTTTTATAGCCTGAATTGGAAGATATGGATGTGCACGATATGTGGTTTCAACAGGACGGTGCCACTTGCCACACATCTAACGAAACAATGGCTCTTTTGCGCAACAAATTCAATGGCCGTGTTATCTCACGTGGTGGCGATGTCAAGATCATGTGATTTGACACCGTTGGACTTCATTCTTTGGGGTTATTTGAAAGAAAAGGTGTACGTCGATGAGCCAGCAACAATTCAAGAGCTAAAAGATGAGATAATCGGGCACATTAACGGCATAGAACCTCAATTATGCCTCAGCGTCATCGAAAATTTGGACCACCGGATGGAGGTGTGCCGTCGAGGTCCCGGCGGCCATTTGGCCGATATTTTGTTCCACACATAATTGAACCATACCATATTATCATAATAAAAAAAATGACAATAATTTCCTAAATAATTTGTGTTTTATTCAAAATCAACATCGGCCCTTAAAATTTAACCAGGCTTTGTGAATTTCCCAAAAACTATTCATATTTTTAAGAATTTGTTATTGAATTTTTTTGAAGGCAGCTCTTGTTTACTTAGGCATTTTTCTATTCTGGACAGTGTAATGTTAAAAAAAATAATAACCAACTTTATCGACAAACTGTACCACTTGGGTAAAACATTATCTATTCCGAGTTTTTAAGGGTTTACTTCAATTGAAATCGTCTACCATTTTCTTTTTAAAAGAGTTGCCTGATTCCTTTGAAAAAAACCCAAGATTATAAGGCATGATTTTTCAAAAAATCTCAGGATACTTTGAGTTGTCCCTAACAAACACTTTGGAAACCAACGTAATAGACTTTACCTGATATTTCAGCAAAAAGCAGCTCTTTGTGTTCTTATTGATAAAAGCAATACATTTATTTTGCCTTAAACAATTAATCGCAGATTTTCCCGATTAATCGACCCGAATAACCTATTAATAAATTTTCTTCATATTTCGAATAATGACCTTACCGATTAACCGGCAGTTCCAAATAATTGGAAACACTAATGACGTTGTTGATGCTGTTGCTGTTGCTGCCACTGCGGATAATGATAGTTTGCCTGTCATCATGTTTTTGTAGGATTTCATAATTTTTTGTTTTTGTTATTTTGAATATTTATAAAGACTTCTTTCTTTTTGGTTTTTAAGCAAATAATATTATTCTTAGGAATTTTGTATTTTTGTGTCTCTTCTTCGTGTCTTTAAATTTTTATTTTATTTTTTTTTTTTTTTTTTTTTTTTTGAAAATGTCAGTCTGTGTCTTCTTGTTTTTATTGTATTTTCAATACATTGAAAAAAGGCGTTATTATGAGTAAATAATAAAAATAACAAGATCATCTGGGTCTTAACAAAAAAATATGTTTAAAAACAAATCCACTGGCTGACGATAAGATAAATATTAACTTTTTGAGAAGATTTATTTGGAAAAACAATAGATGCTATTGTTTTCTATTTAATTTGTATACCTCCCAGTAAAGTAGTTAGTATTTTAGTAATTATGACTTTAATATGGAAAATGTGTTATTTCATTTGATCAAATTTTATAGCAGTCACAATTTTTTTTTGGAATACGTTTTAATAACATTTATTAAGCAGCTAAACGAACTGATTATCATATTATACAGAATCTATTTTTTTTTTTGCACAGACTTTTGCTAAAACTTTTTTTAAGTATGTTAGTCTTATAAATGTGATAATAAAAATGGTCCTTCGAATCGCCTTTACGAGCAATGGGTATTCCTTTTTTTTAACCCCTGATACCCACTGGTGATAACATACAATTATATTGGATTCTTGTTGGGCAAGAAAAGTGAACAATATATTATAATGTGTTGGCCAAAATGTAAAATTTTTTTTAACCCTTCAAAATAGAAGAAAATATGGCACAACATATTTTGAAAAATATTGTACAAACTATTGCAGTACTGCGTAGGGCAAAACGACGATAATATTGATAATAATATTTCAATTCATGTTTTAAGGTGTATATGTACGCAGAGAAAAAACATGGTTGCAACATGATCACTGCTACTATATTATGCTTTCTGCATTTGGGTAAATATTTATAACATGATTGGTTGTATCAATACTGCATTCAAAAAAAAAAAAATACATGAACTAAAAATTAATCCAAAATTTCCTTTTAAAATAGATTAAAAATTTTCCTCAATTTAAGTCAAATTTTATTAAAACTTACAAAAATTTTCTTTGAGTAAAAATCAAATAATTTATATTTTCAGTAATAGTTCATATCTTTCCTAACTAATATTTCTTGCTTTTCGGAAAAAAACAAGTACATTAAATAAAAATTTATACATTTTTTAAAAAATCATTTTTGTTTTAAGAAATTTGCATACTAAAATATAATAAACTAAATTTAGTTCAACAAAAAAAAAATAGAACATAATTTACTCCCATTTAGTTCAAAAAATGTGTCTAACGTAAAATGAGAAAGTAATAGAACTTAATGTGTGCGTTCAATTTTTTTTGTAGTATTAAATTAACCTAATATTAGAAATATTTTTCTAAAACTTAGTTCACAATTAAAAAAAAGCAATAATTTTTTTTATGTCTAATAATATGTTACAAATTTATTTCATTTTAGAAACTGATGACCTAGGATAATTTTCATGCATTTTACCTCAGATAAATTTTAAAAGTTTTCTATTTTTTCCTAAAAGTTTATTCAGATTAATAAAAAAACTTTGAGTAAATTTTTCTTAAATCGAGGAAAAATTTTGTTTTTTGTTTTTATTTATTTTCAATATTTTTTTCAAACACTCATGAACTAAAATATAATCAAAAATTTCCTTCAAAATTGTTTATAAATTGTCCTCAATTTAAGTTAAATTTTATTAAAACTCAGAAAAATTTTCTTAAAAAGAGAAAAAAATTCCTAAGTTTGAGGAAAAACGAAATAGTTTATATACTCAGAAATAGTTCATATTTTTTCTAAGTAATATTTCTTGATTTTAGGAAAAAAACAAGTCAATTAAATAAAAATTTATAAATTTTATAAGTTTTAAGAAAATTGCATACTCAAATGTAATAAAATTAAGTTTAGTTCAAAAATAAAATTTAGAACAAAATTTACTCCCATTTAGTTCAAAATATGTGTCTAACTTAAATCAGGAAAGTACTTGAACTTAATGTGTGTTCATTGTTTGTTCGCGAGTAGTAAAATTAACTAAATTTTAGAAAGCCATTTCCAAATTCAGATTTAATTATACCACTTTCTAATTAAGAAGAATTGTTTTCTAAAAATTAGTTAAGACAATTAAAAACAAAAAGTAGTAAATTTTTTCCTATGTTATAATAAAAATTTACTTGATTTCAGAAACTGATGAACTATTTCTAAGAAACATTTTCATGCAACTTAGTTCAGATAAATTTTAAAAATGTTAATAAAATATTCTTTTTTAAGTAAAAGTTTTCTAATTTTTAAAAAACAATAAAATTTGTTATAAATTTTTTTTTTGTTTGTTGGAAAACGTTTAAATTATTTTTAATATTCTATTCCAAAAAAACAATCAATTAAAAACAAACCAGTTAGTTCTCCTAATTTTCAAGAAAAAATATTATTAAATAAAAGAATTTTAAGTAACCATTTAAAAAAACTATCGTGCATGATTGTAATTTTTTGTTCGTGATCGTGCGTGAGCGTGAGTCAAAAATCTCTCACGTGTCCATCTCTAATCTTAACAGTCTTAAATATTGCACTTAGTGTAGCTTAAAATATATTTTAAAATTTTGTTAGCAAAGGGTAAAAAATTTATTATTATTTATTTAATTTATTTAATTAATTTGTTTGCTGGCTACAATACAAAATATCGCAGGCTCATTTTATACATTACGGCATAATGGCTTTCTTAAAATTGACGTAGCGCTTATTAAACTTTATATTTATCGAACTATTTTTTTCACTTAATAATAAAAAAGTTTAAATTTGTGTATATCAAATAAAGTTTAAGCTAAAAATCCCATAAAATAAACTTATGACATTTTTCCATTTTGCAATAATAAGAAATGTAACTGTGATTTATGTATTTTTGCAACAATTTACTTAAACTAGTTAATTTAAGAAGACAAAGGACCCCCAGTGTTCCGTAGTCATAGATGCCGTGTGTCACTTAGGGCGTCCCTTCTTGTAGTTCTCTCAAGCAGAACCGTTAATTAACTACGAAAAGAATTTGACTTTGTCACAATTTATTACGTTTCAGGATATCCTGCAGTACATTTTTTTAATTTGTTTAACGTTTTACTAATGAAATTTAATTTGTATTTTAAATAAATAAGATTATTATAATTCAATTTGATTTAAAAAATGCAAAAATGTATAGCAAAAAGCTTGTTGAAAGCAGTGTCCTCACAAAGCGGAAGTCCTCCGAAAGTGGGAAAATACTTACACAATGAGTGTAAAGTACTTTAAAATATAGGTTGGTCCAACCATATTGCACAATGATAATTGTAAATAAAACAAAAAGTTTTCAGAAAATTATCTTAATATTTTTTATTATGATAGAGGGATCTATGACAATTATGTGCGAAACAAAATATGGGCCAAATGCTCGCCCCGGCTTCGGTTGCATACCTATATCTGATGGTCCATATTTTCAGTGACTCTGAGACATAATCATCTTTAGTGACGTGGCACACTTTCACCTCAGTAAATTCGTTAATAAGCAGAATTGCCGTATTTTGACAAATGAGAATCCAAGAGTGATTGTCGAAAAACCAATGCATCCACAATAGGCTATTGGTGTGTTTCACTGTACTTAATAAAAATTTTTGAGCAAAATCGCTAGGTTTTTCTTATAAAATTGTTTAGCTATTTTTTAGCTTTACGCTCAGAAAAAAAAGTTAGTAAAAAATTTGTAAACGGTTTTCAATCCCACTTTACTATTTTTGTACTGATTTTTAGTAAAAAAAATTATTACTTACCAAATCTTTTACATTTTACAAATAACAAAATTTTTACAGAAGATTTATAAATTTTTGATGCTAATATCAGAAATCATTTTACAAATTTTGGAAAACCGATTTGCTAAAATTTGCAAAAAAAATTACTAATTTTGAAAAAGTGGATATTGAAGGAAATGTTATTTCTATATAAAACTTACACCTACAAACTTAAATTGCCTTAAAATATTACATAGATTAAAACAGGGATCGGAAGTGAATATACTGGACTTATGTCTAAAAATAGGACATCCACTTAAAATAGCACTAGAAATTTTTTTTAGTTCTAAAAATTAGCCCTAAAAACAATTAAAATTTGTTTGACAAATATTTTTCAAAACAGAAATGATAAATTAGTTTGTTTTTACAATTTTTAAGCCTTTGATTTCTTTTTTAATTTTGTCTAAATATATTTAAAAAAAAAATAAATAAAATAAAAAAATTTTGATGCTCGATAAAAAAATTAATTTTCAATTTTGTAATAATTAATAACATTTAGTCAATTTTTTTGCTGATTTTAGCAGAGATTTTAAATTCCACTATACAAAATGTTTACTCAAATTTAGTAGAGGCAGCTAATTTATTCTACAAATTTCATTGTACTACACGTCAGCAAACATGTGTTGCTAAGATTAGCAAAAAATATTACTTAGCTCAAATTAGCAAAATTTCCTGTAATAACAGCAAAATTTTCAGTTGTCACCATTTGTATTGTACGAATATATTAAAAAAAACAAAAAATACAAAAACGGAAACAATTTAAAATAAATGAAAAAATCATTTATTTTTTAAAAATTGGTAGGTAAAATTTTGACATTTATTTTAACTGATTAATCATTTGTTTCTTACGGATGTGTCAGTTGATTAATCAATATTTAAAAATAAATAGCAAATAGCATTTAATTTAATTTAAATGAAAATTGAGTAGACCGGTTTTTAAATGAAATATCATTTCTTTTAAATGATATTTTCAGTTATTTTAACTTACAAACTTTTTATAGACATTCCAGCACGATAACCACCCTAAACATACGGCAGGGGTTTTAAAAGTGTAGTTGGAGGAAAATAATATTAGCGTCATGTTGTAGCCGCCACAATCACACGATCTCAACTCGATTGAGAACGGAATTGCAAAGCGAAATATTGGTAATAAAGTATTTCGAAATGGTGATTAACTTTTTGCCGAGTTCGAAAAGCAGTGGAATTAAATTCCCGAAGATTATATTAAAAAGCTCATAGCCTCAATGCCTAAAAGATGTTCTGAGATAATAAAAAAACGGCTATGCCGTTCCAAATGTTTTAAACACTTGTATGTAGACTAATTTTGTTAAACTTAATTTTTTATTGTTGTAAATTTATGAATATTTTTTTTACGTTTGTAAAATAATATGCAATAAATGAATTTAATAAAAAAAATATAAAAAAACGTATGCTGGAAGTCTGGTAGAAAACATAAAGAATTAGGCAAAATTTTAATTCAGTTGCAAATGTTTTGAACAGCACTGTGTGTATATTATAAAAAAAATATTTTTTCCAAAATGAAGCCGAGTAATACGTAAAACTTTCTGAACAACAGAAAAACTTTTTTATAAATACAAATTTAATCGATTTTTAGATAAATTAAGTTATATTACATTCATTCTGAAAATAATTTTTTTTTGTTTTTCAGTTTTCGTAACGTAGTATTATCTATTACACTAAAAATTCAGAACAAGTTCCAATTTCTTTTTTAAATTTATTTATTTTTCTCTAATTGCCTTGAATAACTTTATTGATATATTCAATCTAGTTTCTAGCATTTTCCAAATAAAATTAAATTATAATAAAGGGTGGTTAAATTTTTAAGGCCGATGTTGAATGTGAACCACACCTAAACGTCGTTTTTTTCTGCATTTCATTTGAGATTTCTCAATTTCAGACTAACTCAATTTAAACCATGTAAAGATACACAATCGAGCAACGCGTTAAAGTTATTCAGGTTTATTATGAAAATGGGCGTTCAAATCAAAATGCATATCGTGCCCTTCGTGATTTTTTCTGTAAATTTAATCGTCCAAATGTGCGTACAATCGGAAAAATCGTGCAAAAACACCAGTGCATGCTCGTACAGCTCGTACTGCAGAAAATATTGCTGCTGTTCGCGATAGTGTATCTGGAGAGCCGTCCACCTCAACTCGTCTTCGTGCCCAACAATTGCACCTCTCACGCCCATCGTTGATGAAAATTGTGCATAAAGACTTGCATTAACACGCTTACAAGATGCAATTGACTCAAGAACTAAAGCCTCTTGACCATTCCAAACGTCTTCAATAGTCAGAATGGTGGCAAGAAATGGCAACAGTGGATGATTAATTTTCGAAGAAAATCATCTTCAGTGATGAGGCACATTTTCACCTCAGTGGATTCGTCAATAAGCAGAATTGAGGTATTTGGGCGAATGATAATCCAAGAGTGATTGTCGAAAAACCAATGCACCCACAAAGAGGGAATGTTTGGTGCGGTTTATGGGCTGGCGGCATCATCGGGCCGTATTTTTTCCAAAATGAGGACGGTCAGGCAGTTACTGTGAATGGTGTTCGCTATCGTGAGATGATTACGAACTTTTTATGGCCTGAATTGGAAGATATGGATTTGCACGATATGTGGTTTCAACAGAACGCTGCCACTTGCCACACAGCTAACGAAACAATGGCTCTTTTGCGCGACAAATTCAATGGCCGTGTTATCTCACGTGGTGGCGATGTCAATTGGCCGCCAAGATCATGTGATTTCACACCGTTGGACTTCTTTCTTTGGGGTTATTTGAAAGAAAAGGTGAACGTCGATAAGCCAGCAACAATTCAAGAGCTAAAGGATGAGATAATTCGGCACATTAACGGCATAGAACCTCAATTATGCCTCAGCGTCATCGAAAATTTTGAGCGTCGGATGGAGGTGTTTTGGCCGATATTTTGTTCCATAAATAATTGAACCATACCATATTATCATAATAAAAAGAAATGACAATAATTTCCTAAATAATTTGTGTTTTATTCAAAATCAACATCGGCCCTTATAATTTAACCACCCTTTAAATAATTTACTAAAAATAAGCGCCAAATAATATTTAACCTACGACTAATTACCCCAGTTTTAGGAAAAATTGACAATACAAATATTTTTTTACGAACATTTTTAAATTAATTATGAACATTATTAAAACAAAAATTATTCTTGTTAAAATAAACTTCTTCGTATTTAAATTAATATGTCCACATTTCAGATTTTGTTTTTGACTTTTTTAAAATAAGTAGAAACATATTTAAATTAAATGTAAAAGAAAACAAACTTACGTATTTTGACATAAAAGCTGCTTAAATTTAATTTTTTTTATATCTGCTTGATTTTAAAATATTTTTGTCTGTTAATTCTTGGTAATAATTATTCAAGCCCAAGGTCAATTTTATAAATATCCAATATATCGCTATCTCAATGGAAACTTCTTCAGGATTTTTTTTTAATTTTAAATTATTTTAAATTTAAATTATTTTAAATTAAAATAAGAAAAAATCCCTGAAGAAGCTTTGAATAATTATTCCCAAGAATAATTATTATCAAAAATTAATATTAAAAAGGTCGAAAAAATTAAACTGAATTATTTATTTTTGTCTGTGTGTACATTAACAGTGAAGGTGTAATAGTTATTTGAAAAGGAAAAAAAATATACAAAATTTTAACCGCCGGTGTATACAACTTACCTTTCTAGTGTACCATATGTTTCATAAGTATCATTTTGATTAACCATATTTAAAATATCCTTAACTGAAAATGGTGTGGTATTAAGAGAATCTGTATTGGTCATACTACCAGGACTAGGTTGATTATAATCATAGTAACCTTGAGATACTTGGGATGATTGTTGTTGATGTTGTAACATACTTTTCTTTTTTTTTTTTTCTTTTAATATAATGCTTCTTTATTTATTTTTCAATATCAATCAAAATTAATAATTGAAGAGACACTTAAGAAAGCACTCAACATTTAAAAAAAAAAAAAATTATAAAAACAATCACTTTCACTTGCAATATTTGCACTTGCGCGATTCTTTCCATTAAAGTACTGGTCCCATTTAATTAACAATGGATTTCGTTTTATTTTTATTCAACAAAATGAAAACAGTAAAAACAACGCGTGCGTGTGTGCAATTTGTTGGCACATCTCTAAACAACTGATTGAAATTCCTTAACACAAGTTAATTAACTGTAAAAGGCAGTACAATAGATATTAAATGCACACACAATTACAATTACACCCACCCTCATATTGTTGTTACTTTAATAATAAGAAAATTACAATAACAACATTTAAGTGTTTCATAATCTCACATTGTTTCTCTCTCTCTCTTTCTCTCTCTATAACACTTTAAACAAATCAAAACAATTACATATGGTTGTTTAAGAAAACCCGTTTGAAAACAAATATAAAAATGGCTGCTGGCTAAGGAAGCAACCAATCGCAGAGCTTCAATCATTATTGTTCTCTCTTTTAATATTTACTATGTTTCTTTTTATCATTGTGTCTCTTTTTGGAAAAACATGAATATTTCTATGAATTTTTGTTGTTGTTTTGTATTTGCCAATTTCCGTTATAGATGTGTCATTTAGTTCCTCATATTCTTCTGTGCGTATGATTAATTTCAAGTACATTTTGTTTATCGTATTATTGATGCTTTTTTTTTGCTTTTAAGTGGCGCCTTTTTTCATTATAAGTATTTTTATTGTCATGGTTAAATTAGTTGTTATTGTTATTTATTTTATTTTTTTATTGATTTATACTTTCTGATTGTGGCATAGGTGTCCTTAACTTCTTAACATTTAAAACACTTGTTATTTGTTGTTGTTATTTCTTTTTTTCTTTTTTTGTAGTACTAGGCTACTTTTGGCTTCTGTTTTTGCTCAAGTTTTATTTAGATTGTTAAGAAATTCTATCTTTTATTTTATGTGCTAATTTATTTAGCATTATCACTTCTTAAGTAGTTTTATTTATTTGTGATTTAATATTTGAAGTGTCAATTCGAATTTAAAACACACTTAGAATATTATGGGCACTCATAGAAATGTGTCAGTAAAAATAGCAGAAAAGCTACTAAAGTTTAGTAGTCAGTAAAATCTGCTAAAATAAGCAGAACCTGTTTGAATTATTACAAACCCAGGAAAACTTTGGTAAACTTTGGTACGCCTTACCTATATCATTATTTTTCAATATAAAGTAATGAGTTACCGATAATTGGATACATAATGCATTACTTTGTAATGTATACTCCTTACCAATATCATTATAATTCTACAAAATGTAATTAATTACCGATATTTGGATACGTAATGCATTACTTTGTAATGTATACTCCTTACCTTCACCATTATTATGAAATATAAGGTAATGAGTTACCAATAGTTGGTTAAATAGTGCATTACTTTGTAATGTATACTTCTTACCTTTAGTATTATTTTGAAAAATAATGTAATAAGTTACCGACAGTTGGTTACGTAATGCATTACAATTTAACATAAAATAATGACTCTTTAAAGTGATAAATTAATTGAAATCATACGCAGCATATAAATCAATATTTGATAAATAATTAGTATCCCATTCCATCTAAATTTGAAAAAAAAAATCTAAGCAATAAGAATAACGGCAAAAAATTGCTTATCGACGAGCTTTTGTTAAATTTTTTTGGTTTTTCTCATAATTTGTTTTGTTTGAATTTTCGTGTCGCTTTTTTTTTAAATGTCAAACGAAAATGACAGCTGAGTTTTACGTAATAGCAATAATTGATAACTTATATTGCCGTACAATTATTACAATATAAATTGCCGGCAATAAATATTTACGAAATCGAGCAGTCCACACAGAAGATAAGATCATTTTGACGTTTGCTGCAATATATGTCCACATATTTGTCTACATTCTAGACTACGGGATGTGCACACTACTGTAAAATCTAAAAACTACTATTATTAACAAACATTTTTAGTTTTAGAAACTCTAGCATTCGTGTTTTTATTAGTTTGTATATCTGTAGATAAGTCTAATTTGGTTTGAAAAATTAAAGATTTTAAGTGGAAAATTAAAGTTAAAAAATGAAAAGTCCAAGTAACCAATTATTGTTAACATATTCGTAACCATTTAGGTAACCAATTATTTTTTTACCCCCTATCTGCAAAAAGGTAACCCATTACTTTTAATTTTTTAATAAGCATAATTTTAAGAGTGAACCATTACTTTGAAGCTCATCGCCTGTAAAATTTATCAATGAAGTAACGTGTAAAGTAAAACATCGCACCCTATGGGCTATACATTACTTTACCCATTATTTGGTAATGTGTGGTTTTGCTGGGAAAATAAAAACAGCAAAAAAAACTGGGTAAATATTCTAAATTTTATTAAAATTTCAGTCAAAATTAAATTATGTTAGTTGTTGTCGCATCTGAGGCTTAAACGGTATAAACACAGTGTAGACCGCGGAGCGACAGTTTGTCGATTAAAAAAGGTTTAATATTTTTCTTTATTTGTCATTGTCGTAATATTATAAAATTTTGTAAATTAACAAACAAAATTAAAAAAAAAAACATTCTTAATATCTGACGAAAATAATTATTTTATTATACAAATTAATTCAATTGCTGTTGTCGTTTTAACAAATTTGATTAAGTTTTCATGTTTCATGTTTCAATTTTTTATATTTTATTAAATTCAATAATAGGTTTGTTTTTTTTTTTTTTGAATTTTATATATCTATAACTACTTGTAAAAAAAACGGTTATCCCTACTTACCTGAGTTTTCTTTATTTTTTTTTAAACAAATACACCCAGAAAAAAAAGTTAGTACAAAAATTTGTAAACGGTTTTCAATCCCACTTCACTATTTTCGTACTGATTTTTAGTAAAATAAATATTATTTAGCAAATCTTTTTGCTATTTACATTTTACAAATTACAGAATTTTTACAGAATATTTACAAATTTTCGTTGCTAATTTCAGAAATCATTTTACAAATTTTTGAAAACCGATTTGCTAAAATTAGCAAAAAAAAATTACTATTTTTAAAAAAGTCGATATTGAAGGAAATGTTATTTCTAATAATTAAAACTTATACATACAAACTTAAATTGCCCTAAAATGTTACATAGGATTAAAAAAAGGGATCGGAAGCAAAGATACCGACTCATGTCTCAAAAGAGGAAATCTTAAAATAGCACTAAAAAGGGTTTTTTAGTTCTAAAAATCACCCCTAAAAACAATTAAATTTAACCTTAAAAGTAAAAAAAAATTGACTAAAATATTTTTCAAAAAAGAAATTACCAAATTAAAACAAAATGATAAATTCGTTTATGTTTTAACAACTTTTAAGATTTTTAAGCCTTTGATTTTTTTTCATTTTGTATAAAATATTTTTTAAAAAATATAATCAAAATTTTTGATGTTCGATAAAAAAAATAAATGTAAAACTTTGTACCAATATTAAAAGTATTTAGTATTTTTTTTGCTGATTTTAGCAAACAGATTTTAAATTCCACTTTACAAAAAGTCTATTAAAATTTAGTAGCGGCTACTAATTTTTCTACTAATTTCATTGTACTACACCTCAGCAGACATGTGTTGCTAAGATTAGCAAAAAATACCGCTGGGCTCAAGTTAGCAGAATTTCCCGTAATAACAGCAAAATTTTCAGTTGCCATTACAGACTTTTTTTGGTGAGTGTACAATTTGAACATTTGGGGCCGCCTTGTAACGAAAGCTGTTTTCGTACATGGACTGCGCGGGAACGGGAAATATAGCAATTATATTATTTGCCCTGTTTTACCTTAACTTACAAACACATAATTCATTTGTTAGCTTTTGTAGTTTTCAATATTTTATCAAATTAAAAATTTCAAATATTTTTATGACAAATATTTTTGTTTGCATTTAAAAAAGAGAAAAGCTAAAAATTTCCAAGATTGGGCAGCATTTTTATACATTCTCAATTTTTAAGTAGCTATATTTATGTATAACTACTTAGCAAGTCTATATCTACTTAAATTTGTATGGAATATTTATATAAAATTCGAAGAAAAAAAACAAACCTAATGTTGTTAAAACGAAAACTTATGAAAGACGTTTACTATTTGAAGAGAAGTGATGAAATTGATTATTAAGGAAATATAAAATATTGGGTATACAAGTTAATAATGCCGATTTCAACAGATGGTATAACTATCACATAACTACACTCAGAATATTATGTAGTTAACTGTTTGTAGTTTAATAAAAAAGTTTTCCGTTTCATTTTAAAATAAAGGAACATACATTTATTTTTTAAAGAAATATCTATATTAACTTTTTTAGACATTTATTCGAAATAATTTACTATCATTTAAGGATTTTTTTCAGTTTCATTTATTTTTTTCATTTGTTTGAAATTTAATAAAAATTTACCCACAAAACTGAAACTTGTGGTTTATTTGTGTCCGTAACAGTTATTACAAATTTAAATTTTGTTTGCTGTCTATTTCAAAAAAAAATATTCAAAAAATTTCAATTTGTTTTTTATTTAAATTGGTTGTATATATACACAATTTTTTAATACAAATTACAAGAACTTCATAAACACACATACACATACAAACACATTCCCTCAAAAAGTATCTATAGCTTCATATGCATACATACATTTTGTATTGTACGAGTATATTTAAAAAAAACAAAAAATACAAAAACGGAAATAATTTCAAATAAATGAAAAAAACATTTATTTTTTAAGGATTGGTGGGTAAAATTTTGACATTTATTTTAACTGATTATATTATTTGTTTCTTACGGATGTGTCAGTTGATTAATCAACATTTCAAAATAAATAACAAAAGGCATTTAATTTAAATGAAAATTAAGTAGACCGGTTTTTAAATGAAATATCATTTCTTTTAAATGATATTTTCAGTTATTTTAACTTACAAAATTTTTTAGGTGTATCAATAATAACAAATATGGTATTTTGTGGGGTTAAACATCTGTCATTATAATTCAGTATTCTACACTCAGAATATTATGTAGTTAACTGTTTGTAGTTTAATAAAAAAGTTTTCCGTTCCATTTAAAAATAAAGGAACATACATTTATTTTTCAAAGAAATATTTATATTAACTTTTTTATACATTTATTCGAAATAATTTACTATCATTTACCGATTTTTTTCAGTTTCATTTATTTTTTTCATTTGTTTGAAATTTAATAAAAATTTACCCACAAAACGGAAACTTGTGGTTTATTTGTGTCCGTAACAGTTATTACAAATTTAAATTTTGTTTGCTGTCTGTTTCAAAAAAAAATATTCAAAAAATTTCAATTTGTTTTTTTATTTAAATTGGTTGTATATATACAAAAATTTTCAATACAAATTACAATAACTTCATAAACACACATACATACACAAATACATTCACACAAAAAGTGTTTATAGCTTCATATGCATACATACATTTTGTATTGTACGAGTATATTAAAAAAAAAAACAAAAAATACAAAAACGGAAATAATTTCAAATAAATGAAAAAAACATTTATTTTTTAAGGATTGGTGGGTAAAATTTTGATATTTATTTTAAGTGATTATATCATTTGTTTCTTACGGATGTGTCAGTTGATTAATCAACATTTAAAAATAAATAACAAATGGCATTTATTTTAAATGAAAATTAAGTAGACCGGTTTTTAAATGAAATATCATTTCTTTTAAATGATATTTTCAGTTATTTTAACTTACAAACTTTTTTAAGTGTATAGATGCCAAAGTGTAAACACACATTTTCTTCAATCGCTATAATATTTTCGAATTTTGTGCCTAAAAAAGATGTTTTGCGGGGAAGTCTGATAACGTTCTTTCATTTGAAGAAAACGGGTGCTGAAAGTTATCGATTGTTGGTAGAATCTTACGGTCAACATACACCAGCTCAAAAAACTTTGCGCGATTCAAAAGTGGTGATTTCGAGCAATCTACAAAAAACGACCAGAATATTCGATCAGATACGAGGCCATAATCTTCCATCATGACAACGCTCGGCCACATGTTGCAAGGCCGGTCAAAAACTATTGGGAAAACAATGGATGGAAGTTTTGGCTCACCCCCCTTATAGCTCAGAACTTGCCCCTTCTGACTACCATTTGTTTCGATCGATGCAGAACGCCCTTACTGGAATACGCTTCACTTCAGAACAGGGTATCAGAAATTGGCTTGATTCATTCTTTATCTCAAAACCGTAGCATGCTACCAGAAAGATGGGCAAAAGTAGTGGCTAACGATGGACAATAGTTTGAATAATGTATCAATTAGAGTATTAAAAAAACCGGCCTTTTGGAAAAGCCGGTTTCGGTTTTCTTCGAAAAATCGAATTTTAAAAAAACCGGTTTTGGTTTCGGTTTTTGCAGAAAAAACCGGTCAAACGATTTTCTAAGATATGTGAAATCATCATATAATGATGAATTTTTTTGTACATTCTCTTTTTTAGGATTTTGAATACTATTTATTGTGTTATTTAGAAGTGTTCGGAAAAAATAAAAGAGACCAAGTAATCCAGCTGGTGATGTAATTAAAAAACCGGTTAACCGAACAAAAAAGACCGGTTTTCGGTTTTCTTCGAATTTACAAAATATTCGAAACCGATCGGTTAAAAAAAAGGAACTGGTTGACCGGTTCCAACTTTGAAAGCTTGCCACATAAACACAGCTTCCAATTCCAAATAAGAAAGAGCTGCCAGCAATTGTATTTCGGGAATAATTTATAGAGTTGCCAGACTTCAAAATCTTGCTTCGTGTCTACAACTTTTATCAAATCTAATAAGTAATTCAATATTCTATCTCGGTCTTACACTTTATTACAGAAACAAAAAAAAAAGATTTTTTAAAACTTGTTGACATCTGTCACAACTCAAGGGACAGATGTCAAAAAGTTTGTTTAGTTCTAATTAGTCTGAAAAAAACAAAATGTTAATTTAAAAAATGTGTATTTATAAAATAAAATTGAAATATAAAAGACAGTTTCTTTTGACGCTCGCAGTATGTTAGTTTTATCCTGAATGCGTACGGGTAAAGCTGTCGGTATGTGACGAAAAACAGATTCAAAACTATCTGTCGCAACTTGATTTTAACCGTCAGTTTTCAAACGCGTTTGTTCAAAACTGCTTGAGTGGGTGATTAAGTTGTTAAAAAGGACGGTTTATGTCAGTGTCGAACTCCAGGTAATATTAGAACGCCAGCTAATTATTTTTTTTTTTACTTAAACTAAAGTTAACAACGCTTATAGTGTTTCGATATGGTCGATTTTCGTGATTAGATGTACAGTTTTACCCTTGCGGTTAAAACTGTCAAAAGAGGATGACGTGTATGGCCGCCTTATCTCCAAATAAGAAAGAGTTGCCAGCAATAGTTGCCAGACTTATAAGTCTCGCGTCGTGCCTCTCTCGTCACGGTCTCACACTTCATTACAAAAAAATTTTGTTTAGTTCTGATTAGAATGTGGTCATTTAATCGTGTTTGATTTTTATTGAACAACTAAGCATATTGTATAACGGACTTTTACTTTTTAGTAATAAATTCGCATTTTACTAAATTACTTTGAAGGCTTAAAGTGACTGGCATATTTGTGTAGATTTTTAGGAATAAATATGTTGCAATCTATAAGCCATAAAAGTTGCCTTATGTCATTCTCATACAAATTTGACATAAGCCAACGTTAGCGTTACATCGGAATGACACAAGCCAGCGTTCATAGCTTACCCCATAAACATAGCTTATACATTGCAACACACACCGACAATTTATTTGATCATCTTGAAACGTTGTGCCATAATCTTGCTATTATATGCTCTGTGTAAAAATTTAAAATTTAAACTCCGTTATTCTTAAAATCTGGTAACATTATACCAAAGGTGAATTACGAAATACAACACTGAAGTAGTAACTCTTATCACATAAATTACAACCCTGATAATAATACCACCAAATGCAACCTTAAATGCAATAGCCAATCACAAATAAGCTTCTAAAATTTCTGCTTACGGATACACACATTTTCTACGAATATCGAAAATTTTAGGCATCGTCTCATTTGTGAACAGTTTATGAATTTGTCGAGAGTCGTGTCGCGCAGTTTGTGGCATTATTTTTAAGAAAATAATTAAAAAATAGTTAATATAGTGGAAAATTATAATTTTCATATAAAAAAATTTAGTAACCATAAGGAAAAGGTAAGCGTACAGAAAAAAATGGCGATAGCGTGATAAAAACAAGAAAAGATAATTTATTAGTAGAAGCGATATTAAAAAATATTTTATATTGTTTTCCTTGTGGTAAATTAAAACAAAATTGTTTTTTTTTTTCATAAACTAATTCTTGTTCCTTATTGCAAGTAAATGTAAAAAAGTTTTTTATAACCACTATTTTCTTTTACAGCGCTTGTCGCAAATATATAAATTTGTATTGATTTATTTTTCGTATCACTACGCCCAGGGTACGCTACAGTGAATAGTGTTCCCATACAATATGGCGGACGACGAGCAGTTCTCGTTGTGTTGGAATAATTTTAATAGTAATTTATCCGCCGGTTTCCACGAGTCGCTATGTCGTGGGGATCTAGTGGATGTGACGCTGGCGGCAGAGGGTCAATTTGTTAAAGCTCATCGTTTAGTATTGTCTGTCTGTTCGCCCTATTTTCGTAAAATGTTCACTCAAATGCCAGCGAATCAACATGCCTTTGGTAAGTTTCCAGAAATTTTAAACTGTTAAAAAATTATTTTGATTTTAATCTGCATTTTATCTATTTTTTTGTTTAGTATTTCTCAAAGATGTTAGCCATACGGCCTTAAAAGATCTCATCCAGTTTATGTATTGTGGTGAGGTGAATGTTAAGCAGGAGGCCCTACCAGCGTTTATAAGCACTGCAGAAGCTTTACAAATAAAGGGGTTAACTGATGTAAGTATTGTGTTTTTTTTTAGTTACACTGTTTTGGCTAAAATTTTAAATTTTGTGTTATTTGTCTACATACACAGTGATTTTACCACATTTCATTTTCTTGTGTATGTTTTTTAGTACTTTTTATTAATATTTTTCAATAATGTTTTCTGTACCAACTGTACTCTCCGTGGGGTTAGTTTTATACTAAATACACTATTTTAACGTTTTTTTTTTAAATGCAACCCTGCATTGTTTACATATTTTCTATTCTCACCCTTATCTAAAAGAATGTTTTTATTAATTCCGAAATTGTTGAAAAATATATATTTTATAAAAAACAGAACTTGAAATTTTGTTGAGCAATTTCATTATATCTATAGGTAATAAATAGAATTGTTTTTATTGTTTTTTTTTTTTTTTATTTAGTAGTATTTTTAAGTACATTACATTCGTACAAAATATTTAATAAAAAAGTTGTAGGGATATTTACATTCAAGTGTGAGTACTCAAATAAAAGAAAAATTTCTCATTCATTCAACAATAAAGTTTATATTTTAATTCATATACATGGACAATAGGTTGGGTTTTATATGCAAAAATTATTGTCAAATAAATATAAATTTTGTCACTTACAAAAAGTTTGTATTTTTTTTTATAATTCACCAACATATTAAAAAAAATCTGATTTGCTAATAAAAAATAATAATTTTTTTTTTTAATTCTTCTAATATTAATTAAGTTTATTCTCAGTTTAAAATCGTTTTTAAAAATTTTATTAGTTGAATACATTTTATAGAAAGTGTTTGCAACAATAATATGAAACTTTCAAAATAAAAACATTCACAAAGAAGAAATTTGTTTTTGTTTAATGTCTTTAAACATTACATGGACAACTGCCATGCCAACCTATCAAAATGTATTAAACAAAGTTTTATTTTTTGCTGGCAACTTTTTTCTTAATTACCGCCTCTCAATCTTCGTGGTACACTCTTCCCTTTTGATATCCAAACTGATAAAGTTTTGATACGTCACTAAAAAACGTTTTCCACGATCTCATGGCAATCGGGGTATGTGCAGAAACAATTCAAATTTATTCAAGCAAGGATTAGCATTCAGGCTTTATCTAGAATTATAAACAACTATAATAATCTCTTAAGTCGTTACAAAATTACCAACTAATTCGTTCTTTAAAAAAAAAACTTTAAAATTTTTTATAAACATTTTTAATATTAATTTTAATTTAAACAATTTGTTTTCTTCCATTTTACAGAGTGATCCACCACAATCTCAAACACCACCTGAACCCTCAACACCTACGGCGCACATGCAACAACAAATACAATCATCGCCCAGAGTACGGCAACGTACATCAACAGCCCGCTCATATAAAATAGAATCGGTTGATGATTCGGGCGATGATGCAAAACAAACTACACAAATAGTCATACAAACAACAGCGCCACCACACCCACCCCAAGCTACAATTACCACCCAACCTCAACAACAACAACAGCAGCAGCAACAACATCATCATCAGACGCAACATATAACACAACAGCAGCACCAACAACCCCTACACACTCAAACACATCAACTTACCAGCGTTAGTATGCCATCGGCCCCCACAACAACAACAGTGGTAACCCAAAAGAGACCCGCCCATCGCAGTAGTATTGGTAGTAGTGTGCCCCATATTAAACGATCCAAGAGTACAATTGATCCGATAGAGGCTGCAGAAGCAACAACTGCTACGCATCAAATAAACGTACAAACAACAATTGTTGCAGATCCTAAGCCTCAAGTTCAACATCATCAACAACAACAGCAACATCATCAACAGCAGCAGCAGCAGCAACAACAGCAGCAGACAAATGAACCTGAATATATTGACTTACCCATAGAGTTGCCCACAAAATCAGAGCCGGACTATGCAGAAGAAACCGGCGAAGTAGATCAAACTGAACAAGAAGCCACTTATGTTGAGGACGAAACATATGGCGATATGCGCTATGATGAAAGTTACTTCACAGAAAATGAAGATGCTGCTGCTGCGGGTGGTACTGCAACGGGGGGTTCAGCGCAAAATACAGGTGCTTCAGCTGCCACCACCTCTAAGGCTATCGTGAAACAACAACCGCTCGCTGATTCATCATATATGGATACATCAGGAGATCCAGCAAATAGTGATGCACAAGGTTGGTTGACATTTTTTTATGCACACAAAACAATTTCATTTTATAAAGAACTCTAGGCGCTAGACGCCAGTTTTCTGGATTGGAGTGACTATTGTTTTGTGATCTCTTACAAACAACAAATCATATATCTAGAATTTAAAGTGGTGGAGAAGTAAGAAGTCCAAGCGATTTGGTCATATAAATTTTTTTTTTTATTTTAATTGTTATGTATTCTGCAAGTCTTATTTTTGAGATTCAAAATTGTGCCTTTAAAAGTTCTGCTTTTAATTGGGTTTTAACATTTCGCATCGCTTTGATTTCTTACATTTCTTTCCATGTTGATTTTAAAACTTCATTCAGTAAAGGTTATCCTTTTTTTAACTATTTTCAAAAAGGATGTAAAACAACCACAACCTTTATTAAGTCTAGTTCTAAAATATACCAACAAAAATTAGTGATAGATACATTTATTTATAAACATGAATGCGTTAAAAGAAAAGTATACGTGCGGTTTATAGAATACTTTTCTTAAAAATCTTTACAGTAAATTGAAGAATTTCTAAAAAAGGAATCAAAGTTAAAAAAAAAGAAATCAGAAATAAAAATAAACTTTTTAATTACTTCTTTAAATAAATTTTAAAAGTAATAAAAATTTTGCTTTAAATCCTTTTAACAAATAGAATTCAACTTATTGTAAAGATTTCGGTATTCTTCTTTCTTGACTTCAGAAATCTTCAAAATCAAAGAGCTTTATTAAATTCTTCTCTCTAAAAGAATTCAAACATATTTTAAAAAATATTTTTAAAAGACAACATTGTGAATTGGTCCTTTTTGTTAATGTTGCTTATTAAAAAAAATAACAGAATTTTTAAACTAAACAATTCCAGAAGGAAAAGAAAAATAAGCTCTTTAATTTAATGAGATTTGTTGTTAAAATGAAGACACGTTTCCTTCAAATTTTAATACTACAACTGACACATTTCGTTTTCTTACAAGTCAAGTAGTTATTCTTAAAAATAAGTGATGAGAGAAAAAAAAAGAATTTGGAAAAAAAAAATTAAAAAAAAAAAAAAAAAAAAGTGAATTGTGTGAACTAGTGTATAAAATATCGCAGTAAGTACATTTAATTAAATCAAATTAAAATATATTTTATACTTTTAGTTTGATATATTTATTTAAACATTTTCATACAATCATTTGAAAAGTTTCTAAAGTACTATGATAATTGTTTAATTATAGTTTTAACTCAAAAATTTAAAATATTAAACCACATTTTGTGAAAATAACATTGCACTTGCTCACAACATAATATAAAATTTAAAAATAGCTTGTAGAAATTGTGTTTACATGTATGTATCGAAGTTTTCCATTTTTATGTTAAAAACTTCAATTATTTCTTCAAAACCTGTTCCTTTTAATAAGGTATTTATTTAAAAACAAAAAAAGTTCTTAAATAAAAACCTAGATAATGGTTTTGGAAAAATACATGCTCTAATGGAATTTTTGATATTTTTAATTTATAATATCGTGACTTATTTTAAGATTCATTGCTTTTTAGTTTAAAATTTTTAAATAAAAATAATCAGTAATCAAGTTAAGTCTTGTGATTATATAAAAAAAAATGAAAAATTTTTTTTAATACAGCAGTTTAAACTATTAAGTTTTTAGTAACGTATTCAGAAATTATTTTTTAAAAATCACAGTTGACTATTTTTAGTTGTAAAAGTCGATACGGTTGAATTTTTTTTTTAAAAACTCCCTATGGGAATTTAAAAAAAAAAAAAATATTTGAGCTTGTTCTCTATTTAACTTTTAAGTGAAAGTGATAATTTCTAGTGTACGACCGAACTCACTCTGTTGGCTGAACTTCGGGCATGTTCTGGAATTAGTGCGAATTTAAAGCACCTATTTCACAGTTTTCCAAAGTTTTGATTCGATTTCATATTTAATGGCTACACCTTATTCACTTGGATCTTAAACGAAGCTAAAAGATATTGAAAAAAAAAACAATTTTCCCTAAAAGTGAAATCCAGAGCATGCACTTTAGTTTGATTAAACCTTAATTTAGATTTATTTTGAAGACAAAATTTGTTTAAAGCAAAAAAAAAAAAAAATGATTAAGACTTGGAGACAATTTATTTTTTTATTCCCTCCACCATATATGGTGGTATATATCAGTTTGTCATTCCGTTTGTAATATGTCGAAATATAGGTTTAAGACCCCATAAAGTATATATATTCGTGATCCTTATGCAATTTTAAGTCCATTAAGCGATGTCCGTCTGTCTGTCTGTTGAAATCACGACGCGAAGACGCAAGATTATTGAACATCCTCCCGAGCAGTTTGGTATTTAAAATGAGCAAAATCGGTCAAGCGGTTCAGAAGTTATGAGTGAAAATGTGAAGGTACCTCTAAATTTTCCATACAAATTGTGTACAATTTTTCTGTATCTATTTTTTTTTTTTCTGTTAAGTTAGTAAAAATGTTATTAAGTCTATTATTGTTCGATTACATTTATTGTCTTACATACTATGATAACTAAGTTAACGTAAAAATGAACAATGTTAAAGTCGCTAACAGAGCAGACCTCTGTAAATAACATTGCTAAAACTAAACAAAAGTTCGTTACATAAATTGACAAAACATATTCATATTACAGTTCATGCAAAATTTAGTATATACGTATATCATCTTCATCCCCTTTGGTGGAGGGTATTCAAAGATTCGGCATAGCCGAATTTAGCCCTTTTTTACTTGTTTTTTTTTTTTTCAAAAACATTAAAATGATAAGTTGTTATTTAAAAGATTACTTAAAAACCATAATATTTTTACAAAAAAAAAAATTAATTTTATGCAAATTCATATATTTTTATTCGAAATTAAAGAATTTTTTTGTAAATAAAATACTAAATTTCTTTAATTGCAAAGTGTAGCCAACAATTTGCCGAATCCGAATACTACACGGAGACTAAAAATTTAATCATACTGGAATCCCATTACGTAAAAAATAGAACGAATTCAATTATTCTAGTGCTTGAATTGCATTCGCCAGATGTGATTTTTTGTTATTAACCATTTTGATGAGAAAAGAAAAAACAGTTCATATAGTTTGGAATTATTTTTAATTTCAAACTTTTCTTTTTTAAATTTGTTAAAAGTTTTTAGAAAAATAATAATTAAAGTATGTACATTTTTTTTTGGCACCCATCAAAGAAAATACAGTGCAACCTCGCTTGGCGCAACCAATAGAAATTTTGGCAGTTGCGATAACCTAGTCTCTATTTTTTGACGGTTTAAATTAAAAAAAGAAATTTAATTACACATTTAAATCATTTATTTTTAAAATAAATTTATTGATTTTATTAAAAATAACAAAAAACAGAAATAATAAATGAAAAATACACGATTCTAATGTACAAATTGAATTGGTAACCTAATGGTAAAATATCAAAAAAGTCTGAAATTTTTGACTGCACTGCAATTTCATAAAGTTTTTTGCTAAACATTTGTCTTTTAAGGCTATTGTATTTCCTCTCAATGCAGCTTAATTTTCTTAATTGTAGATTTGTGCTTTATATTCATCGCAAATCACTTTTGCAGATATGCCTCTATCAAGTTTATTAAGAATATCACTTGTTTGTTGTATTGAAAGTTTTATATAAATAAAAAACGAACTAATTTTTTTTTTGGGAGGAAAGTAGCGATAACAGGTTTTTTTTAAAAAAAAATTGTGTTGAGAACAATTTACGAGTTACGTTAAGCTAGGTGGAACTGTATATGTAAGAACCCCCGTTGGGAATTAAAAGTTTTTTCTATATGGGTCCCGCTAGGTCCGAAACAAAGGAAATATCTCACGATTTCAAATATGCATTTCGTTTTAAGATCCGGGGAATAGAATTCGCGTAAGGTCCATTTTAGGTAGAAAAGTTTATGTTTCGTTCGGAATGGAACGTAAAAACTAGTTTGTTACCTTCCTATTACAAAATCGATATTTTAAAATTTTTGTGTTAAAAAATTTAGAAGATTTTTTTTTTGTTAAAACTTGAAAAATATATATTTTTTTAGTAAAGCGTAAAAAATATATTTTTTAGTGTGCAAAGCAGCATTGCATAGAGTTCATTAGCTAGCAGCGTTGACTTTTGTCATTCCCATACAAATTTGACATGAGTAACGTTAAGCGATTAAAATTACAAACATTTTATCAAGTTTAAAATGATTAATAAATAAATAAAATTAAAAAAAAATCTTCAATGACTACGCGCTCATGTTTTGGAATAAGTTTGAATTCAAATCCGCGTAAAATTTATGACACCTATTTTTTTTATTCAAAATTTTGTAATTTGAAAGCCGTCAGCTATACTCTTTACTCCTATATCCCAAATTTTTATTTGATTCGATTTCAACTTTACTGCATTTAATGATCACTGTACAATCATAATTCACTTATATTTCTAACGAAACTAAAAGAAATGAAATTTTTTACTTATCTAAAAGTGAAATCCAGAACATGCCAGAGATTTTATGTATTTATAAAAAAAGTAGAATCAAGCCAACTGATAGCTTAACGCATAAACACATATTATTTTGCATTGTAAACGCGTGTTTGTAGTGTTACTTCGCCTTCTGGGTTTATGAAGTCAACCATAATTTATTGTGAAAACTCACGATTCCGGTATTATTGTAACGGTAATACCGAAAAAAGTTAATATATCACAGGTTATTCAGGATCGTACTATCGTGAGTACCTTTACTGATTTCAATGCGCCAACACTAGAACAATTGCGCTGGTATAACTTACCAGCTTGCTTGCAAGCGGGGCGAGGAGAATGTTTTTTGTGGCGTGAAGTTTCAACCAGCTTCTACCCTGTATTAGCAGCACAAAACCAGTACATGCACATTTTTAAGAAATGTATACAAAAGCAAAAATTGTGCGGCTTAAATATTAATCAATTGTGTGATAGCTCAATGAAATATGTTCTATAAGAGCTTCTTGCAGATGTTTTAGTCACGTACATCACAGAAGGAGTAAAAAGAGTACAGCTGACGGGTTGTCTCCTTTTTACCCTTTAAAACTTCCGATTTCTATAAACCATTTTTTTTTTTAATTTCGGTATGTACAAAAATAATCGTCAGCGGAGTGACCTATATGCAAAGAAGTTGGTATCGAAAAAATCAATAAATATTTTCCATCGATGGCATGAATTTTGAATAAAACTATCGTGGGTGTTCTGGACAACGAATCCACATAAAAGCATACATGTACAAAACCGCGTGATTTTATGTGGATTCGTTTTTCAGAACACCGTATAATTTCTCATTCCATTATATACACTAAATCAATGTATGAAGCTCTACAGCCAATTCACACGTTGAAATTGATTGTGTGCTTTCTCAAGTCATGTTTAAAAGTTGCTTCCAAAGTTATGTCTGTTTATACGGTGACTTTTTGCTTCAAAAATTGATGGTAATTAAGCAACAAAAATTTCATAAAAAGAAAGTTGTGTAAATTGGCCCTTACAAAAGTAAAATTGTTTGTGTTGCATATCAATTTTTAAATTTGCTGTATATGCATACGCCCAAAAGCAGTTATTTTCTTTCAGTTTAAAGTCGGTGTTATGGTAATTCAACAAAATAATACTGGAATATATTTTTGATCGCAGTTATATGCATATGTCAAATGCAGCAAAACAATACCGAAGATTTTATGTTCAAAAATTTGCTGTTTATACAGTCAAATGATGCTATTCGGATGTATAGCGAATTATATGCTGGATATCTTAGATGTGATATGATCATATATGTATACTCCATCCCAAACTTATTTTTTTTTTAAATGCTTGTGGGTCATACCAAAATCAAGCTGATGTTTTTTTATTGCGACTGCAGCCGTGTTTTCTGCAAATGCAGAAAGTTTTATTAAGATTTCAACTTTTTTTCTATTTAATGACTTATACAATCATTAACGAAACCAAAAAAAATTATGGAGTTTTTGCCTGAAAGTGAAATGTTGAACAAGCGCGGAGTCGGTATTGAAGTTCCGTTCGAAATCAATTTGATCTAGAAAATCTCGTTTATCCTTGTAAATTATTTTTTTTTTTTGAGATGTTGCTTTGAAATCAAAGCAACGGCAATTATTGCCGAGTCTTAATGAAATCCCAGTCTCTTAATGCTCGACTACCTAAAGTATGAAAATTTTCCCCAAAAATACAGAATTGGTCTGAAGCAATTTTCTATACGACAATATGTGGTGCAAATCAGCTGAACATTCTTTTTTGTAAGATCCAGTTTATACAATTGATTGCATGCTTTTTCAAAATACGCTGAGTTTTTGCTCTAAAAGCAAATGTGAATGCAGCAAGAAAGAAAAAAACGAGATACCTGCTTTTTTTTGTTATTCCGATCGCCTCTAAACAAGAATTGCACGCAAAAAGTCACAGTCTATCTAACTCTGTGGTTACACGTACTTATTGCTTTCAATTTTTCTCATACTGTAGGTCAAAATCTCTCGGATTGAAAGCTGTGGCGTAGGCTGCACGCAATTTGAATACAATTTCGTTTACAAAACGCCTTTATCAAGAAAAAAAAGTACAAATTGTTTTATTGTAGAACGAAACGTGAAAATTTAATTACAGGAATTGTGATTAGCTGTTAAAATTGCCTCACGGCTTGAATGAGAAATTGAATACCATCCAGTTTTCAGTTTCAAAAAGTGTGTGTTTATTATTGCAAATTGAAAAGATTGAACGTGTAACCCCCGGGTTATTGCGCATCAAGGGCTATACAAGTCCATCTGTATATTTTCTAGTATTGGTGATACAAAAAGCAACCATCATTTGGGTGGCGTTTACACATGCACAAGCTTTCAAAGTTGGCTTACATATGTCATTCCCATAAAAATTTCACATAAGCCAACTAAGTTACTAGTATCGAATTCAAGTTTAAAATAGGGCGTAACAGGACGTCTACACGATACAAAAATATTGTTGAAACACGAAAAATAAATTATGGTGTATTTATCGTGTTTTAACATTGTTTTTATGTCTCGTGGAGATGTTAAGTAATATATAAAGCCTATATGACGCTGCCTTACCGACATCTATTTGACAGATTGCTATTTTTTCCATAAAGTTAAACTCTTCATACTTATTGTCTTTTACATAACTTTGACCTCTCATCTAATTTGTATTATTGATGATGAAACCAGCAAGTGTCATATATGCATTAATCCCGTATGACACTACATTTCTTTTGGGTTGGATTGGTATTGACAAATTTTTAACAACTACAATTATTTTTTGTTTGCATATAAGCCCAGTATACCAAATCCTGTTGGCGTGCCATCATTTGGGGACGTGTTATATTTTATGATCTTGACAAGAGTAGTGGAAATCATATGTAAAAAGTTATATGTATGTAAATAAAATGGATGATTTTTTTTTACACAGTAGAATGTAGTATGGATTAATAATTTTTTTTACAAACTGAACATCAGTTCTTAACATCTGGTTTTTTGTAAATAAAAACGGTGTTAAGCACGTGGAGTTAAAAATCATGTTAAGTATTATTAGACATCTTGTTAAATTCCTTAAAATGTAAATTGGGTATAAACATTTGAAACTATTTTGGGTACTTTTTTTAATACAACTCTGCTTTTTATTTCTGTAACCAAGCGCCAGATTTTATAGACGGGACACGATAAATCGTCCACTTCAAAGTCAAAATTCTATTGTTTTGAAGATGTTACTTACCAAACTGTTGAACTATAAGATTGCATTATATTTGTAACAAAAGTTTAAATTCGTATGAAATATAGTAGATATTTAACTTTGGAAGTGGCCTATAAGCGATAATCGTCTTATAGAATTTGAACATGGACTAAATTTAAGCACACATTTTTTGTTCTCTTCGTAACATGGTGGTTACACGTTCAATTTCTTGTATAGTAAAAAAGTGTTAGTGTATTGCAAATTAAGAAGAATTGAAAGCAAGAAATCGAACGTGTAACCACCATGTAACACACGGTATGATATACATCTGCCATAAAATGGATATGTGCACACACATTGGCGTTTTTATCATATAATGAATGTCATACTATGTGTACGAAAAGAAAAATTTTGGGCTTAAATATTAGCCTGGTGTGTGATGGCTCATTGATGATATAAAAGGTCATCGTCTTCACATGCAATAAAAAGTTTAGCAAGCAAACAGAATTCTTTTCAAGTGATGGCACCTAATAGCCTATTAGACACCCATACTTGTCTGAGTCATGTGCGATGGCATACTTTGCGTTTTGCACAAAAATTTTTGAAGCGAAAGCATGGGAATGATGCGGAAAGTTGTAGCGGCTATGGTTATTATAAGAAAAGGAAAACTATAATAAAAGGAAAATATGGATTTAGGAATGGTTTTATTGATTTTATTTGCCACAATTGTGGCAAGCTTTTATATTCCTCAATGAACTCTTCCCAGAAAATAACATTCGCAAAATACATACAGTCTATTAGACAGTGAGTTTTGGTATGCCATCGTACATGTCTGCAGACAAGTTTGCGTGTCTAATAGCCCTTTAATGTTAATGAGCGTTGCGCCAAATGGCCCCAATAAATATGACCCCAATCATGAAATTAATTAGCCAAAATTTCATTATGAAATTAATCCTAACAATGCAAAATGACCCCAAACAAATAAATTTTGGGCCATATTTTTATTTATTTCTTTGAGGCTTTTATTTAGTAGCTGTGTTAATGCGGCAAGCTATCAAAGTTGGCCTATGTCATTCCCATATAAATTTGACTTTTAACGCTTAACGTTTCTGTTGTCAAATTTGTATGTTAAAATGACACAATAGCATTGAACTAATCTAGAACTTTCATTTATTGAAGTGATTAGTTCGATTGAACTAGTTCACTAACGATACAACACAATTCCAGGAAAATATGTTTTTTTTAGTGAAAATAAAAATTGTTAAAAATTATTTAAAGATGATTCTAACTTATTTAAAAAAAACAGTGGTGATTAAGTAAAAAAGGGTGCATTGTAAGCGATTAACAAAAGTTAAAAATAAGAAAATGTGTGAAATAGTTTTTTGTGAGAAAATTGTAACAATTTTACTGCCTATTATCCAAGTCATATATCTTTGTGTTGATGGTAAGTTTACATGTAATTAATTTACACTATTTTGCTGGAGCTGAAAATCAAGATTTTTTCCAGCTTTATAAAAAGAGTCCATAAGTTGTGTATTTCCAATTTTTTAAACAATTTAATAAAATATCAAAGAAAAAATGTTCACTAACTGTTGTTTTATTTATGCCATAATGATAAATAAATAAGTAGCGCCTTTATATATTTTATAATTAGCACAATTTTAATATTGTTACTTTAACAATCTTATTGGCCTTTTTTTAGAAAAAGTCAAATTTATACGCAGCCAAAAGAAAAATGCTCAACTTGTTTACAATGGCTTCATTTACAATAAAAAACTTACACAGGCTAATGGCCACACCACCTGGCGTTGTGTTGATGTATTGAAGATGCGTTGCAAGGCTGTTGTTATAACAAGAAGAAATAAATTGGTAATAGCTAGACGAGAACACAATCATGAAGATCATAGCCAAAGAATAACCCAAAGACCCCTGTACAATGAGGAAGAAGATTTGGGGGATTATATAGAATTGAAACCGGAAATAGCAACGTTAAATGATTTTATAACAACGAATAACATTGATATATTAACACAAAAAAGTGGCAAGGAATTCAAATTATATGTACCCACATCTTGTGCTGCTTTGAAAATGAAAACACAAGCTAAAATATTGAAAGTAAATGATAACTAAAGTATCATCATTTGGAAATCCTTTATTCAACGAAACAATACAAATAATTTTTTAATCTTTAACATTTTTGCGTTTTGTGTAAACTTTGTATTTTAAACGAAATTTTACAATTTTTATACAAAGCAAAGCGAAAAAAAAATATATATATTTCATATTAGTCTGTTCTCGTACATTAACGCCATAAACCAAACCAGTATATAAGCGTGTTTGGGCTATTTTGATTTCCTATTAAACAAACGGGAACACACCTATTATTTTCATTATCTAATACTAGCTTTCTTCCATAAAGCGTTTTGTAACATTAAATGGCATTCATGATCGTCTTCTACACGATGCGAATAAGCTCAAACTATAATTTGTATTTTCTCAGTCTTGAGTAATTACGACGATAGAAACTGTACTATTTAGCCTTTCTTTTGAAAGACTATTGTATGTTCCGTTATTATATTAAATTCCGACAAAATTTTTAGTATTTATGATAATAATATAACATACAACTACTATTTGGAATTTCGTTCTGATTTTTTTTTATATTAAAAATTCTAATTTCTATATTACTTAATGTGTGATAACTTGCTTAGCACAGTAATGAATAATTGAACCTTAAAATACGTTTTTGAAAAGTCGAAAACCTGAAAAAAAAAATAAAATATATATTTTGTGGTTCAATATGAATGCAGCCTTATTCAGAATTGTGAATATATTCATGTTTCGTCTGTTTTGTGTTACTACATTATAAAATACGAGAACAGATTTAATAATAAATTTTATTATATATTTAAGAACATAATCTAAGATATAAAACACAAACAATTTATTCTAGTTAAATTCATAATTAAACATATATAATATTAAACAAGTAAAAATGGATTAAATATTTAAATAATTTAGATAATACATTTAATTATAAATAATTATACAAAATAAATTACAAACAAATTTCATCGTTCTGTAAAATCATTTCAAATGTTTTATTATAGATATTGGGCGTTTCTGCTATTAACGTGTGTTAACTTTCATGTATAAACATAATAAAATGATATATAATCAAATATTTAGCTTAATTCCTTGTATAATTTTCAAAAGCACCCTACAAATGTTTTGTATTAATTAAAAATTTTAACAGACGATTAACAGAACAAAAAAAAAGTATATTAAATATTTTTTTTTTTGTTTTAAATAAAAAAAGTTTTTATACTAATTTACTTCTTTTTTATTTTATTTTCTTTTCTTAGATTTTGAACTATTCTTTATTAAAAGTCCGTGGGATACGCAATGCTTGGTATTAAATGATTATATATATAATTGTCAAAGTCGCAAGAATAACAAGGAATATTGGCGTTGTCATAACTATTCTAAAAAAATACCAGCAGATCGTTGTCGCACACGTTGTATTTTAGAAATGGGCGAACTTAAAGGACTATCAAGACCAACGCATAACCATCCACCTCACACAGATAAAATTAAAAAATTAATTCGAATTCAAAATCGTTTAAAGGACGAAGAATCATTGCTAACAGATACCCAAACAACTAACACAACAACAACAAATAAAACAGAAAAAAGTTGTAGTATTTTAACAGATACCCAAACAACTAACACAACAACAATTAAAAAAGAAAAAAATATTTTAACAGATACCCAAACAATTAACACAACAACAATTAAAAAAGAAAAAAATATTTTAACAGATACCCAAACAACTAATGCAACAACAAAAGAAAAAAGTTGTAGTATTTTAACAGATACCCAAACAACTAACACAACAACAATTAAAAAAGAAAAAAATTGTAGTAATTCAACAGATACCCAAACAACCAACACAATAGAATCAATATCACCGCAACTACTGCAGCATAACATCAAGAAAGAACGTCTAAATTCTATCGATGATCAAGACCCTGAAAAGTTGTTAGATCCTACAACCATTATGTTAACACATGAATGATCTGACATTGTTAATATATGAATGATTGATCTAACAATATTAAATATCTTTAAGTGTTATTTATTACATTATTTAATTATTTGTTTGTTTTCTTTGCATATGTATGAAAGTGTTTTTATTATCATAGATTTTATGCTAACATTTTTGTTTGCCTTATTTTAGGAAAAATTAGATTTATACGCAGCCAAAGAAGAATGGCTCAACTTGTATACGAAAGCTTTATGTACAATAAAAAACGGTCAAAGGCTAATGGCCAAACCACCTGGCGTTGTATTGATGCTTTGAAGTTCCGTTGCAAAGCTATCGTTGAAATGAAGGGAAATGAATTGAAATCTGCTAGGCATGTGCACAATCATAAAGATCATAAACAAAGAATAATCCAAAGAGGAAAAAGATTTGGCCATTATTCCATATAATCACACTATTATTATCATAACAAAGAGGCAATGAATATAAAATGCAAATTTAAGTAAGCAAAGTAATAAGTAACATTATTTTTGGAATTTAAAAAAAACAAAACTATTAACTATTTCCATTTACACTTAATTTTATTTAAATTTTTTTTTATTTATTTAACTGTGATACCTGTTAACTTATCACGAAATAATCAGAGTTTAATGCTTAAATATTATTCTGAATGTCAAAGTTGTATGGAATTAACAATGGTTAGTGTTAAGGTAGGGATTTGAAATTGTAATTTAACTTTTTAAAATCTATAAACAAAATTTTTTATATAAGTTTATTTGCTGATATAATACAAATTCGCTTAAGAGGAGGGACCTGCTTTTAAAGCGACCTGTTTTTGACAAAGCAAAAGTTGATGTAATTTTCGGTTTTTAATATAAATTTCCAAAAATTTGGAAATTTTTCTATATATACATTTTTTCTTCGTATTTTAACGAATTTTTAAGTGAATAATTTGATATTTTCCTTAAGAAAACTAGTGAAAGAATTTGCACAATTTTTTAAATAATTTTTAGAAACTACAATAAACGCGCGGAAATGCCAAATAACCACGATAAACCCAGAGATAACGAGATCTTAATTTTTTTAAATTCCGATTTGTGAAAATCGGCCTTCCTAGTATAAAGCTTTGGTATATAACATCAATTCAATGAATTGTTAACACATATTTAAAATTTCTTAAACAAAATGTATTAAAACAAAGAAAACAAATCATTTTGTATTAAATATATATATATATATATATTAAAAACAAGTTTTCAATCAATGGGAAATTTTTAAAAAAAATTCCTTAAAAGTATTTTAAAAGTGTATAATGTTAATCTCAAAATATTACCAATAAGAATATAACTAAGGATAGGGCACGTTTACCAGACACTCGACTGCTACTAATCTGGTACTTAACAATCTGGTGAATGATTTGATTACCTCACATGTAAACATGTTGGGGTAGTGTTAACTTATTTTTGGTAGCATAAAAATTGTATGCTACTTGTAATCAATTTTTTTTAATATTTCCTTTTTAAAGAATAACAAAACAGCTTTAATATAATTATAAAAAAAAAAACAAAAGAAAATATAAAAAAATTAAAGAAACTTGTACAAATATTTTTATTTAAAAACAACAATTTATTCACCAGATTAAGAAAATCATAAAGCTTAACAACTTATCGGTAGAATAAGCAGATTTTTCTGGTAAACCTGCCATAATTTTATTAATACGTAAGCAGAACATTTTTTTAATATTAATTTATTTATATTAATATCTAATTTTTTAAGCTAAAGATCTTTTTGTATAAAAATTCTTATTTTTCATCTCATTGTTCTATATTAAATCACTATCTTAACTTTGAAGAACTGAAAATAATTATAAAAAATGTTACATGTTAGAAATCATTTGACAAAGAAAATGAACTTTAAAGCAGACACAGAAAATTTAGCTCAGAATTATAGATATTTAATTAGTAAAAAATTAGGAAACTTTAATGTATAGATATGTTTTAATAATTTAATTTCATAATGTTATTTTATTTTATAAACAACATTAATTATGTTGAATTTCATAAACAAAAGTATTAAACCAATATGAAAATATTTCTTACGAGCTTTAATAAGAAAATGTTGTTTATAAAATTACCACTTTTATTTGTTTAAATGTTAATTTAATTTTGTAAAAATTTAATTTATATTTAAATGTTAAATATTTTTATGACAAAATGTTTGTCAACTTTTTTTATAATTATTAAAATTTTGTGTTCCTGAAGATGATAACAAATTGTTACCGAAATATCGAAAATAAAATAAGAATTTTTATAAAAAAAGATCTTTAGCTAAAAAAATTAGATATTAATATTAAAATAAGATCGAATAAAGTTAGTCAGGTTGGAGATCATAGAAAAATTTTTTCCAAATGAAAAAATGTTCTTATTTTTATTTAGTTATCATGGAGAATACATAGAAAAAATTATTAGGCACAAGCTGAATGGAATGCATTTTCTGGTCCGCTACCACCTTCATTATCATTCTTCGTGCCCTTGAAAGTGCAAATAGTAAATATCTCTAATTAACAAAGAAAAAAGCTATTTATGCTTACATACAGTCTAATAACTTTTTTTTGTATATTCTCCATGCTAACTAAATAAAAATAAGACCAGTTTAAAAATACATTTTCATACATATAAGTATTAAAAAAATAGACTATAAAATAAAAAAAAAAAACTTCACCATTAATTTATTTATTCTTTAATAATTTAAAAAACAAGTATTACAATGATATTTATATCTGCATAATTATTTAAATTAAATTAAAATAGTAGTAAATTAAAATAGTAGTAGTAGTTCTAACTTCTGTATACATAGAACGAAATGATAAAATATAATTTGGATTTAATATAAAAGCAGTTAAATATAAATTAATTAATTTATATAAACAAAAAATACTTAATCAAAATGTAATTGATAAATTACAAATTGTTAATAACATTTTTCTAAAATCAAACATTTATAGCGATGTTACCCCAAGACGTTCGTCAAATGAAGAACGATTTTGTGTATTTGTGTTATTGTATTTTCATTTGTCTGAGGAAAACCGTTGTTTGGAATAACACCGCCTTAACCTTTAAAGTATAAAACATAATAATCTATACCTTATGTTAATTTTTTTCTGGTTTAATATGTTAATTTGTTTTTTAACAATTAGTTGGTGAATTATAAACAATATTAAACCATGAATTCTTGTCCTGCAAATGAATTTTGTTTTTGTAAACAACGAAACACACAAGAGATGGAATTTTGCTTTATGCCTTTTATATGATTTATAATTCAAACAAATTAGACTTTATTCCAAAATTATCCTTTTTGGTTTTTTTTAAGTTTGTTTTAAAAATTTTAAAAACTTTTTAATTTGTATATACAAATTTGAAACGCGCAAAACGCAAAATTAAGGGATGAGCATATATATATTTTTTTTTTTATAAATAATCTATACATATTTTTAATTAAATTATTTTAATATTTTTCATGTGCCCCAAAAAGTACTTTAGATGTTATAAAATGTATAAAATTTCCCTGTAACATAAGCAAACTATTAACAGTATAAACAAAAACTTTACTAATCTATTTGAAATTTTTTTCTTAGAAACTAAATTATTCTTTATTGAAAGTTCCTGTTCGATATCCGGCAATTTGATGTATCAAGATAGACATAGATCAGAAGGTACAGTGGGGTAAATAGAAAATTAATGGTATTTAAATTCTTAACTACTGCTTCGATCGGTATAAAATAAATTTATTATTGCAGAAGAGGAGTTATGCTATTTCAACTAAGGGTGACATACAAAGTGTCAGAGTTGTCCACCTTGCATGGGAAGATATTTTTTTTTGAGAGCTTGCAATGTTTATATTTGAGGACCGATTGGGGGAATTTAATGCTTCTGATAACTTCCGATGCTGACAGAGAACAAACATGCTTACAGAGCACTGCGGATCATTAACGCTATTTTTTGTCCAAAAATACAATTCAGGTAAAGGGAAAATTTTTGTAATTAGTATACAAATTTTAGTAATCATTAACATTTTTTAGTTGTGTTTGTTTGCATGATATTTTTTATACCCACCACCATATATGGTGAGGGTATATATCAGTTTGTCATTCCGTTTGTAACATGTCGAAATATAGTATATATATATTCTTGATAATTATGTAATTTTAAGTCGATTTAGCGATGTCGGTCTGTCTGTCTGTTGAAATGGCGATCACGGCGAGAAGGCGCAAGCGGAGGTACTAATTTTTACCTAGGTTAATGAATATCCTCCCGAGAAGTTCGCTTTTGAAAATGTGAAGGTACCTCTAATTTTTCCATAAAAATTTTTGTACTTTAGTACAATTTCATAGTACCGACTGGGATATACATAAATATTTTCTCATATTTTTTCACCAGTCGCTTAGTAGCGAATAATATTTTGTACTCACCTCAACTATTTTTCGTCCTAAAAATTTTTTTTCATCACTATTTTTTTTTTTTTTTTTCACTACAAAATTTGTTTTCACAGGGTGTGTGTCAAACGGTAGCAAAGTGGCAAGATAAAAAATATTTTTCTATGGTGAAAAGGTTTTAAACTTTTATGTGTGAAAAAGAATCGAATTTCTTTATTTGTTTTGTTTTCATTTTGTTTTAAGAAACTTTCAAGTTTGTTAAAAATTCTACTAGGCCGCCTATGGGCTAGTGAAATTTTATTCACCTCAAAACTGTCAAAAGTTTACCAAGAAGCATAATTTGCTACCATTTAACACCCAAAAAAAGTTTTTACCTTA
Source organism: Eustalomyia histrio (assembly GCA_949748255.1). Taxonomy (NCBI): domain Eukaryota; kingdom Metazoa; phylum Arthropoda; class Insecta; order Diptera; family Anthomyiidae; genus Eustalomyia; species Eustalomyia histrio. Next base: position 8,853,081 of record OX456523.1, read on the forward strand.
AAAAATTTTTTTCATCTCAAAATTTTTTTTCTAACACAATATTTGTTTTCACACCAAAAAAAAAGCTTTTCACCTTAAAACTTTGTTTTCACTTTCATAATTTTACGTCTGAAGTTGTTTAAATTATTTGTATCAAAAACAGTAGAGAATATTTTTTAAGCACATTGTTGGAGGGTATTCAAAGATTCGGCACAGTCGAATTTAAGTCGTTTTTACTTGTTTTTTTTACTAGATTTATAATTTTTACTAATTTTATTAAAAAACCCGTTCGAGTACAAAAATATAGTAAAAACCAGTAAACAATTTAAGGGGATTTTTTTTTACTAGTTTTTTATCAATGTTGGCCACCGATACCTTTTTAATACCGTTACCCGTTTCAAAAATCTTTCAAATTAATAACCGTTACCGATAACGATTACCGAAGCAAACAAAAATCGGTACCGATACCAATAACGTTATTCTTTTCCGTTGCTAACCCTGGTTTTTACTCGAAGAATTTCTAACAGCAATAACTAGTAACATGTTTTTTTATTCAACAAATTAGAAATACATTTTTTGCGAATCTTTATTATACTTTTGTGATTCGTTACAAAATTGGAACCCCGCATGTTATTCCCGGTTTTTGTATATATTTTTTTTTATAATTTTGTGCCATTTTTTATTTTTTAATGATACATTAAATAATTTAAAATTGTTTAAAATACTATCTCGAATCATAAAACTGGAACTAGTATTTGAAACAAACAACCAGTTAAATATTTTATAAAAAAAGTAACAAAATTGTTATTGAAATTCCATGATAAAGCACCATTATGCTCCAGGAGATATTTAAATAAAATGAATGTCAATGTGTTTCCTAAGATGGCTTTTATTTATACTTTTGCGATCGCTTGCGACAATTCTTACTTGAATTGTTGAGATTTTGTCCTTTACATAGTGACTTCTAATGCAATAAAATTAAAAGTGCATATTTTGCAGTTTTTCCGGCATATTTTAAGCGCATATTTTAGTGCATGAAAGTTGCTAACCTGATGAAATTGAGATAATATGTAGATATATGATCATGTATATATAGATTTTATTTTAAATATAAAACAAATTATGCATACAAAGTGTAATTAACATAAAACAATTAACAGACTTTGTTTTAGGTTGACGTATTAAAAAAAAAATGAATAAGTTTCTTATACACTTCGTTCTTTTCTGGCAGTTTTAACCGCACGGATAAAACTGTCGGTGCGTGGAAAAAAAACCTTCCATCTTGAACGTGATTAAAAATATTTGTCGCAACTAGATTTTAACCGTCCGTTTTTAAACGTGTTCGTTCAAAACTGCTCGTGTATGTTTGACGGGTTTTTTCCAGAGTCTAATACAATTAGAACGCTAGTTGATTATTTTTGGTTCTCATTTTTTTTTTGTTGACTTGAACTGAAGTACACGTCTAGTTTGTGGATGTGGTCGTTGTTCGTGTTTAACCGTGCTGTCAAAACTGCCAAAAAAAAAAACGAAGTCTATGGCCGCCTTTAGATTTATATAACTTACAAAGCAAATCTGAAATTTTAGGTTATATATTTTTTTCAGGACTTTAACCTTTAACCTCGCTGTGTAAGCTGATTCTGGAAGACAAATTCTTTCCTTTTAAAACTAAATTTTTAATCCTAGAACGCCAATAAGTGGAAAAATAATTGACTGGATTTTGGCATCTCTTAGTTTAACTTGGGACGTTCTTTTCAACATGAACTGGGTTGTTCATTTCACCTCAAAAACTGCTGCGTTCGTCTTAAAACGTAATTTGGTAAAGATTGAAATTGTAATTAAAGACATCAATGGATATTATACGAACGTTTAGTTATTTATTCTTAGGAGGTAGTATGTAAGTACCGCAATAAAAAAAAAATTCCGTCGATAACTTAAATATGTAAATCATACACAAAATTTTAAAAATTCAAAGCAAATATAAAATTATTGACATTGTAAATTGAGGTTAGAGACAACAAATTCAGAAATTTAAAAAAATGACAAATACGTACAATTTCGAAACATATTGAGTAAGCACAAAATACTCTCATAAAATGACAAAATTATCCAAAAGTACGGGAACGCAAAAAACCACTTTTCTAGCCCAAAAAAAAAATGTCAAAATGCATCAGTGATGCCAAATTTTTAGGTGCAAAAAGTGTAACACGACAAGTGAAAACGCGCTAATGGAGAAATGCGAAAATTGAAATAAAAGACTCAAAGAAATATATTAAAATTGCCCGCCGTTTACAGTGGCACGAAATTTCGAGATTTTGATATTTCCCTCTTTGAAAAAACACACATAGTTATTTCTAATAAATATATTTTTCTCATTGCTTTTTTTGAAATGGTGTATATATAGAAATCTCGAGATTTCATGCCAATGTAAAAGAGGGGGGTTACAATTTTCAAAAAAAAGCGGTAAGAAAAATTAAAAGGTGTCGATCTGTCCCTTTTTTATAAACAAAAAATATTTGCGGTTTTTAGAAAGTAAAAAACCGCTTATTGTAACACGAAAAGGGCTAAATAAGCATCGCTGATCTCATTGACATTTATTATTATTTTATTATTATTATTATTTTTATTATTATTATTATTTTTATTATTATCTTTTATTATTATTTTTATTATTATTTAATTATTGTAAATCGTTTTTATTTCAATTTGCAATAATTTTTAACAAATCCGCTTTTACTTCCTTAGTTTTATTTTTTACAATTATAAAACAATTTACCCAAAGAAAAAGTCTGGATAACTTTCGGTAAAGAGAAAAACACTAATGCACTCTCATAAACGCTCTCATTTACCCAATTTTCGAGTACGGGAACGCTTTTGGGTAAGTTTGGGAACCCGCGCTAACGTACGGGAACACACTTATTATGGAAAATATAAGAAAACCTTCAACAATGTTTCTGCTTAATATTAAAATAGATGTAAACATCAATAATCAGTTATAATTTTTTTTCAGCATTAATTGGTACAATCAGTTTTTAACAAACTAGTAATTTGTTGGAAACATTCCGTTCGCATACTTTTTTTTGAAATTTTTCTTATTGAGAGTAAATTTGTTTCTCTCTCTGTAAGTATTTTACTAAGAAATTCTTACTGGACTTGATTGAGAAAAGCATTTGAACGGACCGACCTATTAAGGGGTATCAATCATGTCGAAGCTTGCAAATTTTTGGCCATTTTTTTTACAAAAAACAAAAATGTTCTACAATCTATTTTATCAGCTAGGATAACTTTGCATTATACGAGGGCGGTTACAAAAGTAGCCGACCTGTCTTATAGATGGCGTGTAGTAGTTTCAATTTGGCAAAATTCAATGAATTAAATAAAAATTGAGTTGCTTCAGCACACACCTTATTCGTCAGATTAAGCTCCCTCGGATTATTTTATATTTTATTTTTTATTCAACATTTTGTAATTTGAAAGCCTAGATGCCAATTAATAAATTGCAATATTCCATACTTGAAAAATGGCTCGGTGGTAAAATATTTTATCTTAACATTTACACACACACACACAAAAAAATTACAAAATTCTGTTTGTAATATTAACTCTTATAGAATATATTTGTATACAGAATAAAATTACAAAATTCTGTTTGCAATATTGAACATCTTTCATAGAACATTTTTGTAAATACAAAAAAAAATATGTTTTTTAAAAAGGCACCAACAATGGAATTTGTAAACACAAAAAACTTTTTGTTATTTTTTTTAACTTAAATTTTTATATGAAAAATATTAATTTACAAACATTTTAAATAAAAAATTATTAGAAATTTAATTTTAACAAATATTTTTAATTACTTAAAATTTTGTTAAACCTTTTTCTGTACATATTTAATCTTTACATGTTTGCTTTCCTTTTTTTTAGAAAAAATCGAATTTCTACGCAGTCAAAAGAAAAATGCTCAACTTGTTTACAATGGCTTCATTTACAATAAAAAACGGACGAAGCCTAATGGTGAAATCACCTGGCGTTGCTATGATGCTTTGCAGTTGCGTTGCAGGGCTATTGTAATAATGAAGGGAAATAAAATAGAGTCAACTTGGAATGAGCACAATCATAAAGATCATAAACAAAGAATAATCTACAAAAAAAACAAATTTGGCCATTTTTCCATGTAATCACCCCCAACCCAAAGACAGCGTATTTTTTTCAAAGATTTTATATAAATTGCCAACAGTATTACATTAACGTAAAAAGGAGACAAGGAATTTGAATTCTAAGCGCAGATTGAAGTGTTGAATAGAAATGATTTGTAAGCAGAGTGTTAAATAACATTTTTTTTTTTTTTTGAATTTAGATTTAAGTTACAAAATCTAAGGAATAATTTTTTTCAGTGCCAAAACAGTAAAATATAATGCAATTAATTAATAAATAAAAATAATTTAATCAACATGTTATATACAGTTCTATAAAAAAATAATTTTAATGCATTTATTCTAAAATCTAAATCTTAAATATTTTTTTTTAATTTTTTTCATAAATTTTCGTTTTGCCTTTCATTTGAAATTTGTTTTGTTCATACAAATTTAAAAAGATTTCTATTGAAAAACAAACCTAAAATGTTATGAATTAAGGCTCTATATTTAATATATTTATATACAAAATTTTAAAAAATTTCTCTTTATAATATTCATAATCTCCTAAAAGTAGAATAGATTTAATAAAAAAAAAAAATCAACGATGCACTGACGAATCAATTATGTTGCCCTTTTATAAAAGTTATTTTTTCCAAAAAGAAAATATGCAATTTTGTTAAGGTTGGGTTTCCATTAATCCCTTAATCCAGTTTAAACTAAATTTCGATCATAGTTTAAACTGGATTTCGAGCGTAGAGTAAATGCTACCTAAATTGTATTTAAACTACATGACTTGCTTTGTCAGCGCATCGCACATAGGCTAAATGTATCTGTTAGCAGATAACACGATAAACAAAAATTAGAAATTTGGTAGAATTTATTAAATAAAGATATATAATATATATGTATATCAAAATTATATACAAAAATATACTAATAAATTTTTAATTTCTTGTTTTAGCTACCAAATTATTCTTTGTGGAAAGTCCCTGGGCTACACCCTGTCTTATATTGGATAATTTTTTGTATAATTGCCACAGTCGTAAGAATAATAAGGAATACTGGCGTTGTCATAATTACTCTAAAAAATTACAAACAGATCGTTGTCGGTCGCGATGTGTTTTGGAATGTGGTAAACTTAAAGCACTATCAGGAGGTTTGCATAATCATCCACCGCATAAAGATAAAATTGATAAAATGATAATGCGAAATCGTATGACTAGTCATAATGTAGGATCACTACTTCAAACTCGAATCAAAATGGAAAGACGTGGTGTTTCAGTGGATTCTCATAATACAGTAGTATCAAAAACAAATTCACCGCAACAGCAGCAGCAGCAGTTATCAACACAAAGTTCACAGCATTTAAATACTATAAATAATCAAGAGCCTCGCGATTTTGTGTTAATACATGAATGATCTAAATCATCTTATATTTATTAAAAAAAAACAAAAATAAATATTTTTGATGTGTTTATTGGAATTATGTGCACATTATTAGTTTTAACCAAAACAAAGAATAAATTTAGTATTTATTATTATTCGATTTTGTAAAAATGTTTAATAATTCTAAAAATGTTGGTAAATATCATAATATGAAATTAATTTACTACAGAGATAAAAATAGTTCATATTTTTTTGACATTTTTGAGAAAATGCATAACAATTTTTAATCAAGTGTAAAATGTTTGACATTTTATCTTATACATATTACTCGAAAACATTGTAAACCTGGTAAGTTAACGGATTTAATGTCAAACTTTTTCTATATAAAAAAATTGGCCTGGTAAATACATACAATAAACTTAGTTTAACAAATTATAAATATACAAAACATGGCCATATTTTTGTTTTAAGTTTTGCTTTGTGCTTATAATAATTTATTCTTTTTATCTTTTCTAGGCTATGATGTTAAGGAATTTGCTTTCACCAATCAAAATCGTGTTAAATATCGTAGCAGTCTGAAAGGTTCTTATCAATTAGTTTTAGATGGGTTTCCTTATACACGCCATAGAATTAGAGGCGGTACGATTTATTGGCGTTGTGTACAATTTCGTCCTTTAAAGTAAGTATAACAAATTTATGCTGATATCTTATTAATTTAATTATTAAAATTGATTTAAAAAATATGGGAATAAATTTACTTGATTTTATTTACATTGTGTTGGTTGAAAATTGCAACAATCTGGGCATACAGCTTACAGAGATAGTAAGAGAGCACTGATTTCAATAATGCTACCTATTTTTCAAAAGTTAGCTCTCCTTTTTGCGACTTAACATTTTAGATCAGAATGGGCTGTTTTAATTAAATGTTTCGAATTTAAGTCATTGCATTTCGATCATTACGTTGGGGGGATTCATATAAGGCCTCATATCTATTATGCAAACCATCATAACTTTACGAGTCTTATTCCAAACTACAAGTAAGAGGTTTACATGATTCCCCTAAACATCAGAGATTATGTGCCATCTCTGATAATGGTAAACCTAAGATTGTGATCCTCTATTTCATATCCTAGTTTTATTTCAATCGTTGGGTTAAGTAAGATTGTATACTGACATTTAGTTAATTTAGAATTTTTCATACTTAAGTAAAATGTTAGTAAAAAATCCCACTTACAAAGAAAAAAATTGTAAACACTAATGTTTTTTACAGTTATTTCTTTCGGTAATTTAATTGAAAACAAAAACAATTTTTATCTTTCGATTACAAAAAAAAAAGTGCTTAAAGCTCCTATGATACTAATTTTCTTTTTGCATTGAATTGACTTTGACAGCAATATAAATCAAATAGGATCGCTGCCTTATCGACAAACATTTGGCAGCCCAGCAAAACCATGGTATCGACTACTTACCAGCCTATTTACTCGCTCAATTACTTTTGTTAGCGATGAGCCCAAAAGTAATGAGTGGTCATTACCTTCTCACTTACAAAAAACACAAAGTAATGGGTGGTCGTTACCCTCCCGCTTACGAACAGCCAAAAAATAATGAGTACCCATTACTTTTGGGCTCATCGCGAACAAAACCAATTAAGCGAGTAAATAGGCTGCTAAGTAGTTGATAACATGGGTTTGCTGGGAGACTCTGATTTAGTTTATATAGTTGAACTCTTTACACACATTATTTCCATAAGAAAATATATAAATTTTTCGTCAATACAAAAATCAATAATGAACTTAAGAAAAAATTTTGAAAACTCATTTTTATGTACCCAGGCTACTATAGGATGATATGTATGTATATGAACATATATGATCATGCATAGAGCTCGTATATGATCATATATTGATATAGCTGATCATATACACCCATATAAAGTTCAATATATGACCATTTATGGTCTAATTTATGAACATATATGGTCTCATATATAACCTTTTTTAATTATATATTTTATATTTATGATTTGAGGGTAAATTACGAATCTGTTCTTATACGTAAACGCATGTGACCATATATATGTCTTATACAGACATTTATGTTTGGCTCATATACGATCCAATTTTCACATGGGTAACTATTAAAAATTAACAAAAATAATATTTTTGCAAGTCAATTAGTCTTTACAAAATCATATAAGGAGCACTAAGAATTTAAAACAAAATAGGTTTTGAAAAATGTTAAATTACAAAAGACGACTGGCACATTTTTAGAAAAATATGACATTGAAGTAACTTTTGCAATTTTGAAAACTTAAAAGAAAAAATAATTTTGTACTGTCATCATTGAAAGGCAAAATACCTAGGAAAATCACTTTTGCGCAAGTGATTTAAGACTATCTGCAATTGGGTAAATAAATTTGAATGTGTGATAAACTTTGGAAATCATCGATGAAATCTACGATACAGTTTGGAGTGACGGACGAGTTAAAGTGCGTGAACTAGTTGAGTGCACGGGTATTTCACATGGTTCAGGGATTTCAATTTTTTACAAAAAATTCGGTATGAAAAAGCAATCAACAAGATGGGTGCCGTGCCGCGTTTGCTCAAAATCGAAAATAATTGCAATAGTAATTCAGTAGATGGTTAAGAAGCTTTTGCGTCGCCATTCTGATGAATTGCACAACTTTTGGGAAAACGTGGTTCACAACTATACACCAGAAAAGAAACATTTGCTTGTTTTCGATGGCAAAATACACGTCTTAAGTTTCGAATTGTTGCCGCATGCGCTTTATTCTTCTGATTTGGCTACCAATGACTTTTTCCTGTTTCCAAATTTTAAGATTCGAGTCGGACCTTCCGAATCTTACTTTGCCGAAGGCTTAAAAAAGGTCGCTGGATAAAATGTATCGAGTTTGTTTGAAAAATAAAAAAGAATCAAACCAATAAATGGTGTTTTTCTATGTTTTTCTAAAGATTTGTTGACTTGCCCTCGTAACTAACTGATTTAAACAGCTGCTACTATTCGTTAATTTCCTATTATTTTTAGTGCATATTTTTGTTTTTATACCCTCCATTATTCTGTCATTCTGTTTGTAACATGTCGTAATATGGGTCCAAGACCCATTAATCGTATCTTATTCAATTTTAAGTCAATTTGGCGATGTCCGTCTGTCTGTTGAAATGGCGATCAAGTCGTGAAGACGCACGCGGAGATCTTCATTTTTACCTAGATTGCTGGACATCCTCCCGAGCAGTTTGCTATTGAAAATGAGCAAAATCGATCCAGCGGTTAAAAAGTTATGAGTGAAAATGTGAAGGTACCTCTAAATTTTCCATACACATTGGTGTATTTTAGTACAATTGCATAGTAGCGACCGGCAAGTAAAATATTTTGTCTTGTTTTTTCACCAGTCGCTAAGAACTTATTATTTTATATTCACCTCAAATATTTTTCAGCTCACAAAATTTTTTCACCACTAAAATTTTTGTTACTACAAAAAATTTTTTCACCTCCAAATTTTTTATCCACCATAAAATTTGTTTTTACATACAAAAAAAGTTTTTCGTCTCAAAAAATTGTTTTCACCTTTTATAATTTTACTTCTGAAGTTTTTTTACATTATTTGTATCAAAAACAGTAGAACATTTTTTTATGGATATTGGTGGAGGGTATTCAAAGTTTCGGCTCAGCCGAATTTTAGTCTTTTTTACTTGTTTTTTTTTATTTAGTGTTGCCAGACTTAAGTTGCAAATTCCAAAATAAAAAAATGCGACATTTTTAAGGGAGCAAAGGTTTGTGCCACAAAAATAATTAAAAAACCCAAAAACTTTTAAGCTATTACAAAATAAAAAAATATATATATTAAACACTACTAGATGTTTTTAATTTGTATATATATTTTTATAAAATATACATTGAATTTTTTTAAAAATTTTTTGTATATCAAAAATTAAATAGTAAAGATGTATAACAAGTCGTAAACAAATTATAAAAAAATGAATGGGATTTTTCGGAAACCTACAATGATATTTTCAAATTTTTTTTTTGTGCAAATTTTATTAAGATTAATATGAAAATATTTTTTTATTTTATTTTTAATTTCAGTTGTAAAGCTCGTGTAAGAACAAATTCTTCTGGTGATCGTGTATCCATAGTGGATGAATATCATAATCATGATATTCTAAATGAAAGACGTAAAAAAGGTTCACTTAAAGTTGTTTATGAACAACGAAAATTGGCAAAAACCGAACTGAATTAAATGTGATGTACAAAATAAAAAAAAAACACTACAACTATAAATAAATAATTAAAAAATATATTGTTAAATTCAAATAGTTATCAAAGATTGATTTTTTGAAAACAAAAAACCTAAAATATTCAATTACTTATTATTTACAATTTTATTTCTTTTTTATTATCTACAGAATCATTTGTTTTCACTTACAACTACCGTGGACAATTGGTATATAACGATTACACCTACTTTGTAAATAATAAAACAACATCAAAGTGTGTTGTACACTGGCGTTGCACAAGTTATTACAAAACAAAATGTCCGGCCAGTTTAACCACTAAAGAAAAAAATATTAGACATTTTAAGAATCAACATAATCATAAGCCTAAAAAACAAAAAACTGTTATACCACAAGTTTATAAATAAATTAATATCTATATACATTTTTTGTTTATATTTACAAATAATAAAAAAAAACAATATTTTATCCTAATATAATGTAAAATTAAAATCATGTTTGTCTATATAAAGCTTTACTAATTTGTTGCTTTATTATTATTTATTTTCAGATACAACTCAAAGTTACGCAAAACCATTTTTGATTAATACACGAGCGACTTATCGACGTAAACCTGTTAAGAAGTTTGCTCCAAAATGTGAAACAACAAAAATTAATCTAGAGATGTTAAATTCATCCTCCAGCAATGATGAACCGATAATAACTTCATCGATAATATTAGGTGAACCTAATATAGAACCATTGGATAAACAATTGGTTCAAAATCAATTGAATAATCCTAAAGCTGTTTTAAAATTGGCAGCTAACGATCACACTTTAAGCGTGGTAAATCGCAAACGTGTCTTGGGTTTATGTGTCTACTGTTTGAGAAAACCAAATGTTGATAAGAAAAAGTTGTTGAAAATAACTAGTTTCTGTCCAAAATGTCCTGGAGGTTGCTGGATGTGTGAACCATGTTTTGATGAAATTCATTCATTGTAGTTGGTTAATAATAATAATACGATTCTTTGTACATTTTTACATAATAAAGGAGTTCACAAGGTGTACTAAGTATTGTATTTTTGTATTGTATTAAAAAGCAGAATAATTAAAATTTTTATCTCATTATAACGACGATTTTTTATGATTTTTTTTTTGTAAGCTTCTAAAAGCAAAATGAAAACAAAACAAATAAATAAATTCGATTCTTTTTAACACATAAAAATTTAAAACTTTTTCACCATAGAAAAAATATTTTTTACCATGCCACTTTGCTACCGTTTCACTCACACTCTATGTAGGATTTTTTCTTACTTCCAATTATATGTGTATATGTTTTTTAATAAGTGTAAAACAATCACTGTGTATTCAAAAAAGTATTTGTATTTACAGAAGATAGAGGGCGGAAATGAGATGACAATTACATTGTATAAAAGAAAATACAAAATATTTATGCCCTTATTCTATAATTTTAAAACTGACGATAACAGGTCAATAACATGATTTTTTTTTTGGGTTAGCTTTTATGTACATGTTATTTAACAGAACATATTATTTTACAGGAAGAAACCCCGATGTTGTTTAAAAACTGCTAAAGTGATGGAAATTTCAATTCTTAAACCTTAGTCACACGAAACTACTTGTCAAATTGGACGATCAATAATTTTGCCGTGACAAGATACAAAAACGCGAATTTTTCTAATATAATAAATACCTCTGAAAATTATTATAATGTGACAAAAACCTAAGTTTTGTTATTAAATAACAAATTATTTATGTATGTATATATTTTCCACATTAAAAAATTACATCATTACAATAAATTGAATTCTTTTTTTTTTTTAATTTTATACTTTTATCTTTTAACTATTTTTTTAACTGAAAAGAAAACCACCAAGGAATGCAGTGTCGGTATTTCTTAGTACTTTTTTTTTCGTGTGTGTTCATTAATTTAAAAAACAAGAAACTTTTTTTTAAAAATAAAAAAATTAAAAAACAATTTTTTAAAAACAAATAAATTTATTCTGAGAAAAATATATTTATTAGAAATAACTATATGTGTTTTTTCAAAGAGGAAAATATCAAAGTCCCGAAAGTTCCTGCCACTGTAAACAGCGGGCAATTTTAATATATTTTTTTGAGTCTTATTTCAATTTTCGCATTTCTCCATTAGCGCGTTTTCACTTCTCGTGTTACACTTATTACAACTAAAAATTTGGACTCACTGATGCATTTTGACATTTTTTTTTGGGCTAGAAAAGTGGTTTTTTGCGTTCCCGTACTTTTGGGTAATTTTGTAATTTTATGAGAGTATTTTGTGCTTACTCTCATTTTACCGAACTTTACCCAGAAAGTAAGGGAACAGAGCTATTACAGGTAAGTTCTGGTAAAAAGAGAAACACAATTACTCTCTCATGAACGCTCTCAGTTTTTGTTACAAGAAACGCTAAGATTGGGTTCCCGCCGGCACCCGCGGTTACGTACGTCGAACACACCTAATATTTGCACGTGACAAATTTTCACGTAGTTACAGAATAACTCTAAAAATTAAGTAGATTTCAAATCAAACTTTAGGCCACAATATTAGGCGAAGTTGAGTTAAGGAAAAGAGCGATCCCATAAAAATACATTAAAGTACCTATATTAAGCTTAAGTCGACTTTTGAAAAGTTCCATTTCTATTAATTCAGTAAAATTACAATCGAAATTTATTGTACCCAACTTAAGCAAATTAAAAACATGTTGAAAAAATTGTATAGAGATAAAAAATAGATAGCAAAACAAAATAAATTAAAATTCGATAAATCTAAAAAAAATATGCAATCTCAACTAAGTCATTCAAGTCAAATAGGGTGTTTTTTGAAACAAAGCTTAAGAAGGCCTTTGTGGGCCTTATTTAATTTAAATACGTCTTTTCTTATTTTTAAAATGCAAAAACATAATTATAAATACAACAAAAAAAAATTATGTAGTTTCAAATTTTCTCTAATAAGATACATAAATAATTTAATTTTTTTTTTTTTTTTTTTGTAAAAAATAACATAAAACTAAAAATGATGTTATAAATGATTTTATTATGATTCTTTTCTCTGAGTAAGTTTTCAGCTCTATTGACTTATTACAGCATCGTCAAAATGTGCGTTATTGTATCCACTGTTCTATAGAAATTACTATGGGAGATGAACTAACTCCTACAGCCAGGGGTTATATTCCGAATACTCGCTTATCTTATATGAATATTTAAATTTAAAACAATTTTATTGTAGCTATACTTTCGCTCTTACTTATTTATCAACATTTAGTATTAGCAAATATTTGTCAAACCGATTAATGTTAAAAAAAGTGATTTAAATAACTAATATTTTGCGGTAAAATCGAACTTATATTAGCAAAGTTTTTTTTTTTTTAGCAAATAACATAAAAAAGTTATGATGGCAGTCAAAATGTGTAAACGTTGAGTTTTCAACGTTGATAATTATCCACATTGAAAGTAAGAGTGCATACGAAAAGTAAACAGCTAGTTTTCGCGTTAAATACATTTTTGTGCACTTTGTGAGTTTTTGTTTATGAGTTAAGTCTTATGAATATTTTTATTTTTAAGCTATATCTGTTTTTACAACAATTGTACTACTAATATTACTAGTATCTTCTAATTTTTTAGTTTTTAATTTTTTTGAGCGTTGTTTCATTGAATCGTGATTATGATCTGCATGCAAGACTTCTAATTTAGAATCTTTTGTAGTTCGTACACGAGCACGACATTTTGTTGAAGAACGTGTGGCACAAATCCATTTTGTTCCACGAGAGTTGTCCATAAATTTAACAAAATGATAACCATTATAAACCAATTTTACGGAAGAACGTTGACCAGTGGTAAAGTAGAAATTATTAAAGGTAAATGCTGAAAATAAATAAAAACAAAGTTTGGAAAAAGAAAAGAGCAAAACGCTATTAGTTTAGAATATCAAAAAAAAATATATATATATGCAAAGAATATCAAATTCTTATCATTAAAATTATAAATAAATATTAATATATGATTTTATAATTTTTTTTCAATAAAATCAACGAGTTTAGAAAATAAAGAGAATGTAATACTCTCTGGTACTCTCAGTAAATGTAGAAATTTTGTTAGCGCCTTAATTGAAAAATTTATAGTTTTTCGTCATATTTTTAAATTCCTATATGCAGGCAGGGTGAGAGAATTACATAGAAATTAATGAAATAAAAACTTTTTTGTTTAGAAATTAAAAAAAAAAATAATTTTATTATTAGAATGTTATATTGGTTGGGGTTTTTTTTTGTCTATATATTCATCAAAAACAAAATATGCTAGTTATTTTTTTTTTTTAGCAAATATATCTTAAGAATTAAATTTCTATTTCTTAGCCATGATCGCGCGTGAGGGTTCTACAATTTCAGTAACATCTGCCACAATTTCTTCATATTTCAAATGCATTCCTAAAGCTGTAACATCAATACCACCACTTGATGTTGTAGTAGACGTACCCGTATAATGTGTTGTATGCGGTTCAGTTTTAATAACTATTGTGGGAGGAATTTTACGTACTCTCTTTTTGCGCCTAACAATTTCTTCATGTGTGTGATACCGATTTAAAGGTATAACCATATCACTTATAGTACAAACACGAGAACGACATTTTTGATTCCACCATTGATTGCAACGCCAATATTTCTTTTCTTCATTCGTAGCCAGCTTTATCTTTTTTTCGAATATAAATGGTTGACCACCATATATCAATTGTATACGTCCTCTTGATGTAGCCGAATAAACGGCCGGTGTAGCTTCTAAAAATACAAGAATAATACAAGAGTTAGTAAAATAAAAAAATAAAAACACTTATTAAGATTAAATAAAACAATGTTTGCTTAAAAATAGATTTTTAATTACATAATTTTTCATTTTTTTTTTTTTTATAATTTCTTTATTGTTTATAAAATATTGTTGTTTCCATTGATTTATTTCTTTTAAATAGTCGAGTTGATGGCGGATGACTGTGTTCTGGTTTAGTTAAACTAACATTGTATAGACCATTTGGTCTTAAAAATGTCGTTATACGAGCGTTGCAGGGTTTACCATTCTTTACAATGCGACATTTCCAATAGGTGGTGTTGCCACTACCATTATTTTTGGAATAGGTATAATTTTGATAAAGTAACAGATTTTTGCCACGCTGCCCGGGTATGAAAACTAAATCACGATTTGTATGCATGGCTGCAGCAAATGATGGCTTTGTTTCAATATTAACAATAGGTAAACAACCTTTGTTACTCTTTCGTCTGGCATATTTTACAACACGATTGTCATCTGTAATGAAAAAAATTAAGAGAAAAATTTAAAAAATAATAATTATAGTTTAGTCTTATAAATCACAAATACAACCACGTTTTAAATTTCGAAGTGATTTGAAATTTAATTTTAAGAGAAAAAATTATATTCAAATCTATTATCTTTTAAAAATAATGTAAATCGATTTGATTGAATCAGATATTGAATCGATTTAATTAAATCAGATATTTCAATTTAAAACATTCTCAAAAAAAAAAAATGTTGCGACATTAATATTCAGATTTAAAATTTTGAATTAGTAATTAATTTTTCTACGAATTTTCTACATTTCGAATAAAAATCATTACATTTTCCTTTACATATCCTCAAGCCAAATTATTATTTTCTGAAAATTTTGCTAATCTATAATCCAACTATTGTTCCCTGTTATACAAATTTTTTTATTAAATACAATTTGTTGGTACAAACTTATCAGTATAACTATGTAAGATTGATAGTTTTAAATATTTGAATGTATATTTGCACCTTATATACTATTAACCATATATGGCCCTAAGGGGCTCGGTTAATTTGAATAAATGAAAATAAAAAATAAATAATATTTCTGTTTTGAATTTAAACTTGCTTAATAAAACTTCATGCAATTTTCAAATTATAAAACATTTTAACTTTCTTCAAAAAGTGATTTAAAGAACGATTTAGCTTTGTAAGAAATCAAAATTTATTTACATATTTATTTTTAATAAAAAAAACTTCCAAAATACTATGATAAAATGGGATTCATCACAAAAATTTCCTTGAAAATGTACACACTATTATTTTTTAATCATTCATAATTTTCTTTAGAAACACTATTTAAACATACACTTTTTGTCAAATCAAAATCTTAAAGTATTCTGAAAGATTGTACAAAATTATTTTCCATATCTATTAATAAATTTTGCAGTTTTAACTTGAATGACATTTTATTAACAAAATAATTTAAAAAATATTAATGTATTAATAAAAAATAACAATTAAATTAAAATAATTTAAAGATATTATGAAAGAGGGTTTATATAAAAACTTAATATTAAAATTAGGAGATTTTACAATTATGGGGCTGAGCGCTCATCAAGCAATTTTGCCGATTCAACTGAAGAAAAATATCTTTTTTTTTTCTAATTCCTGTTGCTTCGATTTTTCGTTTCGACATGCAGCGTTTATTTTTAGGCCTTATGGTACTCACATTTTTCGCACATAAATTATTTAATTCACTTGGTGAAAAATATTTTGTAATAATTTTAATATAAAATATATATTTATGATTAATAAAATTCTAACAGAAAAGAATATTTGTGATTTTGTTAGTCAATATAAAATATTTCATAAATGCCCTTATTCTATTACTTTAAAACTGACGATAACAGGTCAATAACACGATTTTTGTTGGGTTAGCTATTCTGTTCATGTTATGTAACAGAACATATTATTTTACAGAGAAAACCCCTGTTGTTGTTTAAAAACTGTTAAAGTGATAGAAATTTCAATTCTATAAACCTTTTAGTCACACGGAAATTACTTGTCAAATTGGACGATCAATAATTTTGCCGTGACAAAAAACAAAAACGCGAATTTTAATATTTCCAATATAATACCTCTGAAAATAATCATAATGTGACAAAAAACTAAGTTTTGTTATTGAATAACAAATTATTTATGTATATATTTTCCACATTAAAAAAATTACATCATTACAATAAATTGAATTATATATTTATTTTTATACATTTATCTTTTAACTATTTTTTTAACTGAAAAGAAAACCACTAAGGAATGCAGTGTCGGTATTTCTGGTGCTTTTTTTGTGTGTGTTCATTAATTAAAAAAACAAGAAACTTTTTTTATAAAACTAAAAATATTAAAAAACAATTTTTTAAAAAATAAATTTATTCAAAAGTCATTTTGAAGTTTTTAAACTGCCATATTTGAAAAAAAAAAACAGAAAAGAGCTTAAAGCTTCCATATAATTATTTTGAAATTTTTATATTTTATTTAAAAATAATATAACTTTATTCGAACTTATTTTAATATTAATATTCAATTTTTTTAAGCTAAAATTTTGTTTTCCTGAAGATGCTAACAAATTGTTAGCGAAATATCAAAAATAAAATAAGAAATTTTATAAAAAAAGATCTTTAGCTTAAAAAAAATTGAATATTAATTTTTATATTTTCAAATATGGTAGCTAATAAATTTGATTATCTTAACATGACACAAAAATACATGTTATGGATTTACGAGGTTACAGAATTGAAAATAAAAATGCTAACATTTCCATTTATGTTAACGAATTGAATTATTTAAAAAATACAGAATAAGGGCAAAAATAAACGAAAAAAATAAAAATGGCATTTTCTATTAAAAATTACATTATCTATGTAGTAGTATTTTTAATTGATTTCTAAGGGCTTGGTTTGAAATTGTATAACAATAAAAATATAAACAAAATAAAAATATAAAACAAAGAAAAAAATGTTGTTAAGAAGACATAATCACTCAACCCCATTTTATATTTTTACAGGGTAACCAAGAAATCGCGGAATATTAAAAACAACAAAAGTTACCTTCTTCTTTGCCTCATAAACATAAAAAACTCAAGCCCAAAACTTAGAACAATTTTACAACTCACTGCGTCTAAATGGGAATAAATTTTCTATAAAAATAAAACTTATTTATTTTCATGTTTTATATCGGGAAACATGGGATCATGGGTATGTACAGATGAAGTTACATGTATTATATCACCAGCATCTGTATATTTTGTAACCAATCTAGCTTTACATTTTGCCTTATGATACATAGAACATTTCCAGTCACGGCTACGAGATTCAGGTTTTAATTTAGAATTTGGCGTATAGGTATTGTGTCTATAAACCACCAATTGAGTGCCCCGTTTGGAGATAATGTAACGGGCAGCTAAAGCATTTATGTGGGCTAAAACAATACAAAAAATAGGTTAGTATAAAACTACTGTAACTGTAAAATATCCAGAGCCTTATTTTTCGGCTAATATAAAAAAATAAATTTTTGAATAATGAAAATTATACTCATTGTTTTAATATATTTAAAAATAGATTCATTAATTAAAAACATACATTAAATATTTTTTGTTTGTGAGTTTCTGAATTAAATTTCATTTTTTACTTTTAAGATTTTGTATGGTATATGATTTGGATGATTATGATTACCATCTCTGATTTGTATCTTCATATTATGTTTACGTACAATGGCTCGAGCACGACAGGACTTACGAAAATTGGCACATTTTAAATAATACGTATTGGCTGACTGAGAACTTATAACAAAACGATAATTATTTATCACAGTATAATTTTTGGGACGTCTTCGTTTATGCACTAAAATAGATAATAAAAAAAAAATAAAAAAAAAACAGAAATTAGTTTTTCGAATAATAAAGTATTAATAAAATTAGAAATAAATATTAATAAGATTATTCTTTAGATCTATCGTTTATTTTGCTAACGCCTGTAAATGAATTTAGTATTTATTTTAAGAAGCTAATGGAAACATGCAAAACTTTTCAAAATATTTTTTAAAGGCGGATTTTCACAACGTCGACTAACTCTATCTACTATAACCCAGTATTGGAAATATGAATTGTCAAATTTTTGTATCCCCAAGACTGGCAAATAGTAGACAGTGATGATAAACGTGTGTTTAGCACTTTAACAAAAGCAGGCTTTAACAAAACAATTCATATAATACAGAACAACCATAAAAAATTAAAAAAAAATTTTTGTTTAAAATTGCATCTAAAGAGATCTATATTTAATTTAGATTTAATATTAAAAATTATTTACATTTTTTAGTTAACATACATAGGTATTTTGTCATCTTTTTTTCGTTATAACCTCCTGATGATTATGTTGTTTTTGTCCTAATTTTATGGTATTTTCACCAGCGGTTACACATCTAGCTGGACATCTTAGGGAAGTATTACTATTTTTATTACATACCCAATTTATGGTGGAATTGTATTTACGTTCAGCGGTATATAAAAAACCTCTGTAAATTAAGCTTAAACCACCGCGGCGATTAGGAACAAAATTATATTTTTCTTTTAGCCAAATACCAGATCGTTGTACAAACTTTTTAGAAAGTTCTAAAAGAATTTTAAATAAAGAAAATAAAATGTTTTCAATGAAACAACAAAATATTTTTAAATTTTAATTTAAAAACTATCTTATTTTAAATATCTACTACAAACATTAATAATCAAATTATAATTTATTGTAGTCTTTTCTTATGTTTAATTTTAATTTAAATTTTTTCTATATTACAATTACCCAGCCTAAAGGTCATATTCGATTATAAACTTTTTACTATTTTATGCCATTTCAATTATGATTATGTTGTCCTCTTAATGATGATATACGATTATATTTTGTTATAACTCTTGCTGAACACTTTGTATATTTACATCTCACTTTAACACATTCCCAGTAGCAGGCATCTTTTATCCGTCGATTTAAGGTATAATTTTTACCATTTATTGTAAGCAGATTATTACCTCGTACGCTTCGTGTATAACTCACATTAAGATTGTCATACGACGATTTTTTTAATTCCGTTTTAACGGGTCGTAATAAGGAATATTCTATAACAAAAAGAAAGTAAAAAGATAATGAAACGGATTTGATGATAATTGATAATCATAAGGCTATTTTCTTTAAAAGAGAAATTAAATATCACATAAAGTACAATAGTTTTATATTTTTTAATTTACTGTTTAAAGCCTTATGTTGCGTTAAGACTATAAAGTTAATCTAGTAAAAAGTGATCTGAAATTGAAAATTAAATACACTTTTTACTTTATTAACTTTTAACATATATCAATAGTTGTGTTTTGTTCCTCACTTTCGTATATAATTTTACAGTTACACGTTAGTTATCGAATTTAAAAATTTATAAAATGTTAACAAATAATATGTGAAGGAAAGCAAGGCTAATAAATGAATTGTTTTAAATATTTTAAAGTATCTTAAGTTAACCCTTTAGGCGATAAGCCAGGCCTTTTACAGGCTGAGTTCATGAAATTGATTTCACATGCGTCAATTTCGGTAGAAAAATAATTTTTTTGTAAATAAAAAATTAGCAAAATTAAAAAAAAAGAATTGGCAGGTTCATGTAACTTTATATATT
This sequence comes from Eustalomyia histrio, assembly GCA_949748255.1. Lineage (NCBI taxonomy): Eukaryota > Metazoa > Arthropoda > Insecta > Diptera > Anthomyiidae > Eustalomyia > Eustalomyia histrio. The sequence goes on from OX456523.1 coordinate 8,873,326, forward strand.
TTGTAACATTCTATTTTTACCACATTTGTGTCGAAGATGATATACCAGCCCTGGAAAGTTTATTATGCAATTTCTTTTATAGTTTTATTTTTCTAAAGAATTAATCAAGGTATTAAAAAAGAAATGGATAAATATTATAAATAAAAATTCGCCAACAATTGTTAAGGGGCGTACCTGCAAATATGAAAATATGTATTAAGTTTATTTTTCTCAAATTTTTTATCTATATCTACAACTACTTGTATAAAAAACAACTATTCCCACTTACCTGACGTTTTTTCAGTTTATTTTTTTGTAAACACTTAGCAAGTTGATTTAAAGTTTGGATGTCTTAGATGTTATACTTTTGGAAACATACATAAAATATAAGAAAAACAAAATCACAAAAAAAAATTAACATTTGGGGTCGCCTTTGTACAAAAGCTGTTTTCTTATATGGACTTCGCCGGAACGCGAAATAAAGCAATTATATAATGCGCCCTGCTCTGCCTTTACTAACAAACACACAACTCATTTATTATCTTTTGCGTTTTGTAATATTTTATCAAATTTAAAATTCACAAATTACAAACACTTAAAAGAGAAAGTACAAGAACTTCCAAGACTTGTCAGCATATTTATAAATCCTAATTTTTTTTAAGCAGCTACATTTATATAAAAATACTTAACATGTCTATCTACTTAAATTTACAAATATTTTTGTTAAACACTTAAAAGAGAAAAGACAAGAACTTCCAAGACTTGGCAGCATTTTTATAAATCTCAAGATTTTTAAGAAGCTTTATATATATAAATAACTACTTAACATGACAACCTACTTAAATTTGCATGGAATATTTATATAAATACCAAAAAACAGACCTATTGTGTATTTATACGATATGTATTCTGAAACCTCTTCAATATTTTCAAATGAACTAAATTGTTTAACAATTTTAAGCCCATTTTTAACTCATATTACCTCAGCTGCAAATTTTGTACAGACCTCTTAAATATACATATATCTGCGCTTTTTGTCGTTACTTCCTAAAAAGATGTTTCCAACTGGGTTCCTAGCTTCATTTTACGAGAGCAGCAAAAGGCTTCTTTTAAAATTAGCATAAGGCCAAAACCTTTCACATTGCAAGAGATTTGTTAAGTGTTTTGTAAAAAAAATATTAATTGTTTGCTTCATATTGGTGAACTGCAATAAAGTCATCATGACAATGCTAGGGGAAAGAAAATGTGTATAAAATGTACAAAATCTGTATTTGGTTTATATTTATATATATTCATTTTGGTCTGTTCATACCTCACCCCAGTATCGAATCAAGATCAGCGAGAAAAAGGCCTATTGAAAAAGGTAGTATATATCTTACATTATGATCGAATAGATCACTTCGTAGTTTCAAATGTAATGTTGGATTATGTGTATCTTGTTTTCATTCTTATATATACCACTTGCAAGAGTTATAATCAGGGAAACCGCAAATATGTAATATCATGATTTTATTTTAAAGATATTTTTTATTTTTATTTTATTTAATCAATGTTACACAAAAACCTGTGCGTCGATAGTCCAATGGATAAAGTATTTATCCGATTCAGAACAATTTAAGAATTCTGGCATTGATTAGTTAGAGCATATTTCAGCATATTTTTTTTCCTTAAGAGCATATTTTTGCATATTTCAGCAATAAGAGCATATTTTGTGGCATATTTCTACATTTTAAAGCATATTCGTGTCTTCTTGGGTATGGGTACGTTCGTAAATGCAGAAAACTTGCGCATCACTGCGGCAGTTATGCCAATTTATGTTACTGATGCGTGATCATCTGTTGCATATGCTTTGCTACTGCTCAACAACTGCACAGTTTACTTTTTAGAACGTTTTGCAAAAGATAAAAATATGTTCACCTTTATTGTGGTGAACATATTTTTATCTTAACAAATATTATTGAAAATCTTGATGGTAAAATGAAAACTTTTTGTTAACTTATAATAAAAAAATAATTAATAGAAAGATGAAACGACTTTTGATTATTAAAAATCAATTAAAATGAAAATGAAGACCAATTTCGCAATATTGCATCAGAAACTTTAATGATGCTATAGTTGCAAAAATTTGCGGCAGCACTGTCAATTGTTTGCATAAAAAATGTTTGACATAAATCAGTGCTGTCTAATGATGCTTTTTTGAATGTTTTACTTTTATTATGCTGCGGTGATGCGCAACTACTGCATTTACGAACTTACCCTATATTTTGACTTATTTTATACATAATTTTATTATACGATAAACTAATATTTGTTGGCGCTTGCCCTCCGCCTCCCAAACCTCCACTTGTTGAGCAATATATGTTAGTAGCAGAAATACTTAAAAGTACCACAATGCTATACCAAAAAAGTTATTAAGAACAAACTTAAACAGATTGTAACAAAAAATAATGGTTTGCAAGTAATAAAAATACTTAGCAAACAGCTGACTGGATATTCAATAAAATCAGTTTTGGCATATGATATCAAAGAAGTACCAGCTTTTGAATTCGCACCCATTACATAAGTTGATGTTGAAAGATCTTTTTCAATGTACAAAAATATCCTTATGCATTTTCACATACAAAATGTAACTTTTCGTGGTACTACAATGGAAAAATATCAGAAAAAAAGTTGAATCTATTCGACTTCCATTCTGAAATTTTCAGGGAATATAAAGGTTATATTGAGCTTTAAGAAAATATTTTTTACAGATTTTTCGACTTGTTCGAAGATGGTGGAAAACAGAAATTAAGTAAAAAAAAACAAATTAAAAAAAAAAAACTAAATTAAAAAAAAAAAATAATAATTTTTAAAAAGGTGGTTCAAATACCTTTAAAATAAGGCATTGATCTTTAAAATCCATCCACAAGTTTTTGCGAAACATTAGTTTAAAAGTTGTTATGTCGGAAGATTTTTTACGATTTTGACGATTTTCAAATGCACATAACTTAAAAAAAAATATATAAATTTTTTTCTGGAAACACGTGTAAACTATTTTTAAGGAAGAATACGTACAAAAATTTTGCAAGACATCGGAGACATCAAAGTCAATTTTTAGCAAAAATCGAACGGTCTGACATGGAATGACTCATAAGTGAAATAAAGTATTTTTATTTTTTGGGAGCAAATAGTGCTTATATTCTATACATTTAGGAAAATAATGTTTTTAAGTAATATTTAAACGTCAAGTTTCTGTATTTTATTTGACATTTCTCAATTTCAGACTAACTCAATTTGAACCATGGAAAGATACACAATCGAGCAACGCGTTAAAGTTATTCAGGCTTATTATGAAAATGGGAGTTCAAATCAAAATGAATTTCATGCACTTCATGATTTTTTTTGGTCAATTTAATCGTCCAAATGTGCCTACAATCGGTAAAATCTTGCAAAAATTTGAGCAAGCCGGGTCTGTAGGAAATGTGAAAACACCAGTGCATGCTCGTACAGCTCGTTCTGCAGAAAATATTGCTCAAGAGCCGTCCACCTCAACTCGTCGTCGTGCCAAAGAATTGCACCTCCCACGCTCGTCGTTGATGAATATTATGCATAAAGACTTGCATTTACACGCTTACAAGGTGCAATTGACTCAAGAACTAAAGCCTCTTGACCATTCCAAACGTCATCAATGGTCAGAATAGTGCCAAGAAATGGCAACAGTGGATGATAAATTTTCAGTGATGAGGCACATTTTCACATCAGTGGATTCGTCAATAAGCAGAATTGCCGCATTTGGGCGAGTGATAATCCAAGAGTGTTGTCGAAAAACCAATGCACCCACAAAGAGTGACTGTTTGGTGCGGTTTATGGGCTGGCGGAATCATCGGGCCGTATTTTTTCCAAAATGAGGTCGGTCAGCCAGTTACTTTGAATGGTATTCGCTATCGTGAGATGACGAACGAACTTTTTATGGCCCGAATTGGAAGATATGAATGTGCACGATATGTGGTTTCAACAGGACGGTTCCACTTCCACACAGCTAACGAAACAATGGCTGTTTTTGCAAAATCAAAATCGGCCATTAAAATTTAACCATCCTTTATATATTCTTTAAAAACTTAAAAATTTTTTTTAAATAATTGTATTGCTGATATTACATAGCTAACGACAAAATAATTTTAACTTATCGTACAGTACTGGCGCACAAGAGCTCCATCAGAACTAGTTCTGCGAATGTCGAATTAAAATTAGTTTTGATCTCTGTTTCATTCTTAAAATATAATTTAAAACTATTTCTCTCTTTTAGATGTGGATTGCCTTAAAATTCTTGGACTTTACCTTAACAGAAAATACAAATGGAAGACCTAAATAGAAAACATGGCAACATCACTGACTAAAGAACTCAATGTTTTAAGATGTTTGTCTCATCCTATGGGTGTTACCCTTACATTGGTATCGATTATCAGAACAATACTGTTGTCAAAAATAAACTATGCACTACCTTTCTACGGTTTTTCACCAAAATCCACATTGAATAATATTAAAACAAAAATCAGCGCTGCAGTTCGAACTGCTTTGAGAGCATTTCAAACTGCTCCTATTTCAAAGATGCTATTTGCAAGTAATATACAACAATTTGAAATACAACGTGACTTACATACATTAAGATTACTAAAATACTTACTCAAAAATCAGGACAGAGCTCTTAATGATATCATAAAAAAATGCATCAAATCTAAAACAATTCCAAAAATTCCATCAACCATCTTTAGAACTATTAAAAACTGTAAAAACTTAAAATTACCACTAGAAGAAAAATCTGTAGGCAAAAGAGCAAATCATCTTGACATTTTAATGAAGAATCTATAGACACCATGCTACATAAATTTTTAAAAACAAACACAGATCCATTAATATATAGGAAAATGCTTTATGAAATCCACGAAAAATATCACAAATTTTCATTCATCTACACAGATACCTATAAAACAAACGATTCTTTAACTTTTAGTGTAACTTCAAACGAAGAGGTAATAAAAAACACAATACTAGCCAGCTACACACCAATATTTATTTATTTATTTATAATTAACATAGCAATACTCCTGAGCAAAATCTTAAAAATAATATTAAAAATATACATAATTATTAAAAATTCATAATTAACAAAAATATACATCATATAAATATTCAAAGAAAGCTTTCTAAAATAGTTCAAAAATATACAAATCTTTATCAATCTTTCATATGGCTCCTCAGCCATAATGTAAATAAAAGTATTAATAAAAATATTAGTTAAAGTTAAAATCAGTATTTAGCCCTATTGGTGGCGACAAAATGTAAAGCATACAAAACCAAACCCAAACATGGATGTATAGTCATAATAAACTAAAATAACAAGAAAAAAAACAGAAACTTTATGCTAAATGACCATTTAAATACTCTAAAACTTTCAACCGAAAGCCATTGAGTGTGAGAAAATCCGCAATTCAAAAGGCAAACTATTCCAACACCTAGCAATTCTAATTAAGAAATAAACCTCAAACATAGTGTTTCTTATCTGGGGATTGCGAGTTTATCGTGTAAAAACAAAGCTTCTAAACAAAGGTAAAGGTATATGACTTTTAATAATTTTGAGGAAAAATCAACAATCGGTATTCAAGAAACTCATCAAAAGAACAACCAAGGGAAAACCTAACATAAGCAGAAATATGATCGCGCCGACGAGCACTATAAAAAAAACCGAACAATAGTATTTAAACGCCTAAGTCTTATAATATTTATAACAATAGTTCCAGAAATTAACTCAAAACCATATAAAACCTGTGACATCAAAAAGCATGTGCTAACTTATATTTAATTGTGAGGGGTAAGTACATGTTTGACGTATAAGTCCCACGTAATGACCCCAAAACTCTGCCACATAGGATATCAATATGTGGTTTAAATAGCAGTCTGCTATCAACAACAACACCTAAAATTCTCAAATAATTCACAATCTCAAAATAATTATTGCCCAGAAAAACATAAAAATTAACCACAGAATAATCTTAAAGTCCAAACACAATTGCCTTAGATTTAGTAGAATTTATAGCAAGAGAATTATTTGAAGTCCACTCCAAGATGCGTTCAAGAGAGTCATTAATGTTACTCTCTAACAAGTCAGAAAACAAAACGATTACCAATAAAAAGTAAAAAGACATCATCAGCAAATATATACGATTTACAAATCCGCGAATTTACAAACTCAGGCAAATTATTAATGTAAAGTGTAAACAGAAGGGATCCTAAAACAGACCCCTGAGGAACACCAGAATGTAGTGAAAGTAAACTAGACATTAAGCCATTAACAGCAACAAACTGCGATCTGTCAGTTAAGTAAGACATAATTAGTTTACAAGCAGATATAGAAAAATTAAAAATATCCTTAAGTTTGAAAATCAATTGCACATGGTTGGTTAATGGAATTAAAAGCTTTAGAGATATCAAGGGAAACTAGAACACTGAACTTATTAAGATTTACATCCTCTCTAATAGTATCAGTTAGTTTTAAAAGCAATCATGTTGTAATATGAGCCTGACGAAAAGCATATTGAGACTCATAAATACTCATCATAGAAGACTTAAGTACCGCAGAAATTATTGCAATTATGAAAGCTACAAACTTCGTCAAAAAACTGATATCTGGCAATCTGTACTTATTCGCTCTCATATTTAAAAGATAAACATAATAAGGAATACACTAATAAGGAATACACTACTCGATAAATTCCCAAAAATAATTTTTATATAGACACCAGGTCACTGTCAAATAGAGGGTAATGAGTTTGCAGACAAAGCAGCAAAAGAAGCAATAAAAGCTCAATAACTTCATGTAACTACAACAAACACAACAAGTTAACGGTAAATCAATTCCTCAACTATAACACAAAAAACCTGAACCGAAGAGACATTGTAATACTTGAAAGAGTACATTTAATCAATAGGTCAGTACTACAAATCTGCAATTGCAACATCCCTGATCCAAACATTTTTAAACATATACTTTCCTCAGGTCCTAAATTCAACAAAACTTGTCATTATAAACTATAATTAGCCCAGCCAACAATTTATACTCAATATTTTGTGATTCCTCTTGTTACTCCCTCTGGAACACACTTATTATATTTATCCTTTTATTTATATTTTTATATTGGTAATTAATATCACTTCAATATCCATACAAACCTAATGGAATCCATATACATAGTATACTTAAGGTTAATATGATCATACTATAGAACATTTCTTGAATTTTAGTAACAATTTAAAATTCTTTACATAAATATTCTCAAAATCCTATTCTTAAAACATCTAAGTTAAAATTTAATTTTATTAACAAAAACCTACTTGCCCATTATATTATACGTGTGCTGTGATTTATACACATATGTGGTTTTTTTTCATCTCATGGAGTTTGGATATAAGATTTTTTTTGGATACAGTTTTCATCACTGTTAGCTTTTATCACTTTTATAAAAAGAATTATTTTTTATTAATTCAATAGGTTCTATTTTATACCCTTTTAAAAACATTATTTTAGTTAAAATAATAATATATTTTTTCACATTTAAGAAAATAACAAAAACCATTAGAAAAATTTCACAAATTATCAATGGAAAGAAAACACAAATCACAAGAAAAAAATAATAATTTGACAGCTAACTACAAGGCGTCGAAATTAAGAAAACAGTGTTGGTGAACGCACAAAAATAGTACGAATTAAATTAACATAAAAAATTAAGTTATACATAAGTAATATATACAAGAGATTATATAAAATATATTTTTTAAGATATATTTTTTAATATTCGTAGTTTTCATTAATTAATTTAACTTTATTTTTATGCTACGTACACCCGAAGGAATAGTAACAGAAACATGGAGGTGTTCCACTTAATATTCCATCGTGTGTGGCAATGTTTCTTGTTAAAATTCGTGTTTCTTTTTGGTTCCTCAAACTGTCAGCTTATTATTGGTTTCACTATATGACAAGAAGTCGGTATCGCGTAAAATGATAAAGTAGGTTTACATACATTTTTCTTATAATCTACATAACATAAATTTTTTTATATCCGCCATCGATAGTGGCATGTGAACAAAACTATAAATTTTAATTCATTAATTAAAAAAAATTCTTGTTTTGTACTTAATATAATTTTTTTTTAATTTACCTAACTGTGCTGTATGGCAGTTCGCTCTTTTTGTTTTGATTAACATTCGTTGTTATGGTAATGCAACAAAAAAATTATATATATTAGATATTAGATTTTTTTTTTTGAAATTTGATGCATGTGCAACAAATGCAGCAAGACAATAATAATTTTTTTTCTGTTTTTGTATGCAAAATTTAATGTATATGCCAAACAGTGGAGAAGTAGCAAACCAATATTCATTAAATGTTAAAATTACGTCGATGCTGGATATAACAGACTACCCAGACAGGAACAGCTGATTGAATTAAAATGGCGATTAGAACTGAGTAAATCGAAACATCAAAGATATAGAACATCTGTTTAAAAATGGCACAAGTAACACATATTTCTACTAATGTTTCCTCGTGTGTGGGCTGTTTATATCGACCTACTACTTTTTTAACACAACTCTGTTAATAAAATGTTTGTACTGAAAACTGTCAAAGAAAATTGTCAATGTGCCTGCTGCTGCGTCTAATAGAATGTTGTGACATTTAGAAAAAAAAAAATTATTGTATTTAGTGGAGTTTGCGTTAATTTTCATAAAAATCTTTATCAAAACTTTAAAATATTAAAAAAAAGTTGTTAATAAATTAGCATTAAGTACATGAAATATAAAGCTTTGGTGTTAAATAAAGTTTTTATTAAATGATAACCCATTTAAGCCCTCATATGTCTGTCGGTTGATCTGATGTGTTCATAAAAGTTAAAATACAATAAAAATTAAATAATAAATAAAAACTATGGAAACTAAAGTTTCCCAAAGACCCAATTGTGTTTTTTTCCATTATTATCTTCTATATTATATTTATTTTGATCTGCTGCATTATTAATGGTATATTTCTTTTAATTTTCTTTTTTTTCTAGTTTCTTTACCTAAAAAACCAAAAGTTTTTGATTCTGAAAAAATTCCCTTGTGTGCTGGCAGTCGAGTTTATGTGTCTAAAAATGATTTGATGAAAATTTTTATACCAAATGCTTGTATTTATACATCACGTCTGAGTGATTTGGTATTTGGCTTGGAAAACCTGGAAAATGTTGCAAAGTCTAGTATAAAGGATCGATTAAAACTATTGGATGAAAACTTGCTAAAGTCCATAATAAGTAAGTCAAATACAATTTTAAATAATAAAATAACTTTAAGATCTCTTGACATTTTACAAGAAATGTAATCAGTGAAAACTTTGTTCTGGATAAGTTTATATTATAGTTAAAAGTTTATTTTCGAATAAAATAAAATACAAATTGTAGTATTGAAAACAAAATACAAAAAATAACTTGATTTTATACAACATTTTTAATACAGTGTTACAACACAGTACAAAAATATAACAAGTGGTAACTTATCTTAACACAAATTATTATTTAACATCAATACTTTCCCTTGTTGAGAAACTTAGTTAAAACTTGAAAGACCCATTTGATTAAGAAGATATTTTAATCTTATCTGTTGTAACGGCTTCGTCATTATATCAGCTAATTGATCTTGAGTTCATATACGTTAAATATCCAGTTCCCCTTCAGAGACCTTCTCTCGAACAAAAAAGTGTTTCAAAGCAATATGTTCTTTTATAAAACTCTGGATTCTGAGTAAACCTTATCGCTGCATTATTGTCCACTTGTAATACCGGCATATCTTGCCTACCAATTAATTCAGAATAAAATTTTTTAAGCCATATAATTTCTTTGGTAACTTCGGTAGCAGCAACTATTCTGCTTCTGTTGTGGATGTTGCTACTATAGGTTGCCTTTGACTCGACCATAAAATAACAGCACCACAATATTTAATAACGATTCCAGATGTTGATCTACCAGTTTTTGTACAACCTCCGAAATCCGCATCACTGTAGCATTCAAACTTCGTATTATTGTCAACTTTGTATGTTATACCGCAGTTTTTTGTACCAGCTATGTATCGAAAAACTCTCTTAACTCCGACAATATCTTCTTTGGTAGGATTTTCTAAACTGAACTAATACTGAATGCAAGGTCTGGTCTGGTACCGAGCATTAAGTACATTATTTGTACATTATTTGTTTAAACTTATTTTGAGTTCAGGTGCAAATACCCGAATACCATAGATAAAACTTTTTATTCGAATTCCAAAACAATTTTACTTATTTTTTCGATCGAATCTACTTCGGGAGTTATTTCGTTTCAAACTAGCAATTAAGACTTGCTTCTATCTCCGTCATTTATGACTTGGATAATATGAATACCAGTGTAAATATATTTAAAATACCTATCAAGTTACATTTAAGTTTACCAAATAAAAAAATGATTTCTAATCGAAAATTGTGTTTATATAATATGTACTTATAAATTTATTGTCCTCTTAGATCTTTAATTTAAGATATAGGTGGACTTTTTAAGCAATCACACAACAGAGTTATTAAGCGTTAAACTTACCATTTTATATTTAACTAAACTTACGTCAGTTAAAAGGTTATAGCAAAAAATGTCAGTAGGAGCAAAAAACAAACCGATTTGTTAAGCCATTTTGATTTTAGTGAAAGATATTTCTTAACTTAGGACCTTTAAGGGTTAAAATTGCAATCTCAAATTATCTATGCTATAAACACGCAAATGTACACAAATCATACCTTTTTATAAGCCGGCTTTTTTTTACAAGGGCTTTATAAAAAAAAACATGTTCTAAAAGTTATAAAGCAAAAACCGGCTCCTAATGGGCTTATAAAATATTTGAGCTAATTCAATTAACTATTCAATGCAGTCCATATTGTAAAAATTTATTCATGAATGGCAGAGAAACAGGCTAGTCCTTGTTTCAAATTTGACCCGAAATAACACGCGAAAAAATTTTGTTTTCTAATTCAGCCGATAAAATACTATCAAGGAATTTTTTTTTGATAAATCTAAGAATTCCACCTAAGCTCAACTTGTTGCAATGTTCTATTTGGTCGTTCTAACACGAAACACGCTAGGTATCTTCAATTCTTCAATAAATGAATTATGAATTATTGGCATTTGTTATAATTAAAAATAATTTAAAATATTTTATTCCAAACTCCCTAACTTATTGTTTTTAATTAAACTTTTAATATTTTTTTTATTTTAACATATGCTAACTATGGCGTGTGTCAGCAGAAAGGAACAAAATTTACTCTGCAGTACAGATTACCTACCTCAGTATTGTGAAAGGGCCTTAAATATTTATGTTTTTAATTGCACATCAAAGTAAAATATCGATGAACTCGAAATGTTTTTACGAGCAAATATCGATTGAATATAAGATAAACCGCTATTTTAGGGTTTTCTGAAAGTTTTAATTTTAGACAATTTGGACAGCTGCAAAAATTGTATTGGCTTTTCTGAATTTATTCTATTTTTCAAGTGATCATGATTTAAAAAAATAATTATCACATTTGAAGTCCGAATTGTTAAAAATTTAACATATAAGGAAAATTGAACTTTAAAATATACAATGAACAAAAGCAATTACAAAAGACTTGTAAAAAAACAATCAATTTATAATTTATTAAAATTTATAAATTAATAAAGAAGAAAACCGGCAAAAATATATAAACCATTAACGTATATAAATGGAATTTCGGAAAGAATAAAAAACTCAGATATTTATGATAATGAAAAATATGAAATAGCTCTTAAAACCTGCAATAATTTAAATAAATTATTTAGAAAAACAAATTCAAAATTGGAAAATGAAGAAAAATCCCATGTTGTATATAAAATTAATTTTCCTTCCCAGTGTGGAAATCTAGTAAAAAGTTTGTCCAAAGCCTTATATTCACTCTAGATTACTATTTAAATTGTTTAATGAGTTTAAATTTTCCTCTCGGGCCTGTGAATTAATCAAATCATACCTTTTTGGTAGGTACCAATATGTATCTATTGGTACTTCTATTTCCGGTACTCGACGAATTACTAGTGGTGTCCCGCAGGGATCTGTTATTGGCCCACTTTTGTTTATGATTTATTTTAACGACCTCTTACAAGCCTTTTATGGTGTTTCTTGTATGCCTTATGTTTATGCTGATGATGTACAATTATTATTATTATTATATCCTACATTAACAATACATTAAATCAAACAACATCAAGCCTACACTATACCAATAATTAATTCAAATAAACTCAGAATAAAGGGATATAAGAAACCTTTGCACATGGATTCTGAGTTTTTGGATGTGTTGGAGGGGGGCGTCAATTTTACAATCTGCGAAGTTATGGGTTGGGCATCTGATAATGGGTTTTGTGTTAATCCTGTTTAGACAAAGTTGATGGGGTTTGGATTTAATACGAATGACATGTGTGTTACAATTGGTGGCATTCCTGTTGATTCTGTTAACAAAATGAAATGCTTAGGTTTGATATTGGATGATCATTTAAATTTTTCCCCACATATTAATTTTCTATCTTCTCGTGTATCCTTTCTCTTAAAAAGGTTATATTCATTGAATATTTATTTACCTTGTTCAGTAAAAAGACGTGTCGCCTCAGCTGTCTTGATGCCCCATATTTTGTACGGCATTGAAATTTTTTCGAGTACTGGGAGTCAGACCCTGAGGAAATATCATCTTACTTTTAACAGAGATATGCGTTATGTTTTTAATTTGAAAAGGAGAGATCTCTACATACATTTAATTTTCTGGGATCGTCTTTTGAGAATTTTATTAGCACTAGACTATTGTTGCTTTTTTATAAATCCATTTATTAATTAAATTATTAAACTTTACTTTTATCTAGAAGTTTGTTATTTAGATAGTAGCTTTAATTAACCACATACGGCCCTAATGGCTCGGTTATGTAAATGAAGATTTAATAAAAAAGTTCCAAAAGTTTAGACTAGAATTACTAAAATGTACTGTTGAATCTCTGGTTCCAATGACTACACCAAGTCAATAGTTGTGCAGATTCGCAATGACAAGCACATGTTAAATGTCTACAGCAGAGAACGTTGTTTGGGGCAGTAGTACTGGTGACAAAGTCAATAAATAGTGAATCGGTACAGTTTCACTATTGACATTTCCTTCAGGGATTTTGCACGTAACACCGTTAAGCAATTAAATACAATCTCTAATTTATATTTTTTAAATATATTTCTAAGTTTTGATAAAAAAAAAGCTTCCTGTAGTTTGCCTATTGCATTTACTGAGTCTGTCCGTGCAACAAAGAAATATGTTAATATTATATTTTGCAATGTTAACAAATTTTAGTTCCATTTTTTTGCTATTTAAACAATTTGGTTTGAAAAAATTTAACTTTAAAAAAAATATTTATATATATACATTTTATTGTATTGAGGTTTACTCATGTACATCTGCTAGAAATATTGATCGGTTGGAAAAGTGCTTCAATAGACTTTTTTGTTACATATATGGACTTCGTTTTAGAGATCATGTTGCTGAATATCGAAGACAGGTATTGGGATGTGAATTTAGTCAATATATAGACTTAAGGCAAATTCATTTTTTCTATAAAGCTGTAAAATATAGTAATCCGCCATACTTGTTAAACAAGTTCCATTTTAGTGCTTCTACTAGAACGCATAGTTTAATTTTCCCCAGACATTTCTCACTCATTATGAGACGGTCATTTTGTGTTAATATCACTAGATTGTGGAATTCTACGATACCTTACCAGGATCGTAAATTTTCACACTCTTTAGGTGTGTTCGGCGTACCTTACCGCGGTTGCCCGCGGGAACCCAATCTTACCAGAAAGCGTTTCTTGTAACAAAAATTGGGTAAATGAGAGCGTTCATGAGAGAGTAATTGTGTTTCTCATTTTACCAGAACTTACCCGTACTTTTTGTTTGGGTTAAATGGTAAAATTGTCAAATCATCAGCTGTTGCTAATAAATTAACTGTTTTGCATTTTTGAAAAAAAATTAAAGTTAAATAAAAATTTACTATAAAGAACTTTTCCTTCTTAATAATGCAAAATACATTTGAAAATGTAAATGGATATTTGCCATTTCAAATATATTTATTATTTAAGCTGTTTTTAAATATGAATAAATTTAGAGTTTATTTTTGTGTATGAAATGTGGTTTTGTGCGTTCGCAGTATTTTCGGCATTTTTATGGTTTTGTGAGAGAATTTTTTGCTTACTCTCATTTTACCAGATTTTACCCAAAATTACCTCGTACAGACCTTTTATCGACTTTTAAAGCCATTTTCTTGTCGAGTTTGTAGATTTGCTATTGCAGGCTGGTATCATTCAATTCTTTTTTTTCAATATAAGGGTATGGTTTGTGCAAATATCAGGGACTTCATACATGTGTTTTTTATAATAATTATGATTTTAAGTTATTTTATGAATTGTTGTAATTGTATTGTAGTACTGCCAACTTTGGCCCTATGGGCTTGCGTCATTTAAATATAAATAAATAAAAAAATAAATAAAATATTCGTTGAGCCATCACACACGTGAACAATTGTGCTGGCATAACAAGAGTTTGTAGGCAAGCAGTCGAAGAAAATGGTCAATGGTGACAAAAGTTAAATAAATACAAAAAACACTAACACAGAGCTTTACATATGTATACATTTTATGCCAGATGAATTTTCATACCGTGTGTTACGAAAAAAAACAAAAGTTGTGCGCTTTAATATTAGTCTCGTAGGTGATGGCTCATTAACATTTAATCATTATATGAAGTTTTCTCAATTACTGTTGAATTACTTTAAAGTTTAAACCTTTGCCAAACCTTTGCCAGGGATAAGGAATATACTCTCGCCGCGTTTTTGGACATAGAAGGAGCCTTTAATAGCATTAGGATTGAGGCGATTAGGGATTACTTGGTGGAGCTGGGAGTTCAGGGCTTTCTAGTGGTGTGGATAGTCTGCATGCTTGGCAGTAGGACTATCAACTCGAGCCTGGGGGATCATAGTATAAGGAGAAAGGTTACCAGTAGGAATCCTCTGAGGGAGCTCATGGTTGCATTCACAGTAAGGCTGTGCTAGGTACCCGGACACTGCAAGGTGGATAGCAATGAGGTGGCCGACAAACTCGCGAGGGAGGGTTCGAAACTGGACTTAGGGGTAAGGGACAGGGGGTAAAGCCGCCCTTGTGTCACTACTATGGGGTGATACGGGAAAGGTTCCGTAATGCCGTTAACCGGTCCTGGGGGAATATAGTGGATTGCAGGGTGTCGAGGGCATTATGGCCCAGACTTGACGCAGGGCAACCAGGGTTCTGCTAGGATTGGATAGGGGTGGTCTCAGGATCCTTATTGTTCTGTTAGGGCTTTTACGAGTAAATCGGATGATGTCATACCGGACTTCTGCAGACTGTGCGGGAACGTTGAGGATCTAGAGACGGTGGAACATGTGTTGTGCCACTGTCCTAGGATGCAGGGTCTTAGGCAGAAATGACTAGGGGATAGGTTTCACGACAAACTGGAGTGTTTCGCTGGATGTAATCCAGCCGATCTACTTGGGTTTGTCAGGGAAATAGGACGGCTGTTTCTGATGAGGGGACTGTAGGGGGAGTCTTGTCCTACGTAGTTTCTATATTTCTTCGGACCTCTCAACTTTTCTCTTATTTTCTTTTCTTCTCTTTCTCTCTTTATCTTCTTCCTCTATACTGAAGGGATTTACAATTGACCGCATTGGTCTCCGGGTGGAAATGCGTCCCTTGGGCGCATAACCCTTCTTAACCTAACCTTAAACCTTTGCCAGCCTAGCAAGAGAATGCCAGGCCTAGCAAGTCTCGTAGTTAAACATTTTTCTTTAACCAAAAGCCTTTTTTAATTATATTACTAATATATTAGTTTAAAAGATCTCTTTTTTATACCCTCCACCATATATGGTGAGGGTATATATCAGTTTGTCATTCCGTTTGTAACATGTCGAAATATAGGTTTAAGACCCCATAAAGTATATATATTCGTGATCCTTATGCAATTTTAAGTCGATTTAGCGATGTCCGTCTGTCTGTCTGTTGAAATGGCGATCACGACGCGAAGACGCAAGCAGGGGTGCCTATTTTTACCCAGATTATTGAACATCTTCCCGAGCAGTTTGGTATTTAAAATAAGCAAAATCGGTTAAGCGGTTCAAAAGTTATGAGTGAAAATGTGAAGGTACCTCTAAATTTTCCATACAAATTTGTACAATTTTTCTGTATCTATTTTTTTTCTGTTAAGTAAGTAAAAATGTTATTAAGTCTTCTTATTGTTCGATTACATTTATTGTCTTACATAGTATGAGAATAATAACATTCTTAGAGCTATATGTGTGTTACTCTGATAACTAAGTTAACGTAAAAATCAACAATGTTAAAGTCGCTAACAGAGCAGACCTCTGTAAATAACATTGCTAAACCTAAATAAATAACATTACTAAAACTAAATAACAAAAGTTCGTTACATAAATTGACAAAACATATTCATATTACAGTTCATGCAAAATTTAGTATATACGTATATCATCTTCAGCCCCTATGGTGGAGGGTATTCAAAGATTCGGCACAACCGAATTTAGCCCTTTTTTACTTGTTATTTATAAAAATAAATTATAATTAAATAATGTAAATATTAAATAATGTAAATATTGGGATAAATAATTATAATTCATTTTTATAAATAAAAAAGAGATCTTAACTAATAAACAAATCAAGAAGATCGAACAAAACCAACTAGAATTTTCAAATTACTAATATATTATTTTGTTTTTTTTTTTCTCTCCTTTCTTTTACAGCTCATGTGGTACAAGTGTTTACAATACGTGGTGAAACTATTGATGATGCAGTTGTATTACGTTTTATACAACAAAAAATTTCCAATATGTTGACAGGCTCCACATAGCTGCGTTTGAAAAACATTGAAAAATTGTTAAAATAATCATTTATTTTGCATTCATTTTTGTTTTTTTTTTTTTTTTTTTAATAATAAGTTTGACTATGAAATATGTAAATTGTTTGTCTAAAGGAATAAAATTTTTTTTTCACACGAATAGTATAATTTTTATATTTGAAATTTATTAAGAAATATATGTTTTTAATAAATAAAATTTTATACTAATGTAAGATATTTTTTGTTGTTGTACAATTGCAGATATTAATTATATATTTGAAGATAAAAATGCCACCACATATATACAATATTCAACTACCCAAAGAGGACGTGTAATGTTAATTTACAATGGTTATCGTTATGTAGAAAATCGACAAAGTCATAAAAATATATTTTGGCGTTGTTCACGTTATGTTAAATTTGGATGTCGGGCCACTGTGGTCACTTCTAAGGTTAATGATGATGTTTCAATACGTGTAGCTGGTTCGCCGCACACACATGAACCCGAAATGAAAACAGATGGTTTAGTAGAAATGCCACCCGACTTTTCTTTGGAAGATACCAAAATGGGTCTTATGCGTACTATGGTTAGTTTATTGGGAGATTAATTTGGTGGAATTGCAAAGAGATTAACTGACAATGATGTAAAAAAAAATCAATCAATTAGATAATTTTAGTATTACTATATACTTTATTATATATTATTGTACAAATGTTTAAAAAGAAAAACAAGCTACGTTCTAAAATAAATTCACAACGAAAATAAATACATAAGTAATCATTAGATATAAGAATAATAATTTATGAGTTGTTTTCTTTTTTCTTGTATTTAATAATGTTATATTTTATTAAATCTTTACTAATTCATTATTTGTGTATTATTATTTTGCAGTCAATAAAGCAAAATCATTTGCTGGTGTTAATGAAGATTTCCGTAAGCCTTTAAATTTACCCAAAATTTTGGATGGTAGATTCTATAGTAATATACAACCTCATCCCAAGACACCTGGTGGCATACAAGCCACTTGCACTTCTTGTTTTGGCACCATTTCCGGCACCACCAAGTCAACGGGTAATTTTCTAAGTCATATAAAACGTCGCCATAAAGAAATCCTGGCCTCCTGTCAAATGTATTGCTCGGCCAAAAGTTTAACTTGTTTTAATCAAACAGACATTAAATTACCACCTCAATTTCCAATGCCAGTACCACCCACCACAGGCGTACCTATAATGTTGGCTTACACAACAAATGCTGTTAAAGAGATGAAGCCAGAGCTACAATCATTGCCTTGTGTGACAACCTCAACTACGGTTTTGGCCATGACAACAACAGCTGGTGCTGGTGCTGGCACTGTCATGCCAGCTGCCTTACAAGCCTTTTCACGTACTGATTCTTCCTCTTTATGCAATAATCCTACAAATAATAATAATATGGGAAATAATAATAATATTTCAAATTCTACTAATGGAATATTTAAACAATCTTCTCAAAATATTTAAAACAAATTTTAGATTTAAGAAAAAAAAAATAAAAAGTTATAATATTTTGCAATAATTTTTAAACTACTATTACGTACGTATATACTTTGCTTAATGGTGTTAAGTTAACAAAAAAAAAAAAGAGAGAGTCAAACATTAATTTTGCCTTTTACAAAATCTATTAAAATTGTAATGTCATTGTTAAAATATTAATTTCTTAAGTTTTATTTTTAGTTTTTAGCACACTTAAACATAGGTACAAATAATGTATCGTATTGTTGTATTTTTTTTATTTTATGTAAATTACACTTACCACACTTAGTAGACCCTTTGTGAACAATGTTATTAAATTTTTTTTTATTTTACATTTTCTTAAAAGAAAAAGTGGACAGATTCTATTTGTTATACAGAATATTTTGAAGAGTTGTTCATAACGAAAAGTATTTTAGGATCTTTTTTTTTTTTCTAAAAACTATTTTAAATAAAGAAGTTGTTAAATTCTAATGACTATCTATACGAAAAGTTGTCAGATTTTAAAGAATTTTTCATATCGAAAATTTATTCAATTCTAATGACTTTTTTTTTGTATAGAAGAGTTGTGAGGATTCTGATCACTTTTTGAAAAGCTTTAGAAATACTAATATTCTAAAAGAAAATATTTTACTATCACATTAAATTTAAATAAGAATTGTCATATTACATTTTTTTAGAATTGCTATTTAAAAAATTTTTTATATATTTTTATATTAAGAACTTATAACTGATCATTGGGCAAAGCTTAAGTGTAACTATTTCAATATAAACACAATTTTTTTTAATTCCAGTTTTTTTTTGTCGTTTATATCGAACTTATTTTAACCTTCGTACATTTACAAAAATAAAGCAAATTAATTATTTTTAACTTGGCTGCTATACATGCATTTCGAACGGGTAAAAGATCTCATTATTATGCGAAATTTTAAAAAGGGTTAGAGCCTTCTAGAAAGCCCCCAATAAAAACTTGTAAAAAAATTATGTGTTGCTACATTCTTGTCTTCTTAGGTCCGATAACACAGTGTTCCGTTAAAATTTAACCACAAATTTTTCACTTCTTACTGTTTATTTTTTAATATTTCGCCACTCCATTGTGTAGCATCTTCAGGAAATAATAATTATAATGACAAATTAATTCAACAATTCAATGCAAAATTTACCAGGATTAGCAGAAATGAAACACGAGGTACTAAAATTTAAAGACCAAAAATATGCTATAAATAGAACAAAAAAAAAAAAAAAATTAGATGTACTCGGTCTGAATTAATATTTTTTTTACACATCTATCTTTATAATTAACTTGTGTTATAAAAAAAATCAAGTTAAAAATGTATTCTCGAAAAAAGTTAAATTAGTTTTAAATTTAAGAAATTTTTTTTACTAAATACATAAAAATAAATATGTAGATTATTTTAAGAATAATTTATATAAGTTTTTAATTATGTAAAATATAAAAAAAAAATCTATATCATGTTTAAGAATTCCTTTTTATAATTTTTGTACATTGTATATAAACAAATTTTTAATAAAAAACTACATATAGTTTGTAAAATTATTTTAAATTATCAAATTAACACCTACAATATAATTAGACTGAATAACTTATTTAATCAGTCTCACCAAATTGGTAAGAATATTTTTTTAAAAAAAAAAATTAAGAGTATTTGTTAAGAAATTTATTTAAATCATTTTCATACATTTTAAAATAATATTTTCTAACTAAAAATTCAATTATTTACACATTTCACTAATTATATATATGTATATTTGTTTCTTTTCTCTCTATTTATATTTCTTCTAGTTAAATCGGATCTTAAATCTACTCTACATTGCCATTCAACGGATACACTTTCGGAAAATTTTCAATTATGCGCTAATTTTGGTTTATCCAAAAAATCACGTCCCATATTGTTAATTGAAAAATATTCATTTGTTTGTGATACAAAACCTAAAAATAAGAATGTTTATGTTTCCAGTTGGCGTTGTTCCATGTATGTTAAATATTTATGTAAAGCTCGGGCCTGTACTAAACAAATTGGTGATGATATTCGTTATAGAATAACAAATCCATTTCATACACATTAAATTAAACAAAAGCGACAACAATATAAAATTTAGAGTATTTAATTTTTCTTTTTTTTTTTGAATAAAACGTAATTTTTTATAATCATGTTTGATTTCAAGTGGTTTAGAATAGTTATTAATAAGGTATTATGATTTTATATATTTCATATTATTCGTATTATAAACATAACTAAATCAATATTTCTATCTTTTTTCTATCTTTTGTAGTTAAACATCAACATAATACTCTTAATCGTCATTCAGCTGATTTAATTTCGAATAACTTTCAATTGTGTGCAAATTTTGGTTTATCAAAAAAATTTCGTCCCATATTATTGATTGAAAATTATTCTTTTGTTTTTAACACGAAACCGAAAAAACATAAATGTGCCTACGATTCCAGTTGGCGTTGTTCCATGTATGTTAGATATTTATGTAAAGCTCGAGCATATACTAAAAAAATTGGTGATGATATTCGTTATAGAATAACAAATCCATATCATACTCATTGAAGTAAGTATTTATTTACACAATTTTAATGTAAAATTTTTAAAAAGTTGATGAAAAAAAAATGTATAATAATTTGACAAAATAACTCAAAAACATTAAGGCCAAAACAGAATAAGCTTAAGTATCGATTTGAAACGAAAATTAAGTTTTTTTTTTTTAAATTAAAAAAGATGAAATCACATAAGCCTTAAGTTTTAATACAGCTCGTATGCCGATTGATGTATTTGCTATAAAAAATAAATCAGTCAGGCATGTTCTGGAATTAGTGCGAATTCAAATCCGCTAAAATTGAAATTTATGGCAATTATTTTACTGTCTTCCAAAGTTTTATTTGATTCGAATTCAACTTTACTGCATTTAATATAAATAACCACTGTACAATCAAAATTTTTAACGAAACTAAGATAAATTGAGAAAAAATTATGAAATTTTTACTTTCACATATAGGTTAGGTTAAGAAGGGTTATACGCCCAAGGGACGCATTTCCACCCGGAGACCAATGCGGTCCGTTGTGAATCCCTTCAGTATAGAGAAAGAAGATAAAGAGAGAGAGAAAGAGAAGTAAAGAAGAAAAAAGTTGAGTTGTCCGAAGAGATAAAGAAACTAAGTAGGACTAGACTCCCCCTACAGTTCGCTCATCAGAAACAGCCGTCCTATTTCCCTGACAAACCCTAGTAGATCGGCTGGATTACATCCAGCGATACACCCCAGTCCGTCGTAAAATCTATCCCCCAGCCATTTCTGCCTGAGGCCCTGCCTCCTAGGACACTGGCACAATGCACGCTCTACGTCTCTAGCTCCTCGACATCCCCACAAGCCCTAACAGAACAATGAGCCGTTAAGAACCCTATAAGGGTTCTGAGACCACCCCTATCAAATCCTAGTAGAACCCTGGTTGCTCCTGCATCCAGTCCGGGCCATAACGCCCTCGACACCCTGTAATCCACTCTATTTCCCCAGGACCGGTTAACGGTATCACGGAACATTTCCCGTATCACCCCATAGTAGTGACACAAGGAGGGCTTTACCCCCCTGTCCCTTACCCCTAAGTCCAGATTCGAACCCTCCCTCGCGAGTTCGTCATCCACCTTGCAGTGTCCGACTACCCAACACAGCCTTACGGGGAATGCAACCATGAGCTCCGTCAGAGCATTCCTACACCACAGACCCCCCTACGATGTGAAACATCCCTATCCGAGAACTCCACCGGTGGTGTTACACCGAAGTCTAAGGTCATACTCGTATGATCCGAAATTCCCGCCGGAATACTACCCTGCTCAAGCAGACCCACTTCGTATAGAATTCTTGTGTGATCATCCCGCCTAGGTCTCATCAACGAAGACTCGATAGAGTCTAATTAAGCCCCTGGCAGCCACACTCCTCTCATAATGTTCAATGGGAGACGCTGCCTCTGACGTGCTTCTCCTTGCACCTGTGATGCCAAGAGATGCACTCCTCTACTTTCACATAAAAGTGAAATCTAAAACATGCCCGAATATCTGTCAAATAGACATTGGTAAGTCAGCGCTCCCAATTGATTTACATTACTGTCAAATATCAGCCCAATACAAAATCAAACACAAGTGCCGTGCCATAAGGGCTTAAGTAACTGATTCAGTAAAAAAATTTGAACAATATAACGACTTTTAAAAATAACCCTAAAAATAGTTAAATAAAGATGTAATTTTCTATTAAAGGTCAACAATAAAATATTTGTAAAACTGCATTTACAGTACGCTTAAAATTTAGTCTGAACAAGATTGCAAAATCTAGTTCCTGTATTGTATACCATCGTACCGCTCATATTACGAGCGTAAAGTAAACGCAGTTTAATTATAATTTTTGAAAATTATGTACCAAAATTACAAATTTTTGGTTTTATTAAAAAATTATATCTAAAAAGCAAAAGTGTGTTTTGTAAATTTTTTCTGAGTCTTCACATTAAAATTTTGACACAAATGTGGAGAGGCCTTAATTTT
Source organism: Eustalomyia histrio (assembly GCA_949748255.1). NCBI lineage: Eukaryota > Metazoa > Arthropoda > Insecta > Diptera > Anthomyiidae > Eustalomyia > Eustalomyia histrio. The sequence continues at coordinate 8,896,366 of OX456523.1, forward strand.
TAACATATATTTTGTTCAGAATTTTAAAAAAATTGGATTTTGAGATATGGGTCTGTGAAGATTAAACTTAATACTGCCATTTTGAAGGTAATGTTTTCACCTTTAAAATGGTACCAACAGAAATTTTAGGTTGTATAGTTTAGAAGTTATGGGCGACTTTGTATGCACACTTTTTCGATATTTTGACATTTTTTCCAATTTTCATGACGTCATTTTTCGAAAACCGAAAGGGTTTGGGGTCAAAGGTTAATGATTTGATAAACACTACCCATTTAAAATATTTGTGGCGAATTTCATTAAAATCGGAGATGACAAATCCGAATGCTGTGCGGTTTGACATGGAATGGCCCTTTATGATCATAATAAGTTGTTATACAAACAATTTTTTCATTTAATTTAATCATAAAAGTTATAGCTCACAAGAAAAAAGTTCTAGCTTAAGCACACTTCTATTTAAATTTTTTTAAAATATGCTTTGACAAAGTTTATTTTATAAGCTTTCTGATTGGTTAATTTATTTTTTACCAATCAAAATTAAAAAAAAAAAAATAAATGTTTTTGAAGAGTTCCCGTATACAAAATGTATAAAACCGTAAATTTAAAAATAAAGTCGATTTTAAATTTAAAATGTTACAATATTTTATGGTAAGGCCCAAAAGTTTTATGTTTTAACACAATTATAGGATGTATGTGATGACTGTTTCAAAAGATTATCTAAATTTAAGTACCAGTTTTGAAATTCTCATTTTGTTGATTACATTTGTTTTAAGAGAATTTTAAATTGACATTATAAATACAAATTTTTTTTCTTATAATTTAGTTAATATATCCAATTGGAAATTACCCGGTAGAAAATGCTTGCGGTAGTTACATTTATTTTTGATAATAAAATCTCTGTTTAAATTTGATATTGTGAAATTAATAACGATGCAAATCAGCAGGCATCAGGCGATGACTGTAAGTTTTAATATAAAGATGTCATAGGGACATCTTAAGGACTAGATGTAGACCTACACCTTTTCCAGTTGCATTTCAGAAATAGTCAACTGTATTTCAGAAATAGTCAGTTGTATTTTAGAAATTGTCAATTGTATTTCAGAATAATCAATTGTATTTCAGAAATAGTCAATTGAATTTCAGAATAGTCAATTGTATTTCAGAATAGTCAATTGTATTTCAGAAATAGTCAATTGCATTTTAAAAATAATAGAAATCGTCAATTATATTTAGAAATTGTCAATTGTATTTCAGAAATAGTCATCTTATTTCAGAAATAGTTAATTGTATTTCTGAAATAGTCAATTGTATTTCTAAAATAAAAAAACAGCACACCCTACGTTTTGCAGTTGTTATATTTAGTTTCGTTATTGCCTTGTATTTTAATATTTTTTTTTACTTACTTTTATTATTTTTCGTGTTTGATAAAAAAAATTAATTTTCAATAACATTAAAATTTTAAAAAATTTTTAATAATTTATGTTTAATAATGTTTGTATTTTCAAATGCTTTGTATTTTAACAAAAAATCATAGGTTTATATGATTAAAAATATTTTAAAAACACTACGTACATTTTAGGCAAGTCAAATATAAAATTTCAATATCCCACAATTTTAAAACATCACTCCTGATTGGAATCCCTAAACAATTTAAAGAGTGAATCGAAACTTAAATATTCAGTATGACAATGTTAGCGTTTGGGTTCAGTAAAAGATATTAAAGGAATGCAATAAATATGTAATATAACATAGTATATGTTCTTACAATGTAGGGTGTACTATTTTTTTATTTCTTAAATATATTAAATTTTTTTAGATTTACAAGATCTACTAGATCTCATAGTCTAATTGCACCTTTCAATATTCCCTGGGTAAGTCGGTCTTTCCATATGCGTGTGTGGTTTTACTTTTTAATGCGCTGCCAGCATCTTTAAAGGCAATTCAATTATAGTAATCATGTTTATAAAAGAAAACTTTTTAATAACTTTTAATAATTACAACAATTTTCTTATCTTTTTGATAATTTTTTTTATTACAACATAGGGTGGATCACTACAATAATTCTTTTTTTTTTTCGTTTCAATTCGGATAGCAAAATAAAAATAAAATATATAATATTTTATTTATTGAGTATCAAACAAATACTGGTTGGTTGAAAAGTTCCTGCGCTCACCAAGAGATGGCACTGCTAGCTCCAAACTTTTTTTCTCAAGTTGGTATAACTGTCCTGAGAACACATGCAAAGTTGCAAGTCATTCTTTCAATTCTTTCTTTGTTTACAAGCCATTTGAAGTTGACCTGTCATTGATTTTTTTTTAATATGGAAAAAATTTAATATCTTGCAGTCATTAGATTCTTTGTTTTGAAGAGTTTAAAAGCAAAGGAAATTTATGAACAATTGTTAGAAGTGTATAAGGAGTCCTCACCTTCAAAACGCACCGTTGAATTTTGGGCTGGTGAATTTAAACGTGATCGTACCAGCCTTGAAGACGATCCACGCGAAGGACGACCATACATAATATGGTTAGTGAAGATCCAAGTTTGACTAAGCGTGAAATTGCTAATGCCATAGGCATCTCAGACGAACGAGTACTCCATATTTTACATGAAGAATTACGTATGAAAAAACTGTTTGGAAAGTTAGTGCCGCACACATTACAATTCAACAAAAACTGGATCGAAAACAAATTTCTCAGCCGTAATTTGAAGCGTTTTAAGCCGAATAAAACCGACTTCTTGCGTCGTTTTATAACTATGGATGAGACTTGGATTTACCACCATGATCCTAAATTGAAACAAGAACGTTTACAGTGTACTGAAGCTGGTTGTTCAGCTCCAAAGCAGGTGAAGTTACAACGATCAGCAAAGAAGGTTATGGCATCAGTTTTTTGGGATGCAAAAGGAATTTTGTTGATTGATTATCTTCAGAAAGTTAAAACAATCAACTCTGAATATTATTGCAGCCTTTTGGATCAGCTGGATGAAAAAATTCGTGAGAAAAGACCTGGTTTAAAGAAGAAAAAAAATCATTTTTCATCAAGACAATGCACCTGCTCAAAAAAGTGTTTTGACGATGGCTGAATTCAAAGAATTAAAGTACGAATTGCTTGAACATCCACCGTATTCACCAGATTTGGCTCCCAGTGACTACTATCTCTTTAGAAATCTCAAACAATTCCTTCGTGGAAAGCCACAGCAGCCGCTATGCAGAGCTTCCGGAAAACCATTATAAGGATGGGATAAAATTATTGGAAGATCATTGGAACAAGTGTATTGAGCTTCTAGATTATATTAAATAAAAAAATATATTTCGTAACAAAAACAGTATTCTTTCATTTCGAGCGCAGGAACTTTTAACCAACCTGTAGTTATCAGGGTTTTATTTTCTAAATTTTTTAGGTAACCTTAAGTAAGTGGAATATTGGAATTTTTTTTTAGAAAAACATAAAAAATCTAGGATTTTGAGGTGTTTTCTATAGAACAAAAAAAACTTCTTAGTTAATATGAAAAATTGATTCTTAAGCCCATTCTGATGATTTTTTTTAACATCTTAGAGCTTGTTCTATAGAATAAATAAAAAAAATAATGTGTATTCAACATGGTTTGCATTCAATACCTTTTCATAATAACAGTAGTTGGCTACCACAGCTACTTTAAGACCGATATGAAAATTTGAAAATGGCGATTCCATTAAAGGTAAGGTTCTAACCGGGTTTATTCCGTTATTTTATCGGTTCAATTTCGAAATATTTTAAACAACCGTTTAGTAACTGTAAACTACCGAAACACCGATTTATAAAGGAATTTTGCAGATATAACAAAATTTAACAGGTATTATTATGAAATAAACCCCGTAATATTAAGACCACATTATATTAAAACCCCGTAATATTAAAACCACATATCGGTATTAGTAAGAGCGTAATGGACAACTACCGTTATAATGAAAAGGTATTGCTTGCCAACCAAACAATTAAACAAATGCCGTAGTCTAAAAAGTCTTAAGAATTGGAATACCACAACTTTTTATGTTTCGTTTTTTTTATTTTTTAAATACAACTATGGCAACTGACATTGAAGATTTTTTATTATAACCTTCTTATTTTTAAAGAATTTTTTCCGAACTCTTCCCGGACCCTTTTGAATGCAGCTACGGACCCACTACACTTTTTACATTCCTTTTTTTTTTTTTGGTGACATTATCAACAAAGCGTCTACTAAGACTGTAACAACCCTGAAGGAAATGTCGTTAGTGAAACTGTACTGATTTAGTATTGACTTTGTCACCAGTACTACTGACTAATTATGCCCCAGACAACGCTCTCTGCTATAGACATTTAGCATGTGCTTGTAAATGCGAATCTACACAACTATTTACTAGGTGTAAACATTGGAAACAGAGATGCATTCATTTCATTCATTTTAGTAATTCCAGTCAAAACTTTTTACTAGATTTCCACACTAGGAAGGAAAATAAGTTTAAACAGGTGCATTTATTTCGGAAAATTAGATAATTAGAAATAAATGCCCCTGTTTAAACTTATTTGCCTTCCTAGTGTGAAAATCTAGTAAAAAGTTACAAAAGTTTTGACAAGAATAACTAAAATGTACTAGTGAATCTCTGGTTCCAATGTCTACACCTAGTCAATAGTTGTGTAGATTCGCAATGGCAAGCACATGTTAAATGTCTACAGCAGAGAGCTTTGTCTGGGGCATAATTAAATAAGTAAGTAGTACTGGTGACAAAGACAAAAGTGAATCACTACAGTTTCACTATCGACATTTCCTTCAGTGCACTTCACAGTTGTTAATTATTTTTGGCATATTGTTTATGTATAACAATAAAGCACCCAAAATAGACCCTTGGGGAACTCCAAACTCATCATTTACATTTCATTTATTACCATTAATTTTCGTAATTTGTTTCCTGTTCGTGAAGTATGATTTAAACCACTCAAGTCCCTTTCCCTGAATACCTGAATTCATATATAGTTTCTGAATTAGTATTTCTCTATTAATTGTTTCATCAACAAATATATTTTGATTATTCATTTATTTTATAAAAAATAAATATTTTTCTAAAGAAATAATATTTAAACAATTAAGATACATAACTGAAAATTCCCAAATAAGGGTTGGCGTTCCATAAATTCCCCCCATTATTAAAAACAAATGTAATATTAAATTTAGACTTCCCTGAAATCTAGTTAAATTCAGTTTCACATCATTGCAGTTTACATAACAAAAATTGTCAATGGTCTTGAAACATATTTTAGTATTGGCGGTGGTTTTTGAAAACATATTTTTTATATTTACATAACTATATGTAGTTAAACTATTGTAAGTAGTAAAAGTTGTACTCATTGAAATGGTGGTTTGTTTGGTAACAAACCAATATCACTAAATTTTTTGTAGATCAACATACCGGATCTACGGGCCAATTCAATACGTTGATTATCACCCGCATGATTATGAACATCTATAAAAAATATTTAATAAATTTATAGAAAATTAAATTGGAATTATTTTAAAAGTTAATAATCATACCATTTGTTACGTACAAATCATCAGCAATAGTTTTTAATCGACTGCGACATTTTTTAGAACGATTGTGTATACATTCCCAGTAGACTTTATCACCCAAAGGACCGAATCTTTTTAAATTTGATCTATAAATAAAATCATTAATGGCCAATAAAGTACCACCCTTACGGCTGATGATAAATAATTGTGGCCCACAATTACGGACATGTTGCATTACTGTTAAAGAGAAAAGAAAAAAAAAAAGAAACAAAAAGAAAAAGCAATAAAATATGAGAATGATTTCAAGGTTTTAAGAATATTAAATATTTTTTATAATTAATTTTATATTGCAGCTAAAGTTCATACCATAAACATTTTTTTATAGAGAGTAAATATATTTGTTTCTTTATTATCATATTTATTGTTTAGTAAATCAAACTTAAAACTAATTGATCTTATTAACGATCTGTTGATTCTCTTGAATCTAAAATACGTAGTTTGAAAAAAAAAAAATAATAATAATTATTTTCCAGGTTTTAAAAGAATTCTTTTAACAATTTTTTATCAATTCATAAACTCAATATTAATTTCAAGGGCTATTTTATTGTATTAAATGAATTCAAGTTAATTTTTTGAAATAATTTTTAAAAACAAAATATAATTTGAAATATTTTTTTTTAAAAAATTCTTGTAGAAATTAGATATTTTTTGATATTTCATTTTTAATATGATCAAAATTTTAACTTATAAATAAAAAATATTATTTATTAACCTGAAAAAAGTTTTTAAGTTTTCAAAATTTATATTAAAATAGATAAAAAAAATAATTAAGAGTTAATTTTAGGTATGAATTAACTATTTCAAATGTATTTCAAAATTCTCTTAAGGCACTAAATGGTTGAATATATTTCAAAATACAGTTTTCAAAGTTATTTAATAATATTTTGATGTTTAGCAACATCAAAATATATGAAAATACAAGTGGCCTTTTGAAAAAAAAATATACTTTTCTGTCTAAGAACGGTCTTTAAGGGGTGATATAAAAGCTTTATTGCCAAACTATTGCACTGCGGTCGGCACAGTGTTGATGTGTTTAAGCGTTTTAGAAAAAAAAAAAACAAGAAATCAGATAGAAAAATTAAGCAAAAAAACCCTTATTCCAGCGAAAAAAAATCTCTTAAAATTTTTTTTGACAAAACAACTTATGTCTACTTAAATTTCACTTGTCAAAAGTCCACTGATACTATAAAGTTTGTCAAATATTTTTTTTATAATATTCCAATTGTATATTAAAATTCTTATTAAAAAAAAACAGAAAAAATGCTAAGATGTTTGTTTGAAAAAAACAAAATTTATATGAAAGTTCCAAATAAAATGTATTTAAAGGTCTTCTTATCAGCTTTATACTTATATAATTATGGTAGGGAAGTTCATGCGTTTATAATTGTGCTTTGTGTATATAAAATATGTATTAAAATTTTAAAAATATGCACTAAAATATTTCAAAATATGAATTTATTGCTTAATATGCATTTACAGTAAAATGTGTAAATATACATATTTAAAAATCAGTGTCATATTCTTACAATTGGCGACAACAAACATGTATGTACATACATGAACTTCATAACCCTACTAATTATCGTATCGTATATATCGTACTTGTACAGATTATCGTATAAAATATTTAAATTTTCTTGTTATGAGTAATCTTACAAATTTTATATGATAAATGCCATAATCAGCAGTAATTTCGTTTAAACAAGATCATGTCTGCATTGTTAATATTTAAGAGCGTAATTAAGATTTGAGCAACCTTAACAGAAACTCATTTGTAAAATACGTATACGCCAATATCTCCTGTCTTCAGAATGTATTGTACACCATCATTACATATTATTTTTCTTAAAAAAATTCCCTTTAATGCATTACAGCTTTATGAATTTGAATGAAGGATCAAGAAGCAACTAGAATTTGCAAAACGGCTTAGTTCCAAAATTTTTTAAGGTCTGTTAAAGCGAAATTTCGATTTTAAAATATATTACTTTTAATGTTGTTTAAAAAAAATTGTTTGTTTACATCCTTTAGAATAAGGTTCAACGAAACTGGTGTAATTTAATTTTGTTAAATAGGAAAACTTAATTAGTTTTGAAAATTCGTCAATTTGATTAGAGTAGTCTATAATTTCCTTAGAAAAATTAAAATATTAAGCAAAGTCCTTCAAAAAACAACCAATTAATTTAACTTTTTTTTTATAAGAAAACGTAATACATTTTAGTTAGAAAATAGAAATTTATAGTGTAAAGTTATTACTTTTTTTGCTACAATTGTAAAGTTTTTAGTATGTGTTTTTTTACTTACTACAATTTACTACCTTTACTGCAGGTAAACAAATTTCAATACAAAATGTACACAAACTTTCCAATTGTAGTTAGAATTTTAATTAAACGAACTCATTGTTTACTTTTTGTATTTGATTTCTCCAGTAATAGTAAAAGTAGTAAATTGTAAATAAAAACAAATTTTGTCAGTTTAAAGATAATCTGTAACCTAAAAACTGGACCTTAAAGAGATTTATATCTCTTTGTTGCTAATAAACATGGATATGGTTTAGCTAAACCATGTTTAATTAACATCCCAAATACTCGCTTTCAATCTTATTTAATCGTTTTGCTTATTTCAAAGCATTTTGAAATAATTTTTTATGTTTGAAATATAAATTGATATTTAAAGAACTCAATGAAAACTTAAGGCCTACCAACAACTTCAATTGGCTAAGGTGACTTAAGCTTTTTTTTTTGTGCTAAAAACGCAATTTTAGAATTACAATTATTAATTGATTTTCTTTTCATATCAATAATTAGCTTAAGTCACTTAAGCTTATTGTGTTTCTGCCTTAAAAAAAATGTAATTTCTTGATTATTGTTTCTTTTTGCCTAGCAAAGCTTTTTGTAGGCGTTTTTTAATCTTGTCGCGGAACTCATCGGCTGAAACTGTACTTTGCTGTACTACAGGTGCAGTAATAACTGCGGTCTCAGTGGGAATTTGGTAGGTATCCGAGGAAGATATGTTCTCCAATTTTACATTAGTTTTCATGGGTAGTGGTAAATTTTCCTGAATAAAGACAAGATTTGAATCATCATTAGGTTTTTGTTGCGGTGGTTCGACATTATGTTCCGCAATAGATATAAGTTGTGATTCCTGATCTTCTTCACCCGGTGTAAATTTTACTGATGTCACACTTTTATCGGTAGCCGCTATAAAGTGAATGTGCTCGCCATCCAAGGGATAAACAAGTTTCTGATCAGTCACCACTCGCACAGTGCATTCCTCTTTGTTTTCTTTGTAACAACATTGGAATATAGTGTATTTACCCTTACGGAATGAATAACGGAAATGATGACCATCTACAATTAATTTCATGGTACCCTTTGTGGTGGAGGCATACAATATGGGTTGGCCAGGATGATTGTTAGCCGCTTCAATAATTTTATTAAGTAATTTTGGTATTGTTTTTGGTTGAACCCTGTCTTTTGGATCTTTTTTGGGTCTACCTCTGGCTTTAATTGTTGCACGGGAAGCTTTAACAGATGCCTCCAGTAATAATGCAAAACTGTCCTGTGGTTTCGAATCATCTATCGAATATTAAAAAAAAACAAATACAGTAGTTAGTTAAGTTGAAATAAAAAGCACAAAAACTAAATTAAATAAAACAACAAATAAGTATATGAAAATAAATAAAAATTCTTTATTAAAATAAATAAAAGTAAGTAAATAACACGCGTCACTAGAAAATTTTTATTTATTCATCTTATTAACACAGTTGCTTAAAAAAGGAAATATTAAAAAAGTGCTGTCAAGATTTTCTGGTTCATAGTTTTATTCGGGTTGCAAACCCTTCACTAGAATCCTATGCCGAGCAAATTAATTTGTCGCGGTGAATGAAGGTAGAATAACAGCGTCGGAGTAAGCAAGTCGAAATATAATCGGCTAGCCAAATTTTCTTTTGCTCATCCATTTTACAAAACTAGTTGTGTTTATGCGGCAAGCTATTGACGTTGGCTTCTGTCATTACCATACTTTTAAGGCTGTGAACACATTTAATTTTGTAAAATTTCTTATTAGAAAGAGAAATAACACAGCACCTTGTTTAGAATAATAAATATATATATCAAATTGCCTGTGACTTACCCTATAGAGCGCAGAACAAGGTTTGCGAAAAATTTTATCGTTGCTTTTAGGTGCTGGTCTTAAAATAAAAAGTTTTAAAAAAAAAAACTATTAAAAACATCGGCATCAGACTGCTCAGTACAGTCGCCGCCAATTTCTTAAGTCGGCTTGGCTCTCTGTTCGTGTGTGTGAATATATTGTGAAAATTTAATAAAAAGCCTTTAAAAATAAGTATTTAATTTTATTAAAAAGCAACAAAAATATAAAATTTATGTGAAATAAATATAGTTCAACAAAGTGAATATAAAGGTTTACTAAAACAAGTCTAAAAAAGCCTTTAAATTACAAAATAAAAATGGGGTTCTTGCCAAGTGAAAACTGTCCACACATTCTGAGCCCTAAAGAAAAATGTAAAAATAAAAAAAAATGATATTTTATAAATTAATGAAAAATTTAAAATAAAAGTGAAAAGTTTTATAAACTTTTTAAAAAATAAATTTGCTATAACATCAAATTTAATTGTGAAAATTATGTGAAAAAGTGTAAAATGTGAAATTGCCATAAGCATTTGTTGTTGGTGGTTTGAGACAATTTTTTCTTGATATAAAAGAAATGCTTAGCCCCAGTGTTGCCAGATAAGGGGGGTTTCGCTCCAAATTGGGAATTTCAATTTCTCTTGTTTAGGCTAGAATACAATATAAAAATTCAGATCCCTCATAGCAAGTCGATTTACGTTTGGGTGTATAGGATGTTCTACTTTTGGGAACCTACGTGGACAAAAATATAAAAAAAATAGCACAAAAAAAAAAGATATACAAAATTTCTTAGATTATAAAAAGTATTAGTGTATAAAGATTAAATGCTTAGAACAGGATAATATATAAATATAAAATTTAAAATTGTTCAATCTTTTTGTAAAATTTATTATTAACTTATTTTTAGATATTTCTGTGTATTTAAAATTTGTTTAAGCTGTCAATAGGTAGCATGCTGTACAGTATGGCTTGATGACTCCATGTATTTGCCTTTGTAATGCCCATCAAACAACGCTCTATATTATCAAATGATGGACATGTTGGGGATTTCAATTTACAAAAATGGGAAGTTATTTAAAACTTTTCTGGCAACACTACTAAACACAGTTACTTAAAACCCAGGCGAATTTTATTGTTTTGTTTTGTTTTTAGTACAGATTCGACGCAAAAAAAAATTAGAGATTATGACGATGTTTCCTTAGGACCTTAGGTGGTGGTGTAATTTTTTGTGAAGAATCTGAGTTAGCTTTAATTTTCCGGTTTTTTATCTATCTAGATAGTACTATTTATGATGAAAATAAAATAAAGTTAGTAATTTCGGTTCAAAGTGGAATCATAGTCATGAGCTTAGCTTTGTCATTTATAGTCGAATATTGGCTATATGGACACAATTAGAAAGGTAATTGATTTGTAACTACGATTCGACTTGGTTTCAAAATCATTCCCCGGATATGTAGGATCCACCAACAAAAAAAAAAGTGTTTTGGAATCCAAATAAAAATAATTAACAAATTAAAAAGTTACCTCCAAATGCATCTTTTAACAAAACCAGTACCAAAAATATAAATTCAATAATTTGTATATGAAATTATTAAAAATAAAAATAATAGTGCTAAAATAAAGTTTAAATTATATGTATTAACATAATTTATATCAATTGTTAACAAGGTTTTACTAATTGTCGTCAAGAGAACGGGGTAAGTTGTATAATAATATATCTTCTCAATATCATTGCCACGCAAACACGCAGGAACACAAATTACCAAAAGCATCAACAGTATTGGCTTTGTTGTGAAATTGGATTCCCGCGTAAAGTACATAAGAAAAAAAGTAAACAGAACTCATTTTAAAATTTAATAAATATAAGTAATGGAATGGCAAAAAAAAAAAAAACGCTAAAACGACTATGGACCCAATACAAAACTTCTTTAACGCAAACTTATTTAAACACTTAACTAAATTTTTTCATCCTATGGAAACAAAGATTCCATGCTACAAAATAATATATTAAATCATATACAGAGAAAAAGTTTTCAAAACTTAACAATAGCTTTGTAAGTAGCATTACAAAATTTTTTGTATATAAATACAATTTGTTCTAATTTAATTTTTTTTTAGTTTTTAGTTTTTTAAAAAATTATATAAGCAATATACAAATATTTAAATTAAAAAAAAAAATACAACAAATTTTAATAGAAAATATCCACTTTATCTTTAGATGCAACTTAAATTTTGTTGTTACGTTGCAAATTATTTCATTTCATTTATTTATTTAATGTAATATTAAAAGCCACATTTGGCCAATGATATTAATACTAATATGAACAAGTAAGAGCAGCTAAATTCGGCTATGCCGAATCTTATATACCCTTCACCAGGGTTGGAAAAAACTGAAGTTTATATATGGACATATATGGAATGGACAGATTTATATACGGACGCCATTAAGAGGAAATTAACCATTTAGTCTGGTGTTAAAACTTGGACTCGGGAAGATTTATTGTTTCAGAAAATAGGTATTTAAAAAAAAATTATGTTTTGGGCATAACTTTTTTGTATCTGAACCGATATTTCCGAGTTTTTTCAGCAAATATGTTATACTAAAGATTTTCGGTCTTTTGCTATATAAGACGTATCCATAGGTCATATTACAGCTCTAGAATAGTCTTTGTTGTTTGTGTATAAAAGGTGAAGAGGTGAAAGGAAAGAATTTTAACAAATCGCTAAAAGAAATCACTAGAACTGCATGTGTTTTATTTCTACAAAAAGGTTTGATTAAGCTGGCAAATTTGCATTTGGGATTTTATTTCGCTTTTTTGTTTAAAAATATTTTTAGTTTCTTTAGCTTAATTTTAAAATTTTGAAGGAAAATAGTTTTTAAATTTTTTTTTATAAGGGAAATTATGTATAAAATTTTCTTAATACATTAGAAATAAAATGGTTTAAAAATCTGTTTATAAATTCTTTTAAATCGGAGCAAAAAATGCAAATAAAAACGTTTGTTTTTTGTTTGTATCAAAGGGTTTTTTTTTAAAAACTTTAATGTTTTTAGCCTATTTATGGATTATTTAATTATTAAAATAAAATTTTATATAAATGAATTATTAAATGTTAAAAAAAACAAAAAAAAGTCTTAAGAAAATAAAAAAATGTACAAAAAAAGTGAATTGACCGGGATTCGAACCCGCGGCCTTAGAGAAAAAAAAGTATTTGTGACATAGCGTCTAGACAACTGAGCTATTAAAGCTCACACAAAATCATCGTTAATTGAAGTACACATGTAAAAAGTCTTCGTTCATTAGAGATTTGTTTGGTTTTATTTAAATGACAAATCTTTGTATGTGTTTGTTGTTTGTGTATAAAAGGTGGAGATGAAAGAAAAGAATTTCAACAAATGGCTGTGTTTGTTATGCATAAAATTCTACATACATATTAAACAAAGGGATTTTACGGAAAAAAATAGAGGTAGTCTTAGTTTTTTGCTAATATCTCAGCCATTTATTAACCGATCTGTCTGTTTTTCAAAAGCAAACAGAAATGGATCACATGTAACAGAAATAAATATCAATCAAGTCCTCCTCATGTCTGGGTTCTTCAGAAAACCCATTTCAACACACAGACGGACAGACGGACATCGTTAAATCAACTTCGTTCTTCATAAGGATCCAGAATATATATACTTTATAGGCTCTAAGATCAATATTGTAGAAATTACAAACGGAATGACAAACTTATATATACCCTTCCACCTGTGGTGAAGGGTATAAAAATATTAATATTAGTACTAAATATTACAGAGTTTAACAAGTTTATGTAAGAAAATAAATTTACAATTAATCTATAAATATCAGCTATGGCCCCTCAGCCAAAAAAAAGCAGTATAAAAATCCACTCCAAAAAAATATCCACAAAAAATGAAGTCCATGTTAGCGACAAACTCTTAATTAACAACCACAAAAAACTAAATTGTAATACATCATAAAAAAGTAAAAAATGTAAAGCCAAAAAAGAATGATGTTAATGTTTAGTTTTCCATGGATTCACAAATATAGGAGAAAAGTTTACCTTCAAAAACATTACGCGAGTTTCCAATATTTCTTAAATTGCTAGGTAACTTTTTCCATATACGGGACACCCTGACTAGAAATGAACGTTCAAAAATAGCGCTAGTTATGCGTGGTACTAATAACTGTACATTCCTACTAGATCTTGAAAAATGAAAAGCGTTTCACAAAGTGGGAGGTGATGCACTTACTATAAGTTTATGAAAGTGTAATAACAATCTAAATTTAACAAATTTCCGAAAAGTACAACCCAAAAACTGTACAACATACGAAGATAAATGCTCCCTTAATCTAACGTTGAAAACAAAGCTAACAATGACATTATGTAGTTTCTCAAATCTTGAAAAACACACAGAAATAGTACCAGATTGTAACTTCTACGTAAGGAGAGCTAAAGCCACGCTTCGCTTAATATGTATAGGCAAAAAGATATCAACATTAAACAACCTACATACGTATTGAATAAATAATTTTAGGTGTTAATGCATCAATGTGTTTATCATAACTGAGTCTTTCATCTATTACAACTCCCAAACATCTCAGGTTTTCAACTAACTGTAGTTTAGAATAATTAATAAAGATATTAAAGTCATAGTTATGAGTATTACCAAAAACCATACACTTCGATTTAGCTAAATTAATATTAAAATGATTATTTGACATCCATAATGAAATGTTCCTAAGGCTGAAACTTGTAATAGCTTCAAGAACTTCCGAGATATTTTTTTCGTAACTAAAAAACAATTGAACATCATCTGCATAAATAAAAGGTTTACAATTTTGAGTATTAGCAAGAACATCAACAAAATCATTCAAAAATAATACAAACAAGAGAGGACCGATAACCAATCCTTGCGGCACACCACCTCCAAAATCGACAAATTTCGAGCGACCTTTTAAATAGGAAAAAATAAGCTTACAAGCAGGTTTCGAAAATTTAAAATTATCACGTAGTTTAAAAATGAGTCTACTATGATCAATGCTGTCAAATGCTCTAGAAAGATCAAATGAAACTAACAGACTAACATTTCCTTTGTTCAAGTTGTTCCTGATCAAATCATTCATTTCAATCAAAAGAGAGGATGTACTATAACCTTTTCTGTAAGCATACTGACTGCCACAAATAAAATTTTCTCTATTTAAATACTCCAACATTTTAAACTTAAGCAAGTGCTCAACAATTTTTGATATAACAGGAAGAATGCTAATAGGCCTCAAATTTTCAACTGATAACCCATTTCCGGTTTTGGGGATCGGAATAACCCACGGAACTCGGATAAACAGAGGATGTAAAAATAGTGTTTACCACATGTAACAAATGCCTACTTATCCCATGAAAAATAAGCCTTATAAACCTTAAAGGAATACCATCAACATATTTAAAATACATAAAATTAGGGACTGAAACCGATCCCGAATCCAGACGGGTTCAGGTTCGCTGTTTGTAAAAACTTTGAACACGAACCCGCTGAACCCAATAATTTAACCAGGTTCGGGTTCAAAAATATACTTTCGGTTCATGGCGTGAGAAAGGTTTGATAGAAAGATCATTATAAACATTACATTTCTTGCATTCCAATTTGCAGTGCTTGACACTATTTCTAGTCCTTTTTTTAAGCTAATACTTGACCAAAGATTTCTTCTTTAGCTAAAAAGATAAATTTGAAATAGCCGTACTAGATTGTCAAACAAGATAAAATTCCAGTTATGACATGGAATACAGAAGTTTTCGTTGGGAATTGCTGAATGTTGCATTAATTATGAATGCTAATATTTGGAATATTTTTGAAAAATTCGTAGAAGTTTTTGCAATTGTTAAAAAATTTACACTAAAACAATAAGAAAAACAGAAGACTTTATTTACTTTTCTCACTGACCTACATTTTACATCTTTCATCAATTTGCAAAGATGTTAACATCTTCCCATAAGAATTATACAGGCCAAAAATTCTAAATCTTGCTACATCTGCAAAAGATGATCCTTTCTCATTTAGTTCCATTTTACATCTTTCGTTATTTTAAGTGTCATCACTAAAAAATGGCAGGAAAATCGATTTTCTTTGTGCCATCACTAGCAAACTGACATTGCAGAAAATAAACAGAACCAAATTTCTGAACTAGAACAAAAGCTACTTTTTACAAATCGGTATAATTTTAATTTTTTTAAGTAAAAATGGAAAAAACTATGAACAATAACATTTAGGTGGAAAAACAGTGTTTGCCAAATAATACTGGGAGGACCAAAAAACCTGAAAAACATCAATTATATTCTTCAAAGTTAAAAATCTTTAATAAAATTTCTGCAAAAACCTGTTGTCACATTTTTTTAATGGTTTTCGCGCCCTTCTGTTCTTCCAGTGAAGGATATGTGAGAGAAGCTTTAGTTCAGCACTTATTATTAGTGTTCAGAGTACTAAAAGCTTGCAAAACATTTATCATTCTTTAAAATTCAAAATCTTTAATATAATTTCTGCAAAAACTTTTTAAGCCACATTTTTTTTTAAATAATGGTTTCTAAGTTCTTTCAATATTTTAATTTTGTAGCTTATCATGTTACTGCTTCAAGCCCTTTAATTCTTTAATTTTCAAAGTTTGTAACTTCATTGAAAATATTCATAAAATGTCATTTCAATTCCAATTGCCAGTACTTGATTTTTAAAATGTACAACCGTAAAAATAACAAAATCACTGACAAATGCCTGGTTTAAAACTATTTCCCAACGTTAGCAAAAAGTGCTAGGCTTGTACTGGGTTAACGAAATTTATTTGTTTACAGAGTCCTTTCCTAATAAAAACAAAAAGTGCTTTTCCAGTACCCGATTGAAATAATTTACAACCATTTACGCTGTAGTTGTAGATCCATTCGGAAGATCCAAGTTTCGATCACTATTTCCAGCACTGCTACCGGTATACTCTTAAAGAAAATATATTACACGATCTAAGCGGCCAGTTGACAGATCCGGAACGCGAAATTAGATGCTCACCAAAATTGTTATGTTATGTTAAACGCTGATTTTCGTACTACAACTGAATAGTTTGGAGTCGTTGTTGCGATGTGGATCTTTTAATGATAAATTGTCAAACAATACTGAATAAATATAAGATGACAGTATGATACCAGTCACGCGTGATCAGTGAAAACAGAAACAAGTTAAAAAAACATCTAAATGAATCACACTAGGTAAGGAATGTTTTATGAGACACAACTATGAACATGTATTTTTTTTTAGCTAACAAGGGAAGTCTCCTGAGTCTCCTACATACAGCAAGACATAAAGTTGCCCAATAAAATTTTTAGCTTATAAATATGAGTTCAAAGTTTGTTCAAAAACTTTTTATTTGATACCCTTTCTTTGATAGATGTTCAAAATACCTCCCATTGGACACACATTCTTTGAAGACAGTAAGAAAAAATCCAGTTTTTAGTCCATATAAAACATACAAATGTTTCAACGATCTATCTCAAACTGAGGGCATAAATCTGGGCGCTCATTTGTAACATAGCGACCACCTGTAAAAAGTAGAAGAAGTATCCAGATGTTTTTGTTAGACTTGTCTAGAGTTGTGCGGAAGATTCTGGGCGCTACTAGAAATATCCAGATCATAATGTCGCCCCCTCCCCCCCCGATGTCTCTAGGATTGCGGAAAGTTCTGGTCTTTGCTATTGTCCAATTTGCTAGCTAGTGTTGAAGAGCTGCCAGACTGAATTGATTTACACTTTAGGGCTGACAAATTGATGAATTATATTTCCGTAACAATATATTTTCTAAAAACATTTATTTTTTTAACCATAGTTCTTTAACTCTAGTTCTTTATTAATTATTTCCGATCGTATTAATAATACTTACTGAGGTAAAAATCATGCGCTTAATCAAAAAAAAAAAAAAAAAACAAGTAAAGAAAGACGTTGAATCTATATGTCTTTTTCTTTCTCTGCCACTGTCAGGCATTTGCAGAATTAAGATCCAGCGACCTTGGGGGCGATGTTATATCGGACCTGGAATACCTGAGGAACATCGACTGGAAAACCTTGAGGAGTTACGTCCGGAAAACCAGGTTTCTGAAAACCGGACGTTAACAATCTCCATGTTCTTAAGGAGCGCACAACAGGCCCAGCAGAGGCCTAGGTGTATATCGTAGCGATATGAGGTTGCATTTCGATGCTTCATCCTCCTTTCGACCTAACCTAACCCTATATGTCTTTGAAATTCATTCCATAAGCAACGCAATACAGTTCAACAAGAAAATATTTGAAGTTTATAGTTAAAAATTTTTTTGTTTTCACATAAGTTATGAATATAACATTTTATATCAATATTTTATTTTTATATTTAATATTTTTATGTATTCTTCAAAATTGTTTCATTATGAACTTTATTATTAAAATTGTGGGTATTCATTATAAAAATCCAATACTTTAATTAAAAGATTTTATATTTTGTTGCAAGTAAATCAAAAATAAATAAAGGCTTAAATTCAGCTATGTCGAACGTATAAATACCCTCGACCAAGATTCTAAAAAAAATTGTTCTCTACTGTTTTTGGTACAAATATGGTAAAGAACATTAGAAGTAAAGATTGGAGGTAAAACAATTTTTTGAGGTGAAAAACTTTTTTGAATGTGAAAACAAATTTTGTGATGAAAAAAAAAAAATTTGTAATAAAAAAAAAATTTCAATGTGAAAAAAATTTTTTGAGGTGAAAAATAAGTTTAGTGGTAAAAATAATTTTAGTGGTAAAAAAATTTTTTTTGAGATGAAATATATTTGAGGTGAATATAACATAATTATTGAATTCTAAAAGAAAAAGAAGTGTAAATATTCTACTTGCCAGTCGCTACTACCCCAGTTTGTAGGGAAAATTCAGAGCAGGGCCAGGCAAAACCACAAAGCGTCGTTTTTCTCTCGCAACTACATGCGCTCATTTATTGAAAAAAAAAAAAAAACACAAAAATCAATCAGTCTTACTTGAGGTTTTTAACAAAGAGGTTCTGTCGACGCTTATTAATTTACAAACACTTGGCGAAACAATGATTAATGAAGAGTTCGAATTTTTTTTTTTTTTCATAGATTTATTTAGCATGATGCTATTGAAATTCTTGTTTAGCGAAAATTTTTAAGGTAAAACAGAATGCTTAGTTTGTCAACGAACGTTGTCACGCTTCGCTAAATATGACATCGAAAGGCATTTATAATGAATTTAAAAATTTACCTTATGGTAAAAAAATCGTTAGTTTTAAAATTAAAACAAAGATTTTATGAAAAAATTATAGTTGATTCTCAAGAGCATCATTTGTTGTTGCGGTTGGGCTTTATTTTATTTTATTTTATTTATTCATATATTATCTTTAATTTAATTTATATCAAATACATTTTATTATTTTTAATATGTATTCTCATATTTACTACAAGCTTAGTGCATTGAGTAAGAGAGATCTCATACAAAGACATAATAAGATTGTATGTGTTTGCCTGGCTCTGATTTAGAGGCACCTTCACATTTTTACTCATAACATTTTAACCGCTGGACCGATTTTACTCATTTTCAATACCAAAATTCTCTGGAGGATGTTAATTAATCTAGGTAAAAATGAGCACCCATTCTTGCGTCTTCGTGTCGTGATCGCCATTTTAACAGACGGATATCGCTAAAACGACTAAAAAGTGCATAAGTTTCTCGAATATATATACTTTATGGGGTCTTAGACCTATATTTTGACATGTTACAATCGGAATAACAAACTGATATATACTTCCCCCTCACCATACATAAAGGGTGGTTAATAAAACACAAATTATTTAGGAAATTATTGTCATTTCTTTTTATAATGATAATATGGTATGGTTCAATTATGTATGGAATAAAATATTGGCCAAATGGCCGCCGCGACCTCGGCGGCACACCTCCATCCGATAGTCCAAATTTTCGATGACGCTGAGTCATAATTGAGGTTTTATGCCGTTAATGTGACGAACCATCTCATCCTTTATCCCTTGAATTGTTGCTGGCTTATCGACGTACACCTTTTATTTCAAATAACCCCAAAGAAAGAAGTCCAACGGTTTCAAATCACATAATCTTGGCGGGCAATTGACATCGCCACCACGTAAGATAACACGGCCATTGAATTTATCGCGCAAAAGAGCCATTGTTTCGTTAGCTGTGTGGCAAGTAGCACCGTTCTGTTGAAACCACATATCGTCCAGGGTCATATCCTCAATTTCTGGCCACAATAAGTTCGTTATCATCTCGCTTGGCCGACCTCATGACACACTATCGCGAACAACACCATTGTTTTTCGCAGAACGAACTGGGCGAGCATGCACAGGTGTTTTCACAGACCCGGTTTGCTGAAACTTGCCCACAATTCTCCCGATTGTGGACACATTTGGTCGATTATGCTGACCAAAAAAAAATCACGAAGTGCACGATATGCATTTTGATTTGAACGCCCATTTTCATAATAAGCCTGAATAACTTGAACGCGTTGCTCGATTGTGTATCTTTTCATGGTTCAAATTGAGTTAGTCTGAAATTGAGAAATGTCAAATAAAATGCAGAAAAAACGTTTTGGTGTGGTTCACATTTAACATTGGCTCTTAAAATTTAACCACGGTTTATATGGTGGAAGGTATAAAAATGGGGCAAAGTTTATTTTTGGGACTCTGCTCAAAATTACAAGAATGTAGTTTTAATTTTATGATAATTTAACCGTAACCGCACGCTTGTTTAAGCGTTTGCGGTTACATTTAAAAAATCGATTACCCGCGGTGTTGTTTGTGGTTTAAACCGAAACGTAAATTGTAGTAAGTATAAACGTAAAATTGTCAATAAATAAATAAAAAAATGTATAAACTCTGTTCTTTACAATGATTGTTTCAATATTATTTCTATACTGATTTTTGAAGTATTATACCTTACATTTATTATAAAAATAATGACTTCATTTATATTGAAATAAACGTCCTTTTGTTTTGAATGTGTAATTAAAAATTATAGAAAATTAACTGCCAAGACAAATAAATTCCAATTCAATATTTATTCATCTTCTATTTATTGCAGCTTCCAAAGTGGAATATATTTACAGTCAAAAAGGATATCCCTTGATCGTTTTAGGCAATTTTTTATATCGTAAAAATCGAGAAAAATATTGGCGTTGCCTACGTAGTAATAAATATAATTGTAAAGCTCGTCTGATTGTTACAGATAATGAAAATAAAGATATAAAATCTATGGGTTCTCATACCCATGAAGAAGAATATGAAAAAATTCATTTGGGCAGACAATTAAAAGAATGTTACACATTTATCTATAAATGAATGAATGAAAAATTAATTATTAATATGTATTTAGATAATAATAATAAAAGAAATATTTTGCTTAAAAATCTTTGTTTTTTTGTTTAGTTGTATTTAATATTTGTTATATATTTTATTAAAAAAATTATCTATTTAATGAATTCTATTTTAAAATTATTCTCAATTTCAGAGTGTATGTTGGAATATATTTACAGTCAACGCGGTATTCCATTAGTCATTTTAAATAATTTTTTATATCGTAAAAATCGTGAAAAATATTGGCGTTGCTTACGTTATGCCAAATATCGTTGCAAAGCACGTCTTATAATTGATCATTTGGGAATAGCTAAAATTGCTGGCAATCATACGCATGGCAAAGAATATGAAAAAATTAATCATGGCAGAAGGTTTCGCAAAGCATTGACTGCAAATAACGGCACCATTGTTACATATAGACTTCCAAATATACCACAAATAATAGTTAATAAGCCAGAACATGTTAAAGTTGTTCCAGAACAACGCCAAGAATATTCTCAAACTGAGGAATTACAGATAAAAATGGAAGAAACTGACGACGGCGATGTTGTCGATAATGGCGGCGGATGTGGTTGGAGCGTTTTAAACAATACGAGTATTAAAAAAAACCAAAAAAATTAAACATGAAATATATTAGTTGTGTACTTTTAATAATGAAGTAATAAGAATAAAATGAATTTAAAATTTTAAGTTTTCACAATTTAATAGAAAAAAGTTTGTTTATAAAACAAACTTTTGTATGGAAAATAAAATAAAAAATTCTAGATTAATATGTTTGATCGTCTGTATAGAATTAATGTGGTGGAATATTTTTTTGTAGAAAAATATTTAAAACATTAGAAAAATTTTTGGCCAAAGCCAAAGTTCGCCTAAATTTGACTTTATTGTATTTTGTTTAAAATACGAGGTATTTTACACTCACAAAAAAAGTCTGTAATGGCAACTGAAAATTTAGTATTTTTTGCTAATCTTAGCAACACATGTCCGCTGACGTGTAGTACAATCAAATTTGTAAAAAAAATTAGCTGCAGCTACTAAATTAAAATCTGTTTGCTAAAATCAGCAAAAAAATTACTAAATATTAATAATATTTATTTTTTTTATCGACAATTAAATTTTTTTTTCTTCAAAAAATATTTTAAACAAAATTAAAAAAAAAATTCAAAGGCTTAAAAATTTAAAAAACATAAACGAATTAATCATTTTGTTTTAATTTGGTAATTTCTGTTTTGAAAAATATTTTAGTAATTTTTTTTATTTTTAAGGTCAAGTTTTAATTGTTTTTAGAGCTGATTTTTGAAACTATTTATTTTAATTTAAAAATCAAAATTTAAAATTCAAAATCATTAACTATCAACATAGATTAAGTTGTAGATTTAATATGGATTAAGACAAACATTTGATATTAAATGCTTCATATAAGCTGTTTTATTTGATACTTTAAGAATTAAAGTTCATAACAAAAAACTGTAAAATATAGAGGATAAATATAAATTGTTAAATTTCGTTGATGTTAGTCTAATTGTGTTGTTTGTTACAAGTTTGTTAATTTGTTTCCTAACACTCAATATAAAATAGACAATCATCAACAAGCAATGACCGCAAAGGGAGAAGAAGAGCATGGATATTGACAAGGTTGGGTAGCGCCAACCGAAAATACTAAGTATTCTATCCTGCTGGCTCAGTGGAATTTCTCAATTTTTATTCTCTATAACTTACTAATAAAAATTTTCATGTTTCTTTACAATAAAAATAATTAAAAAGAATATGATATGATCTTAAAATCCTACTATACTATTCACCTATCAAAATTATTTTAATTTAAAAATCAAAATAATGTAAGTTTTATATTTTTACTAAAAAATAAAACTTGCAATATAAAAACCCAAACTTTGGTCGAACATCGACCATGGCCGAACACCCCTATTTGCTTCCATAAAATTAATTAAATTTTAAAATGTATTTTTAATATTTTTGTTAATTTCGTGAAAAATACTGGAGTTTCTTTTGTTTTGCTAGATATCGTTGTAACCCTTATTATACCCTCCACCATATATATATATATAATATCAGTTTGTCATTCCGTTTGTAACATGTCGAAATATAGGTCTAAGACCCTATAAAGTATATATATTCGTGATCGTTATGCAATTTTAAGTCGATTTAGCGATGTCCGTCTGTCTGTCTGTTGAAATGGCGATCACGACGCGAAGACGCAAGCGAGGGTGCCTATTTTTACCCAGATTATTGTACATCCTCCCGAGCAGTTTGGTATTGAAAATGTGCAAAATCCAGTGGTTAAAAAGTTATGGGTGAAAATGTGAAGATACCTCTAAATTTTCCATACAAATTGGTGTAAAATTTCATAGTAGCGACTGGCATATAATATATTTTCTCATACTTTTTTCACTAATCACTTAGAAATTAATAATATTTTGTACACCTCAAATATTTTTCACCACTAAAATTTTTTTCACCTAAAAAAATTTTTTCACCTCAAAATTTTTTTCGCGTAAAAAAATTCGTTTCCGCATCTAAAAAAGCTTTTCACCTCAAAAAATTTTTTTCACCTCCATAATTTTACTTCAAAAGTTTTTTACATTATTTGTATCAAAAACAATAGAGAACATTGGTGGAGGGTATTCAAAGATTCGACACAGCCGAATTTAAGCCTTTTTTACTTGTTTTTTTTTTATTATTTATAACTTTGCTCAAGTTAAAACGAGGCACCCAAAATGACTACTATGAACTTTTATAAAAAAAAGTTAAACAACACAATTTGATAAAATATAATACTTTGATAATGCAAAATTTACGCAAAATTTTAATTTGCTGCCATTTGTGAAGTAAAGTTTACAAACTACACAAGAGAACAATACTTCATCATGAACAATACTTAATCATGAAAAATAACAAGTGGATGCTGACTCAAAATCACCCTAAGTGATGAAGCACATTTTCAACTTGGATGGCCGTCAAATTTGCCGCATTTGACGTATAGAGAACCTACGTGTGATTGTCGAAAAACAACTGCACAACTGAGAATGGTCAAACAGTGACTATTACACTAGGCAACAGCCATTTTGTTATTTGGTTCTAGCATACTTTTTCTCATGGATTTGGACCTACTGAACACGAAAATGAATTTTAAAAATTTTTCTGTCGATTGGTTTGCGAGATACAAATTTTTTAATTTTTTTTTTTTAATTTTTGGAGGTACACTTACTATTTTGAGCATATCTTTAGTCTTCTTTGACCTATTTTATCCTACTACTACTCAAATTAAAGACAATTGAGCCGTCTACAACTTATTCTCAGAAAATTTTCAAATCGGGTTAGTAGTTTTGATGTTGGCGGCTTAAAAAGGTTAAAAAACTGCGTTTTTTTAGTAAAAATGTGGCTGAAAAATTCATATAAAAATTCATATAAAATGTAAAACGCGATGTTAACAGCGATTTTAATTTTTTTACGTATAGCCGACACTTTTCCAAAGAAAATAAGCCCTTACTTAACAAAATCTGATGACAAATGGCCGACTTATTATTTTTTTGGTAAACGACCGAAATTCCGCTATTTCACGATTTTTTGATTTTCATTATTTGCACAGCTTACCTACCCAACGCAAACGAATAAATACATTTGAACTTAATTTAAAATAAACAAAGTAGTCTTCGTATATTTTTTGTTAATTTATTTACAGCACTACATGCTCATACATATTTAAACATAAGGAGACACGGTTATCAATTGCATTTCAAAACTGTCTGTGAAAGTGTAAAGAAGTTAATATTTAGAAAACGCAAGGAAGACAATGAGTAAAAGACTACGTGTGTTCGAGTGTTTGAACGATCCAGACAATTTCTGCAATGTTTGTGGCCAGTTTATAAAAAAAAATCACGCACACAAGTTTACTCCAGCAGTACAATTGCACTATTTGAATTATTTTGGTATTTCACCAAATATCACAGAACCATGGACACCTAAGTCGCTGTGTGATCTTTGCTATATAATCTTAACCAACTGGGCAGCTGGCGGAAGGTAAGAATTTTTATTTAAACACATTATACATAGCGAATATAGTAATTTATTTTAATTTTAGCCGCCATATGAAATTCGATACACCAATGATGTGGAAAAAGCCGCTATGCCATTCCACAGACTGTTATTTTTGCCTCACCACAAACAGTGGGGTAGGAAGATTTTTTAAATGGAACTACGCTCAAGTGGGATCGTTTGCGCTTCCAGTACCACATTCGCATGATGTGCCATATCCAGTGTGCCCTGGTGCATCTCTTCAAAAAGCAGAATCGTCAGAAGAAGAGTCTGAGTCAAATGCAAGCGAATTTGAGCCGGGTGCAAAGCGAAAATTACTGTCACAGGCCGAACTAAACGATTGGGTGCGCGATTTTGGTCTCACTAAGGAGAAATCCGAACTTTTTGCGTCTCGGATGATACAGTGTGGATTTGCGGCTTCAGAAGTGAAAGTATCAGCGTACAGAAACCGTCACAAGGAGTATGCAAAATTTTATACAAAGAAAGACCAAATATGTTTTTGCAGCGACATTTCAGGCTTGTTCCAAGAGCTTCACCAAATTCACAACCCCAACGAATGGAGGTTGTTTATTGACAGCAACAAAGAGAGCTTGAAGGCAGTTCTCTTACATAATGGGAATGAAAAGCCATCTGTTCCTATTGCTCATGCGGTTCATTCAAAGGAGAACTATGAAACTATGGACATTTTGCTGAAATGCATAGAGTATAGGAAATACAATTGGAAAATATGCGCCGACCTTAAAGTTGTGGCCATTCTGTGTGGACTCCAAGGAGGCTATACGCGACATTGCTGTTTTCTGTGCCTTTGGAATAGCCGCGCTGATGATCAGCATTATATAAAAAAAAATGGCCGGTACGAACGAAACCTGTAGTTGGAGAAGCGAATGTTCAGCGCAAACCACTAATAGAGAACCGTGAAAATATAATACTTCCGCCGCTGCACATAAAATTGGGTTTGATTAAAAATTTTGCCAAAAAATTAGACAAAGAAGGTGAAGCTTTTGCCTATTTACGGTCAATTTTCCCTTACCTTTCGCTGGCAAAAATTAAAGAAGGAGTCTTCGCAGGACCCGAGATAAAAAAAATGTTGAAAGATGAAAAATTCCCAAAGCTGTTATCACCCATCGAAGCCGCAGCATGGAATTCCTTCAGGCTTGTTGTGGAAAACTTTTTAGGAAACAACAAAAGCCCGAATTATAAGGACATAGTTGAGGATCTGGTAAAGAACTATGAAGCCATGGGAGTGCACATGTCACTTAAAATACACTTTCTGGATTCTCATTTGGATTTTTTCCCTGAGAATTTAGGAGACGTGAGCGACGAACACGGCGAGCGCTTTCATCAGGAATTGAAGGCTATGGAACGACGCTATCAGGGCAACTATGACACGGCTATGATGGGTGACTATATTTGGACCCTAATACGTGAGACCGATTGCAGCGAATACAAAAAACAAAGAAGAAGTCAGCAGTTTTTCCACATGGCATAAAATGTACACTTATATCTTTGTTTTTACTCATTTTTTTGTGCGTTGATTTGCTTAATTTAATTAGTTAGTTTAATTTCGTTAGTTTAGCTAATTGTGCGATACATTGAGCATGTAGTGCTGTAAATAAATTAAAAAATAATATACGAAGACTAATTTGTTTATTTTAAATTAAGTTCAAATGTATTTATTCGTTTGCGTTGGGTAGGTAAGCTGTGCAAATAATGAAAATCAAAAAATCGTGAAATAGCGGAATTTCGGTCGTTTACCAAAAAAATAATAAGTCGGCCATTTGTCATCAGATTTTGTTAAGTAAGGGCTTATTTTCTTTGGAAAAGTGTCAGCTATACGTAAAAAAATTAAAATCGCTGTTAACATCGCGTTTTACATTTTATATGAATTTTTATATGAATTTTTCAGCCACATTTTTACTAAAAAAACGCAGTTTTTTAACCTTTTTAAGCCGCCAACATCAAAACTACTAACCCGATTTGAAAATTTTCTGAGAATAAGTTGTAGACGGCTCAATTGTCTTTAATTTGAGTAGTAGTAGGATAAAATAGGTCAAAGAAGACTAAAGATATGCTCAAAATAGTAAGTGTACCTCCAAAAATTAAAAAAAAAAAATTAAAAAATTTGTATCTCGCAAACCAATCGACAGAAAAATTTTTAAAATTCATTTTCGTGTTCAGTAGGTCCAAATCCATGAGAAAAAGTATGCTAGAAACAAATAACAGACAAAAGTTTGTTATTTGTGACCTAGTGTTACCGGTGATTGATATCGCGACATTATAACAAAGGGTTTTTCTGTCTAAATTGGATGAATTAATGGGCACGACACGTAATTACAACAAGACGGTACCACTTGCCATATAGCCCGTGCAAAATTCAATTCAAACATTTTCTGGTCGTATACTCCTCTCTCGTTTCGGTGATCAGAAAAAAAGCGTCTGTGCCAACAAAGCCCTGGAAGCCATTTGCCCGTGTACTATTCAATAAAAAAAAAATAACAATGTAAAGAAAAAACTGTGTTTTTTTTATTTAATTCAAAGTTTGCTTGAATTTTGTGAAACCTTTTAAAAAGTTATATTGCACACATTTAAATTTATTCATTTTTTTTATAAAAACAGTCAGTTTTTATGTTTAAAGGTTAGGCCCTCATTTTGCAAATAGCAACGCCTCATTTTACATAATTTAAAAAAAAGCGATTTTGTAAATTACTTGAATGAAGTAGGCGTTGAAACAGCTGTTCGTTACGTTATTTAAAATTTTATACATACAAATTTATCACTTAAAATGTCAAAAATCTCACGCAGATGATTTACAAAATTTGGGCATTAATTTCGAAAAAGTTTGTTTAAAAGGAATTTTTTTTTTCATTTAAAAATATATTTTTAAAAAGTAAAAAACTGTTTTTTTTTATTTAAAATCTACGTTTTTTCTTAAAAACCACGTTATTTTTAGCAAAGCTAAAAACATTCTTAGTAAAAATAATTTTATTTTGATCAAAAAGGTTTTATTCGTTTTGTATATAAAACAACATTTCGTATTAAAAAATTTGTTTGTATTAACAACTACGTTCTGTATTATCAACTACGTTTTGTATTAACAACTACGTTTTGTATTAACAATACGTTTTGTATTAACAACTACGTTTTGTATTAACAACTACGTTTTGTATTAACAACTACGTTTTGTATTAACAACTACGTTTTGTATTAACAACTACGTTTTGTATTAACAACTACGTTTTGTATTAACAACTACGTTTTGTATTAACAGCTAGGTTTTGTATTAATAACTACGTTTTGTATTAACAACTACGTTTTGTATTAACAACTACGTTTTGTATTAACAACTACGTTTTGTATTAACAACTACGTTTTGTATTAAAAATTGCGATTTTATTAAAAATTATATTTTGTATTACGAGCGCGGGTCAATAACTCCGTGACTTTTTAAATGCAACACACATTTTTCGATAAAAAAAGTCATTTAATTTTTCAATATAGTCTCCTTTGCGCTTATATACTTTGTCCAAGGTTTTTCCAATTTTGTTTATTCTTTCCAAAAAAAAAAAAAGATTTGTTAAGGTCATCAAAAGAGGTTTGTTTGTGAGATGAGTTGGAGTAAAAACTCTTTCCGACAAGGTTTGACAACAAGAAATAGTCACTACATCCGGAGAATAGGGCGGATGAGGGAGCAATTCATAAATTTTTGCCATGGAAACTGCCATTTTCTCCTTAATCCTTTAATCAAATCACGCGGTAGTCTGCTATCAATGGCGGTCAAACACAAAGTAAATGACGCAGCTTGTTTAAATTTTGACTGAAGTCAACTGACAGATGCCTGTTGACAGGAGCAGTGTTGCCCTTTCAGTCACTGACTTATTGGACCGCCCTCAGAAAAACTCCATTTTGTATTTAAAACTCCATTTTGTATTTAAAACTGCGTTTTGTATTTAAAACTGCGATTTGTATTAAAATTCGTGTTTTGTGTTAAAAGTCGTGTTTTATATTGAAAACTACATTTATTTTTATTAAAAACTACTTTTTTTTTTTATTAAAAACTACGTTTTTTTTATTAAAACCTACGTTTTTTTTATTAAAAACTACGTTTTTTTTATTAAAAACAACATTTAAAACTGCATTTTTTATTAAAAACTATGCTTTTTTTTTTATTAAAATCTACGTTTTTTTTATTAAAAACCACGTTTTTTAATTAAAACTAGGTTTTTTTTATTAAAAACTACGTCTTGTATTTAAAAATACATTTTGTCTTATTAATTGCTTTTTAATTTTGGCTGAATATTTTTCTTTTTAAATAAACATTACTATTAAGAAGTCATATTTTATATTAAAATAAGTTAAAGTTAGTTTTTATATTAATTTTTGTATCTCAATTTATATTGAGGTTAGCTTAAAATAAGTATTCGATTCTAAATCCATTTTATTTAAACTTTTTATTAACCATTTTAATAAAGTGCAGTTTTTATGTTAACCGTTATTGTATGAGAAAAAAAAAGAAATAACGAAATATATTTTTTCAAAGGCTTATTATTTATTTTTTTTTTTGTATTTATTGTAATATTTTAAAGACAAATTTTTAATCAAATTTTTTATTTTAGGTAACAAACGTGACAATTCTTTATTAATATATCAAAATTTTTTGTATTACAAAAATACAAATCGAACCTGGCGTTGTATACGTTTAGCTAAAAATCACTGCAAGGCTTATTTATTATATCACAGTCAGA
This sequence comes from Eustalomyia histrio, assembly GCA_949748255.1. Classification (NCBI taxonomy): domain Eukaryota; kingdom Metazoa; phylum Arthropoda; class Insecta; order Diptera; family Anthomyiidae; genus Eustalomyia; species Eustalomyia histrio. Next base: position 8,926,284 of record OX456523.1, read on the forward strand.
CTTGTATGCAAGTGATGGGTAACCATAATCATGAAGAAGAAATCGAAAAAATAAAACAGCGTCGAAAAGCCATTGAAGCTAAGGAAAAACAGACACACTTTTCAAATTCAACAGAAACAAAATGATAAAACTATTAGACTAACACCAAATCAAATAGCCAATTTAGATATACCAAAATGTATTGTAATTAAACCTAGCAAGAGAAGGAATTAAAGTAATATAAAAAATATAAAAAACAAAATAAAAAAAATATATATTTTAAAACTTGTTCACAAAAGTCTTTTCTTTAGCACTAACTATGTATATCTCCTCTGCTTATAATGTTAATCCAAATTAAACTAATGACATAACATTTTTACAGCTTCATCGTCGCAAAATTTGATTTCGCCTTCATCCAACTATTTCATGTTATCCCTGCCCACTGGCGTTTGGTTGGATAATGAAACATATTATTATATGCGTAATCAAAAACAAGGTTTAAATCTTATATTCCGTGGTTATATGTATAAAAAAGAGGCTAGTTTTAGATCTACCATCAATTGGATATGTTCCAGTGGCAATGGTAAGCGTGTATCGGAAAATAAATGTACCGCACGGTGTATAACAAAAGATGAAGGTGGTTTGAAATTAGGTAAAAATCCACATAATCATCCACCAAAATTTAGTGAAGACTCTCTGCCGGCTAATCTCATTAAAGGGGAAGGTGTTATGCCACAACGCTTAAAACTATTTTAAAAATCGAATGCCATACTAATTAGCTACAAATATTTCTAAGTTTTTAATTAAATTATCAAAAATTTTAATCTAATATATATATTTAAATTTTTATCTAATTTATTTCGTATTTTTTAAATGTATAATAAAATTTAAGTATATTTTATAGTAATTAATTAAAATCTAAAAATTAGGTAGGATTTTATAACAATGGAATTTACAGATTTTTCACAGGAAAGTCGGTTAAAATAGCCATATCGAATTTGAAAAACCACTTTTTGTACTTAAAACTATGTTTTTTACTAATAGGACTAATTAATTGATGATTTCATTAGCATTTCATTGATATCAATTGTAATGAAAATATTTTCATTACCATTTTTTTTTTTGAATTGTGATAATGATTTTAATTGTTTGGTTTCATTGATTAATGGTAATGTTTTTTTTTTAAACATTGCAATTTCATCAATTAAAAATAAATAATTGCAATTGACATTTAAGCTTTTAAAAAATCAGGAAAATGCCAGCTTGGTCTCGTGATCATTTTAAAAAATGGGGGTAGACTTTTTCGAGCTTTGCAAAAATTTTGTCCGTTTTGCGCTTAGTTTCGAAATATTCGACCTTTTGTAAAATGGCAAATTTTTATAAATGGCCGGTATTTCGAAAATTAAGGGAGATTGAAAAGTTTTAAAATATTGCGATAAACATAGGTTAGGTCCGGGTGACATCCCGATTGGATTCCATTTTATAAAACAGCCTAAGTAAAGCAAGGTAAACATCCCCTTCTTTTTGTAAACTAATGTTTTTTTTTTGGGAATCGTGAATAGTTTTTAGTACAATTTCATTTTTCTGGCATTAGCACTACTCAACTTATGCTAATGAATTTCAATGCCACTGAAAAAATCCCAAGTGCGCCTAAAACTATGTTTTGTACTTATAACTATGTTTTGTACTTATAATTATGTTTTGTACTTATAACTATGTTTTGTACTTAAAATTATATTTGGTGGATAAAACTATGTTTTGTATTTAAAACCACGTTTTGTACTTAAAAGTTTGTTTTATAAAGGGTGGTCCAACCATAATGCACGAAGTTAATTGTAAATAAATAAACAAGCAGTTTTAAGAGAATTATCTTAATATTTTTTATTATGATAAAAAGATCTATGACAATTATGGGTGAAACAAAATATCGCCACAGCTTCGTTGGCATACCCCTATTTCAATATTTTAAATGACTCTGACACATAATTGAGGTTCAATGTCGTTAATGTACCGAATTATCTAATCCTTTAGCTCTTGAATTGTTGCTGGCTTATCGACGTACACCTTTTCTTTCAAAGAACCCCAAAGAAAGAGGTCCAACGGTGTCTAATCACATGATCGTGGCGGCCAATTGACATCGCCACGGCGTGAGATAACACGGCCATTGAATTTCTCGCGCAAAAGAGCCATTGTTGGATGTGTGGCAAGTGGCACCATCGTGTTGGAACCACATATCGTCCAAGTCCATATACTCAATTTTTGGCCACGAGAAGTTCGTTATCATCTCGCGATAGCGAACACCATTCACGGTAACTGCTTGGCCGACCTCATTTTCAAAGAAGTACGGCCGCCAGCCCACAAACCGCACCAAACAGTCACTCTTTTTGCATGCATCGTCTTTTCAACAATCACTCTTAGATTCTCATTTGCCCAAATGCGGCAATTCAGCTTTTTAACGAATCCACTGAGGTAAAAGTGTGCCTCGTCGCTTAAGATGATTTTCATTGTTAGATCATCATTCAGTTCTGTCTGTTCAACCAACCATTCGACGTAATGACGACGCTTGAAATGGTCAGAAGGCTTCAGCTCTTGAGTCAATTGAACCTTGTAAGCGTGTGAATTCAAATCTTTATTTAAAATTCGCATCAGTGATGTTCGTGAGATGTTCAATGATTGGACACGACGACGAGTCGAGGCTGACGGCTCTTCTCCAACACTATCGCGAACAACAGCAATGTTTTCCGCAGAATGAACTGGCCGAGCATTCACAGGTGTTTTCATTTCCTACAGTCCCGGTTTGCTGAAATTCGCGCACAATTCTCCCGTTTGTGGGCACATTTGGTCGATTATACTGACCAAAAAAATCACGAAGTGCACGAAATGCATTTTGATTTGAACGCCCATTTTCGGCTTCAACAATCTTTAACGCGCTGTTCAGTTGTGTACCTCTCCATGGTTGAATTTGACAAACACTAAAACAAAGAAATGTCAAATTAAGTTGGGCAAAAGACTTGACGTTAAGGTGTGACTCACAATTAACATCGCGCATTATGGTTGGACCACCCTTTACTTACTTTTTGTACTCAAACTTACTAAGCAATAAAATTTCGTTTTTTGGATAAAAACCGCGGCATATAAATATTTTTCGAAAATGATTTCAAGGTTTCTCAAAAGAAAAAAGTATTTAAAAAAAATCGAAGCAGGTGCTCTATTTAAAATTTGGTTATATTAATTAATTAAAAAATATTGAAAATTTTTGCCAAATAATGGTTACATGTGTAGAGATTTTTAAAAATCTGAGTTTTAAAATCAAAGTTACTTAAACTTTTCATTGGGCAAACATTATAAAATATGTTTTTCCTTGGGTGTATGTAAAAAAACTTCACTGTTAACTCTGTTATGTGTTATCTTCTGCAGTTTTAACCATAATGTCAGTTGTTGTTTTTTTTTTTTTGTTTAAGAATTTTATTTACTTTTAATTTTTATTTTTATTTTATACAACTCTTTAGAAATTCAAATAGTGAAACATGGTAATGTGGAATATATTTTACATAATGGAATAAAATATAAAAAGACACGTTCAACAGCATACCGTAGTTATTGGCAGTGCTTAACCCATACTTGCCCGGCCTATGTAGTGTTGAGCTATTTAAAGGGTGGTCAGCTAATCAAATTCAAAACACATCAAATGGAATGTTTAAAAAAATAATATTTAATTAACAAATAAAATAAACAAATATTTAATCAAATTGAAAGTGTTTTATTTAACAATTTTAATAACTCTTAGATATGCCTTCTGTATTAACACTTTCTTTTTTCTTTTTTTTTCCTCCTTTATTTCAATTAACAATTGATATATATTCTTTTAGAGCAAAAGTTCTTTGATAATGTGGTTGTGCAGGCTGAATTCCAGGCTAAGACTGAGGTAAAAACCGAACAAGCTAAATCTTCTTCGTCTGGAGTACAACGTCTCTCTGCATCTACATTGCATAACAGCAACAATGGTCCAGTGTTTGTGGTCAGCAAATATGGCACAAAACAATTGTTGTTGAAACAACACACTTTTAATCGTCATGTTAGCCGTGAAGATGTCACCTATTGGCGTTGCAGTCAGTTTGCCGTGCTTCGTTGCCGGGCACGCATTAAAACTAAGGGCAATACTTTGACTGTATTAAATGGTGAACATAATCATGAAGTTATAACACAAGCCCGTAAATATGGTTCTTTAAAGTCCATTAAGGCCGAACAAAATGCTAATGCTGCAGTCGTCATTAAAAAGACAGATGCAACTTTTAATAACAGCACATATTTACAGAATTAGTTTAAATAAAAAAACAAAATGTAGAATTGAAATTCTAGTTTTATAAAAATAATTTAATTTTACTTCGAAAAGTTGAATAAAGAAAAATAATGTAATTGTTTTCTAAATAATTTTAAGTTTTTATTCAAATATTTATATTACATAAGAAATATACTTAACCAAAACTGATTATGTATCAATTAAAAAAAAATAATTAATAAATCTGTTTAATTTTTTTTAAAGGTAGAATGCCTAAGAACTGATAAAAGGGGAAAAGGGAAAGAAAGAAACCAAGAGAGAGAATAAAGGGCCAGAGAGAGAGAAAAAGGGAGATAGAGTTAAAGAGAGAACGGGGGAGAGAAAAAGGAGATAGAATAAAAGAGAGTTAGAGAGAGAAATAGAGCAGACGGAACGAGAGAAATAGAGAGAGCGAGAGAGAGAGAAAGAGATACAGAGATAAAAAGAAAGGGAGAGTGAATAAGTTATTTGTGAAAAAACACAATTATTTTGAATTTTGCATATGCATGCATGCAACTGCAGTAAATATTGACCGACTTTTTCAATCCCCTGTAACATATCCAAATCTCACCCCAATCGGTGAGTGTCCCATTGGGAGAGGTTACTTTTAAGATATTTTTTACATTTGGCGCATTTTTTTGTACACTGAAATAAAGGACTTTTAAAACTACACAGTAAAACAAAATCATTGTTTAATCAATTATTTCATCATATTTCAATTAATATCTTATTTTATATGAACATTATTAAATAAATTTTTTTTGTAAGTTTTTTAAAGAGATTTTTTAAATAATACGTTAAATTCAATTTAAGATTCGCTGATAAGAAATCAAAAATTTCCGTTATAATTTTTTTTTAAATAATTCGAGTTCATTTATTAATTTTTTATTCCTTTTCTGCAGATTGTTCCGCTTTCCCAATGACTTAGCAAGGACTTTATTTCACTTTAGGATGAACATAATGGAAAATTAAAATTAAAGCTGAAAGTCAAATTTCAGAATCGCCAGTTTCAGTATTTGAGGCTCAAGTTTCGCAACTTCTAACATGGCCTCTAATAAACTACTATTATTAAAAGCATCGATTTAATCATTAGCCAATAACCTTGAGCCTGAAATGCTATTAGGTCTTTGATTTTGCATTAAGTCCATCCTATAGTTTAATAAAATTCTTGGACTTAGTTTCAGTCGAATTTATGTTACCACCAATAAACCAAAGGATATCGTGTGATATCAAAGAGGTGATATTTATTATCATATGTGATAATCAATTTTTATATGAAAATACAAGATTTATTGTGCTATAATGTACCCTTGTATCACCCTATGAACATTTTAATAAGTAAAAAGAGTTCAGGCAGATGTTTTTTTTTTCCTTTCTTTTCTTACGCATTGAGCAAATGAGTAACAGGGTTTAAGATAGCAAATTCTATTGAGAATATATCTCTTCTATATTTGTTTACCCATTTTACGTTTTGTAAAAAAGAGTAATTTAAATTTATTTTACAGTATCTTAACAAAATTCTTTTAGTTTTAGACATAAAATATTGGTAAAAATAAAAATAAAAAATTTGCATTTCTAAATTTTCGTTTTATACCAAAATTATAAGTCACTTAATCTAATTATGTTTTATGCTTTAGAGTAATTGTATAGAATCTTATATATATATATTTTTTTCTAATCGAAAATAGTCCTCAAAATCTAATTGTAATTTAAGTAATTTTTAAAAAGCTCTTTAAAATATTGATATGATTCAATGTGAGAAAGTTCTCCTAATCTTAAAAAAAAATTACAAAAATTTTTTATTATTATGTGGTTTTAATTTACCAATAAGTACGAAAAAATCTCTAAATAGTTTTCAAAGCACCGATCTTTAGTCCTTAAACTAGAATCTGTCTATTGATTGATGTAAATTTTTCATTTTTAAATACATATAAATTTTTATATTTTGGGTTATATCTCCCTCTTTCCTTTTTCTCTATTTTTTTTGCAATTTTAAATTTAAGCTAATTTGTTGAAAAACAATTTGAAAACGTTTATTTTTTTTATTAACCACTATTTCTTCTTATTTCTTTTCTCTTCCTTTTATTTTCTGTATTCTAGTTGGAAATTATTTCATCACTTATATAACGGGTTTTCGTGGTAGCCGTAAACTTAAAGTTGGTGATTATACATTTACACGCAATAAAGCATCGGGTAATAAAACTTATTGGTCTTGTGCCCGTGCTGGTATTCATAAATGTAAGGCTCGTGCTGTTACCATCGATGAAGATTTCCGTCACGATGTGGTCTTAAAATGTGGCAAACACAATCATCCACCATTTTAATGCGTATGATCCTCATCCATCATAATTATCCAATCATCAAACCAACCAGCTCCCAAGTTTTTGCAACACAATATTAGATTATCTTGTCATGGGGTGGGGGGTGGGAGGGTGCTATTCACGATCGTTATTTGCATACGATGTAAAAAAGCTCAGATAGTTGTATACATTTTTGCATTGTGTGCAAAACACTATCGTGGGGGGTGTGGGTACACTTATTTTGACATTTTTGTATTTTTTTTTGCTGTAGCACGAAATGACAAAAGAAATGCTATTTAAATTATTTTTCTTCATATTTTTATCTAACAATTAATTAGTTTGTTTATGTGTTTAATTCTTTCCAGAATAAACTTTATAATGTTATTAATTTATTGTTTAAATTTTAATAATATTTTTTTTCCAAATTATAGGTGGGTTGTATAGAGGGTGGGGGTGGTATACTTATTTAAGATTTTCTGCTTTATTATTAACATTTTCCTTTTCTATTTTTCGTAGCTTTTAAATGTGGAAGTGTTGACGACTTACGATTTTTGATGGGTCAAAGAGGCAGCACTTTATTGGCATATAAAGGTTATAGTTTTGTTAAGAATCGTAAAAGTGGCTTAAAAACATACTGGATATGTGCCAAAAAGGTAAGTAAAAGTATTTATTTAGATACATGTTTAACAAAAATTTTGATCAAAATTATGGTAATTGTTTTTTAAATTACACAATTTTTATAAAGGTTCACTGAGAGAATTCTGGTAGTAGTAGTTTTATAAAGAAATGACAATAACACAAAAATTTTAGCATTCCATTTTAATCGAAGTTGTCTTATATTTTCTTTGACGTAATAGCAAAGGGATTTTGTGAATTGCAGTGAAGTTACTGTTACCTCAACTGATTTTATTTTGTCAAATTTTCAACAAATTTTGTTGTCGATTTGTGTCGGGTTTCTCTATTTGTCTCAGTATCATTTGAACCCAATTCTATAAGAATCTTTCTATGGCAGGTATATGGACCGATTTTATCCAAATTCAACAGAGTTCGTCATTGGGCCAATAGAAACTTAGTACCAAGTTTTATCTAAATTTCTTTTTATTTGCGACCTGTTTTTTACACTCATCAAAAAAAGTCTGTAATGGCAACTGAAAATTTATTACGTGAAATTTTGCTAATTTGAGCGCAACGTATTTTTTTTGCTAATCTTAGCAACACCTGTCTGCTGACGTGTAGTACAATGAAATTAGTAAAAAAATTAGTAGCCGCTACTAAATTTTAGTAAACTAAAATCAGCAAAAAAAAATTACTAAATATTGTGAATATTAGTACAAAATTTTAATTTTTTTTTTATCGAGCATCAAATTTTTTTTTAATGTTTTATACAAAATTAAAAAAAAATCAAAGGCTTAAAAATTGTTCAAACATAAACGAATTAATCATTTTGTTTTTATTTGGTAATTTCTGTTTTGAAAAATATTTTAGTCAATATTTTTTTACTTTTAAGGTCAAATTTTTATTGTTTTAGGGCTGATTTTTAGAACTAAAAAAACTTTTTAGTGCTATTTTAAGTGGATGTCCTATTTGCAGACATCAGTCGGTATCTTCACTTCCTATCCCTTTTTTAATCTATGTAACGTTTTAAGGCAATTTAAGTTTGTAGGTGTAAGTTTTAATTTAAAATAAAATTTCCTTCAATATCAACTTTTTTAAAATTAGTATTTTTTTTTGCTAATTTTAGCAAATCGTTTTTCAAAAATTTGTAAAATGATTTCTGAAATTAGGAACAAAAATTTGTAATTATTCTGTAAAAACTCCGTAATTTGTAAAATGTATATTTCAAAAAGATTTGCTAAATAACAATTTTTTTTACCAAAGATCAGTACAAAAATAGTAAAGTGAGATTAAAAACCGTTTACAAATTTTTGTACTAACTTTTTTTTCTGAGTGTAATAACATCCAAATCAGAGTGAGCCACAGAGCAGAACTTTCTTGTTTTGAATGAATTCGCCATAAATCGAATTAAATTTTTAACTAAAGTGAAATCATTCAATTGCTCGCATTTAACTGAAATTATGGTTAAAAAAATAATTTAATTGTAACAGTTTTTTTTATTAAATCAAATGAATTAATATAATTCACTCACGAAAGCGTTAAATTTTTACAATCGGACAAGTTTGTTTAATTTTTCTACCGTTTAGAAAATAAAATTCTTTCAATAATTTAAAATGATTTTTTTACGTTTTTAAATCACGGAAGGGTAAAAAATTTTTAACTTTCGGTTAATAAAAAACAAAAAAAAAATGTTTTGCCTTTCAGCATTTTCAGCCAGGATTAGCAAGACGTTGGTATATTCACAGGCTAAATATTTAAAAAAAAGTGAAAAATTTATTTTAAATTACTGAACGGTAAAAGAAAGTTATTGCAAATCATTCAACCGATTTTTTTTTTAATTACTGCGTAACATTTTTTGTTTTAAAATCATTAAGCGAAATTTTTTTAAAGTTACTGAACGGTTGAGTGAAATGAATTAATTCATTTGATTTGACAAAACGTACTGTTACAATTACATTAATTCGTTAAAGCGTGGAAAAATAATTTGCAAGATTCGTTATTTTACCCCTAAAAACAATTTATTATGGACTGGAAAACTATTGACAACAATAAAAGATTTTTCAAAAGTAAAACGATATAAATCTACTAGTGCGATATTAGAATAAGGTGACAATTTGTACTGATTCGTGTAATGTTTTATTCTAATTTTTTTTTAAGTTTTGTACTGATTGTACTTATTTTTAACATTTCAATAGAATACAATTTGTTTGATAGTTTTACATTTACCAATTAAAAAATCAACTATACACTATTAAACTAAACACACAAGATACAGTGAAAATTATAATTGAAAATATTGCCTAATCATTACTATCAACAGGTATTTATTTTGTAGTTAAAAAAATTATAAAAACAAACATTTGAAATTAACGGTTGTACTTCATAAACAACCTGCTTTGTTTAATAAATATTTTTCAGAATGTGAACGTTTTTCTACAGCAGAAAGAATAATCAAAATCAGATGGGTTTTCTGCATAAAAAATGTTTAATCTAATGGGAAAAATTAAAGGGTTTTCAATAGATTTATAATAAATAAATAAAATTGTCTTGGAAGTTTTTATATTGTTACCGAAATTCAATTCACCAATTTCCATTTACTCGTAGAAACACCAATTTCCATATGCTAGCCCTGAAATGTAAAACAGTTGCGATCAATGGCAACTCTTCACTATAACTAATGTTGTATTAGTGTTTCTTTCAGCAGCAGTAAAAACTAGAAAGCACTCGGCATACAGCATTGCCATCTGGCGACAAATATTTACAACTGATGGTAGTTCTAGTCCTTGTCAAAATTAGAAAGTTCTCACATTTTCTAGTCATTCTTACCAGCAGTCTGAAATATAACAGCAACGCATTAATTAGGTGAATAAAGTCTCTTGTGTTGGTGTGTTTAGATTTTTGTGTAAATAAAGAGTAGCTATAGGAAATTTCAACAGTGTTTATTATTTGCAAAATAAAAAGAAGTAGACATTCCAAGAATATGTACGAGGTCGGATCAATAAGTCCGTGACTTTTCGAACTTCCCTCGTAGTTATATGAAATGCAACACTGCTCCCATCAAGTACCCCCTGTTCATAGACTACTGCCTCGTATGTCAGAAATTTTATGGCATTTTGAAAAAATTTGAACGAAGGTCTTCCGATTTTTGTTATAATTTGCATACAATTACTCTATAGAGACCTTTGGACAAATATATTTTTCTTAATTCCAAAAATTTGCTAATTTATTAACGATTTTCATTAAAAAAAAACAAGTAAAAAAAAGACTTAAATTCGGCTGTGCCGAATCTTTGAATAACCTCCACCAATATCCTATACAAATGTCCTCTACTGTTGTTGATACAAATAATGCAAACAAAACATTAGAACTATTGTGGAAGTGAAAAAAATTTTTTGAGGTGGAAAACTTTTTTGAATGTGAAACAAATTTTGTGGTGGAAAAAATTAGGTGAAAAAAATTTTGTGGTGAAAAAAATTGTTTGTGGTGAAAAATTTTTTAGAGGTTAAACAATTTTTTGAGGTGAAAAAATTTTTCGAGGTAAAAAAATTTTTTGTGGGAAAAAAATTTTAGTGGTCAAAAAATATTTTAAGGTGAATATAAAATACCGCTGACCCATGGTATGATGGGGTCTTAGACATACATTACAAACGAAATGACAAACTGATATATACCCTCACCATACATACATATATGGTGGAGGGTGTAAAAATAATATAGAAAAAGTAAAATATGTCTGACTTTAACAGCCGAAGTTTCTACGGTTCTTGTCGGATTCTAATAATTCGAAAACATTTTGATGGTAGATTCGTTTCAAAGTTTTTTGTCGTTTTAAACACTGAGTTTCCATGCGTTCATTGGTTAGACTTTAAAACAAGATCGCTATTCCCCAGTCTAGATGTCGTCCATGGTTCTGTTGCTAAAGATTACAAAGTCAGTCTTATAAAGAAGAATTATTAAAAAAAAGCTTCACACAAACTTGCTTTTACCGTAAAATAAATATAAAAATTTTATTATTTTGGCATTATTTACACAAATATATTAATCCTTTTTATTTGTGTTATCCTAGTAAATTCATGTCGTAGTTTTTTTTTTCTATTTTCTATTTTAATCTAATTTTATTTTTCACTTCTCTCGCATCTCTATTTTGTATTTTTCTAGGGTAGTTTAAAATGTAATGCCCGCGTAGTGACTGATGTTCTAAATGGTATTACACAAATTGTTTTGGAATCATGCCATCATAATCATTCACAGTTGGTGGCACGCAAAAAACGTAAATCTACAGCAATCGCTTTAGCAGAGGCTCTAATAAATGAGGACACCAAACTAGTACGGGAATTTAGTAAAAAAATTAAACAATCACCTTGATTTCAAAAGCCAAAGTTTTGTGGTGGTTAAAAAAACACAAACATTTAAGGATTTATATTTATTTAAGATAATTTTACCAAATAATAGTAGCAACTATTGAGAAATTGAACAATAAATTTAAAACTAAAAAAACAAGTCAAATAACTTATTTGCTAAACATTTTAACTGTAGAATTTTTGTTTAATTTTCAATTTTCAATTTTATGTTTGTGTGAATTGTTTTCAATTGAAAAATATTTTCTTTATATTTTTTTTGTTTTGTTAATTATTTTATATGTTTTACAGAACTTGCTGTTTTAGCTACTGGCCAAAGAGGTTGTACAGTTTTATTGTATAATAATGAGAAATTTGTGAAGAATCGTCGATCAAGTACGCGCACATATTGGATATGTTCAAGAAAGGTGAGTGTATATGTTATGATTTAAATTAAGATTAGAAAGAGAAGGAGGGTTAAGATTTTTTTATATTTCTTTTAAAGCAATTTTAGATAAATTGAGTGTAAAATGAAATGTGTTTTTTACACAGAAAAACAAGCTTTGACAAAAAATAAAATTTTACGAGAACAAAAATTGATCGAAATTTCTTTGGGGTTTTCGTGAAATAGTTTAGATTGCGGTTGAAATAGAGCAATCAGAAGTAAAGTTACTTTTCATAATTGACTCATGCCAAAAAAGAAAATAATTTAAGAAATACCGTGACCTCAATGGCACACGCAGAACTAACCCACTGTACATTTGGAGTCCGAAAGACTCAGCCCTTAAACCTCCTGAAATTATAGCTATTTCTTTGCCGATAAAGCCTCTTTAATGGCGTTATTTTATGAGTTATAAAAGATTACTAGATATAAGCATTGTTAGAGAGCCACCTGTGAGTTATCAAATATTTGCAAATAGGTTCTTAAATTAAACTTAATTATGTTTCATTTATGACTGTAAAATTTGATCGCTCTGAAAATTACCTAACAGTCAATTTAAACGGGGACTTTTTTGCATGCAATTATTGCGTGCAATTCGTATTTGGCGGCGAATAGGATAGAGAAGAAAGCGGGGTAACAAAAAAGCACGGTTTTCGTTTTTCGTGCATGTTTTCGTTATTTCTCTTTCGCTCTAATATGTATTCTTCTTTTCTTGCTTAATTCACATTCGGTTTTAGTGCAACAAACTTTGGAAGCAACTTCAAAAAGGGAATTAAAAAAATTGCATGCATTCAATTGCATTGTATAAATTGGCTCTTCGTTTAGAGTCTTTTATGAGTCATAATTTCTGAGCGCTCAAAAATGTGTTGGCTGGATATTTAAAAAAAATCTTCTTCAATGTGCATATTGTATACTTTAAAGGAATAACGTAACTGATCATCCCCTCTAGGCTGCGGCAGGGGCCTTGAAATTGTGTATGTAAGTCTCCCCTTGGCCGGCCCAATCCGCTTTAGCTAGAAAACTAAAATTTAAAAATGCGTTACTTGGAGTATGCTCCAATCATTGATAAAGCACTTTTTGAAGTTTTTGCCAGGAACGTGGAAGTATCAATGAGGAAGATCTTCCCCTGCTAGAAACCTGCAATATAAAATATATATTTCATGGAGTATGAGGTAATTGACTGCTAAGGTTCATTTTAGAATTTACGCCAGGAATGTGTTAAAAATGGGATGAAAAAGGGGAAATGTCTTCTCCTTGAAAGCCTGTTCAAACTTTTTTGGCCGAAAATCTAATATTTCAAATAAGTGTTCCTCGATTTATGGGATACATTACAGACAAGGTACTTTTTGAAAATTTCACAAAGAACGTGCCAAAGATAGGAGTTTAAAAATGGAAAATTCTTTCCCTTAACGGACAGTCCAAACCGTTTTGACTAATGCACTGATAAGGTATCTTTTAGAATTTTCTCAAGGAAGGTAATAATAATGGGGGTTCAATAGGAACGACCCTACCCAAACCGCTACTGCTAGAAACCTGAAATTTAAAATATGTGTTCTCTAAAATATGGGCTACTTAATGAATTTTTTTTAAATTCTGCTTAGAAACGTATTAAAAATTGGGGGTTATCAAATATGGCTTAAAATCTGCATTTATGAATTTCTAATGCATATTTTTTGGTTTTTAGGCCATATTTTCCATAAAGTACATATTTTGCATTTTTTACTGCACATTTTTTTTTTTGCATTAAACTTATACTCAGGGGATGCCCCCCCCCCCATTATATTGGATTTTATTTTTAAATAGACACTGTCAAGTAATCAATGTGATTTATTAAAATCTGCATATTTTTGGATTTCTATTGCATATTTTATTGTTTTTAATCGGTTTTTATTTAGTGCATATTTTGGATGTGTTACTGCATATTTTTTTTTTTTTGCGTTTAACCAATATTAGGAGACATTTTTCTTTAAAATTATGAAAAAGTTATAAAATATGTTTCATAGAATTTTGTTAAAAGTTTTATTATGTTTATGAAAACTGCATAAATTTGATGAAGAAATGATAATAAACTATTTATGAAATAGTTTCTTCAATATGATGAAACTTTTTTCTCTGAGCGAAAAAATGACTTAAATGCTTAGATCTGGTATCTGATCTGATACTATTTTTAGAAAAAGAGATTTGGCACCGGATATGACCAGAGGGTCAATTCTCGTTCTGTGATAATGTGAAGTGAAAAAAACTTTTCATTTTCGTTTTCATAAGCACTTTTCACTCGAACTTTTCACAAATACATAAATTGCGATTCTCATATGTATTATGAAAAAAATGTTTCATTCGCACTGTACCCATGAAACTTTTGTAACTGTGTTATCCAAAATTTAAAGCAAATGTCAAAACAGAGAAAAACGTAAACAAAAGTGAATTAAGTTCGTAAAATTTATTTTGAATAATTATATAAAAATATCTGGATTAATTGTATTATTGGATATTACTCAAAGAATTCCGGATGAACAAAGGTAAGACAATGATGTTACAAGCATTTCATTGCAGTAAATAATTTAATAATTTATAGGAATTTTTTGAGAGTGCTGAGACGCATATTTCGTGCTGACCACAATCCATTCGAGATGACAACCGACAAGTACTTCATGGATTTATATCGGCTTACTTCAAGTGAACTATATTTGGTGCGCGTATGAAGTCTAATATTGCTTAAAGAAAACAAATTTCATAAAGAATAAAAATAAAAATAAAATAAATAAACTATAAATAAATATGCCATACTTTTGCCATTTTTCACTGTCCTTTTGGGTCCCACTAAAACTGTTAAGGCTCGCCACCAATTTGTTACACTTTTCGTCTCTAAATTTGGCACCATCTGCAAATATGGGATTAATAATAGTGTGATTATGGTTATTAAGCTACTTACTTATCGTTTGCAATGTCCACATGCTTTTCTTAATAATTAATTAAATACTCCTTTTGGTTTTCGCTGGCACGCTTTCCTCTTACAATCTTCTCCATGTTTATTTCACTTATAAATAGTCTGTGTAAACAATTTTTTCATATGAAAATATTTTGACAGTTGTTTGCACTGTTACACAAAACAAAAATCGCCAGTGCTGTGCAATCGTGAAAAAAATCTTGTTTCGTTCCACTTTTTTTTTCATATGAAAACGTTTTGATATTTCTTTACATTTTTTCACAGAACGCGAATCAAAAGTACTATGAAAACGTGAAAAAACTTTTCATTTCACCGTTTCACAGAACGAGAATTGACCCTCAGATCTCTAAATCAGATCTGGCCATAAAGTATATTACATACATCATATCTTATTATATACATATGATCAGATCTGTCATTGGATCTAATTATATTTAAGTACATGTGATCAGATTTAATAATTTAAATACATATATTTTTTTTGTTTATTTATTATTATTTTATTTTTGTCATTTTAGGATGTTACTCTATGTCGAGCCCGCATTGTTACAGCGCGTGATGCAAATGGTTTGGAGCGTATACTACAACATACCTTTGAACATGATCATACCAGAAAATATCCTGATCGTAAAGCATATAAGGATAAAAAGCATTTTTTAATATCAAAAGTTTTATCATTAAATAAAAATATTAAAGTCAAGTTTCAAAAACCTTAGGAGAAAAAAAATCCATAATTGTTTTAATTTTGTTATTAAAAATTTTAAATTGCAGAAAATTATCGGTTGTAAATACTAAAATAATTTTAGAAAAAACCACATTACAACAATTTTAATAATTTGATGTTTATTTTTCTTCCCCTGCTTTTTTTTTTTTGCAGACAGCATAAGAACTTTTGAATATAGTTTGGCGAATGTTAAAGTGGAAGTATCGGAGACAGATGAAACATTTTTACATAATGCATATTTAAAGGGCAATACACTGAGATTGCGTACAGTTGATGGTGGCATTACTATGGTCAAGACGGGCATATCAAAACGCAAACCCAACTTCTTAAATGCTCGTACCTTAGATGATTGGGGAAATATTAAATATACGGATACGGCCAGAGGCAATAAGCTGTTATACTATGAGGGTCATCGCTTTATTAAAAATAATATTTATGGTTCAAATATCTATTGGAAATGTTCAAAATGGCATAGTAATTGTAAAGCTAGAGCTATAACCTCATTAGAAGTACCCTCAAAATGTATTATTAAAGGAGCTCATAATCATCCTTTATCCATGGATGATTAAAAAATAAAGACTATAAAGTTTACAAAGACATTTTTATTTTTAATAAATTTTATTTTTTTTTAACAAAAAAAAAAAAAAAAAAATATGTACTTAATTTTTACAAATATTATGTAAATTTTCATTGTTTTTCCATTATTTTAAGTTAAACATTTTACATATTAACATGATAAAAATGTAACATATGTTCAAGGGTTAGCAAAAAGAAAAGCAACGATATTTAAATTTCTCATAAATTTGTATGTTAATAAGCCCCTGAAAGTATGATACATAATAAACTCCTATAAGTATGCTACATTTTTTCAAAACATATTTATAGTAAAATGTTAATTTCCCTAATGATAACAGAGTTAAATTTTATAACAAATTTAATTTTTTATTTGATATTACTTTTAATATTTAACTTTTATTAATATTCTGTTTTGTTTTCATTTTTTGTTTTAATTCTAGGCTTTAATATTGATTTTATTGATTCCAAGAAAAATGGTGGCAAACTGTTGGTTATTAATGGTTTTCGCTTTTTCCGTAATAAAAAACATGGTTCTCGCCAGTACTGGAAATGTAGTAATTATTATAAAGAAAAATGTCCTGCCATAGCTATTTATGATGAAATCACTTTAAATTTACGTTTATGTCATCAACATCGTCATGTGTCCAGCAATGATATTGAAATCAAACCTTTTTTAGCCAAAGAACATAATATGATGGGTGAAGCTGCATTAGCGGCTTTTAAAAATTAATTTTAAAAACAAAATCTATATTTATAACTAAAACAAAAAAACAGATTCATCTTTTCGGTTTATGGGTTCCCCACAAAACTGGCCGAATGAAAATAAAACACAGGAAAGATGTTAAAATTGTAACAAGTAAGCTATGAAAAATTTAAGAGAAAATCTCTTATCTCTCCTAAATCTAAATTTAGTCTTTGTATATTTATAACTGTTATTTAAATTTGAATTCAAAAAATACTTTTATGTTATTAGATTAATCTAGATACTTTTTTTTTTTCTTAAAAAAAGTCCTTTAGTATGACTCTTTTTGTTTGAGGTACCCCCTTTAAAGACTCTAAATGATTTTCCCTAACAACATGTTTTAATTAATTGACCTTAAACTCTATTATCCATTTTCATAACGAAAATTATAGTAACATGAGTTTTATTCATAATGCTGAACTTGAGAAATATTTTTTTTCTAAGTGTGAGTTTTGTAAAATATATTTTTTCAATTAAAATATTGGGGAAAATTAAAAATTTAGACTGAAGTTTTTATTTTATAGTTGATCTTATATGTATGAAAATGTGTTTTTAGTCTGGTTCATGATCTTCGATTTTTTTTTTTAAATGACAAAAATTTCTTATCGTAGAAAATACGCAGACAAAGTTATCTTGCAACAACCTTCATCAACATTCTTCGTGTCCTTGAAAGTGCTTATTGTAAATATCTCTATTGAACTCACAGATTAAAGAAAAAAGCTATATATGCTTATATCCAGTTGATTTTTTTTATTGAAATTTACTTACTATTTTTGTGTACTTTACATTCACCTTTTTATTACTGTAATATGTCCAAATCAGCAATGAGTTAATATTAAAGACATGTGTTTAAGTTGTTTTTACATATGTTCACACGATTATTTTACCGTACCAAGTAGTATTTAATAGTGAAAAAAAAATTAGATATTTTGTTTAGAAATTCAAATTAATATTAAATTTTGCTTTGAAATTAGTCAAATGCCAAATGAAATGGTGATTTTCTTTCAGTGTTATACATTTTCCAAAAGCTATTCAAAATTTAATTTAAAATTTCGACAATTAAAATTAAAATTTTCCATTTTTGATAAAATTTAAAGTCACAATTAGGTAGTTCACAAAGATTGTGCTATGTGCTGTATGTGTTTTATTGTACTTTTTTAAACAGAGCTGTTTAAACTTAATTTTGAAAAAATACAACACTAAAGAAACCCCAACAGAAAATCGTCGTTACAAATACGACGATACAACAATACAATAATTAGTACACCTTGTCAACTCCTTAAATTTAAATTGGAAATATTTGCAACCATAGCCTCTACCCATTTTTTTTAGATAAGAAAATTTTCAAATTTATTTTTTTTGGCGAAAAAAGTTTAAACTTATATTATTTAAAAAAAAAAACTTGAATAAATTATTTTTTTCCAATGAACAGTAGTAAATTCCCTGCGGGAAAAGGACCTATCCCAGGACACGTCACATGACCGGTTCATTGTGATAGGGACCGGTCACGGGACCGATCACTTTAACATGGGCTTGTCCTAGGAGGTGGTCAATTGCCCTCTGTGACATGTCATAGGACTGGTCTAAAAGGACATGTCGTGACTTTTAAACCGGCCACGTGATAGGTACTTTAGGAACCTATCTCGTGATATGTTTCAGTTTTCACCTTTCCTGGGACAGGTCCCGATTCCCAACTGACCCCTTTTTCCCGCAGGGTTTAGTACTGGAAAGCCCTTTTAAAATATTGGTAGAGTACTTTAAACCAATGTATTTTCAAAACATTTGGTAAACGCTGGCAAATTGCTTTAAAACAATGTTTTGCCAGTATTTCTTTATATACATTTGTAATTTTTGTGAAACAAGTACTGGCAAAACCGATTTTTATAATGTTGACAAATCACTTTACAATACTATTTTTTCACTGTGGTTTTTGTCATAAAAAGTTTTACGGTGGCGTCTTAATAATATTTTTTTATTGTAAAAACGTCGTTATAACAAAACGGAGTTGCACGCACACTCGTTTAAAAAATTGTAACCAGATTAACTCTTAAATGCATGAGAATTTCATTTCATTGAAATTCATTCACCATTGTTAGGTATGCCCACCACTTTCTCATCATCATAATCATGAAGTATATCAGCCACCTCATCAGCATGGTATCTCTTTTCGTCGTGGTTTGGGTGGTGGATGATTTCAGTACCATACGATTACATATGGTCCATAAAGTAAAACTCCGTAAACCGTTTGTCGCTGTATAGCTACAGTCCGATTTTATGGCATTTTTAATTTTTCATTTCTGCGGCCAGCAATGTAAGAAACAACACCAAAAAATTTTTACAAGGACATATCTGAGCAAAAACTCGTGTTTGGCAACCTATAATAAAATTTTACAAGGATTTTTTTGTAGAACATTTTAACCCTCTATCACCCGCACAAGTGGGTCATCTTAGACCTTTTTTTGAGAAGGGTCAAAAAAGTTCTCAAAAACGAGTCTTTTTAGGGTTAAAATCTTCGGCAGAAATATTTAGCATAAAATTTCACTAGGGGTCAGCGAAGACCAAAAAGTCGCCAGAATAACATTACATTCTTAAAAAGTGATGTTTAAAAAAGGTTGTTAATTTATGTAAAATTTACATTATATTTAAATTTTAAATAAAGTTATTGTATTGTACAAATTCAGGGCTTATTGTTATTTATATTTCCATATGTTTAATTATAATTATTTAAATTTATTTATTTTCAAATAATTTAATTTAAAAAACTTCAAAAAACATTTGTTTTTAGAAGCGAAACCGTTTTTGACTTGTATGTCAAATCAATTTAAAAAATTTACTTTTGTTTGGATGTGTATGTGTGATCCAAAAATTTAAATACCAATTTTAAGGAACTTTACCTGACCCAGATGTGTATGTGTGTATCAACAGATTTAAAAATCACTTTATAGGAAATTTTGTTTACTAGTGAAATTTTATGTTAAATATTTCTGCCGAAGATTTTGACCCTAAAAAGAGTCGTTTTTGAGAACGTTTTTGACCCTTCTCAAAAAAAGGTCTAAGATGACCCACTTGTGCGGGTGATAGAGGGTTAAAATGTTCTACAAAAAAAATCATTGTAAAATTTTATTATAGGTTGCCAAACACGAGTTTTTGCTCAGATATGTCCTTGTACCAATTTTTTGCTGTTGCTTTTACAGTGCTGGTGGCAGAAATGAAAATTTCAAAAGGCCATAAAATCGGACTACAGCGACAAACGGTTTGCGTGATTTTACTTTATGGACCATATGTAATCGTCTGGCGTTGAAATCAACCCCCCCCCAAAAAAAAAAAAAAAAAATAGTGTTGCACAGTGTAAGCTAAAAGTACTTAATAATTCTTAACATATTTATACACAATAATATATATTATCCCAGCGCCAACATTGTATCAACTGTTCGCGATGTCCCAAAAGTAATGAGTGGTCATTATCTCCTCACAATGTAATGGGTGGTCATTACCATTTCACTTACAAACAGCCAACAAATAATGAGTACCCATTACTTTTTGGATATCGCGAACAAAAGTAATTAAGCGAGTGAATAGCCTGGAAAGTAGTTGATACAATGTTTTTGCTGGGTATCAATATTTTTTTCACTATTGAAATTCACTTTTGAAATTATGTGCAAAAAGTGCATACGACAACTTCAGCTTACTGACAACTAAAAATAATCACGAAAGAGCTAAAACGGTATTTTTATGAACAGTTATAATGTCTGCTTAAATATAAAGCATGCAATATCACGCTTCAGTTTGATTGGAAAGATTATTGTATGATTTAAAACATGTACCATATATGGTACGGTATGTATTTAAGGGTTAAATGTTGGTTTAATCGACTTTATAATACAATTAAAAATGCTGATATGATTGGAAACAGTTTTGATTTAAATGGTTAATATGGGTAAAATGGCCTCAAAAATGTACCAAGAATATGTTTGTTAAAATATCCCTTGAAATTTTTCATTATTCCACACTTCCATAAATAGATACATATTCAAAACAAAGTTACATATTTATGTTTGCTTTTGATTTAAAAATATGGTGAATTGCAATTTTTTTTTCTTTTAAATAAAATAATAAAATACTTAAAGTGTAAATATTTTTATTTAATTATATTGAACATATTTTTTTTTTATAAATATTTATAATAAAAATTTTTTCATAAATAAAAACAAGAGAATATCAATTCTAAAACAAAATGAGTTTAATTATAAATTAATCAAGCAAAAGGTTTTTCTAAACCCAGAATATATTAATTTTTCCCTTTCAACTAATTTCTTTTCCCTTATTATTTCAAGATTCAACTCTACATGGACAGTACAAGGGCACACAACCAAAAATACAATTTTCAGTTTCAAAAAGAGGTGGTCAACTGTTGTGGTTAGATGGTCTTAAATATTTTCGTAATAATGAAAATCGTACAAATCTATTTTGGCGTTGTCATTGGTATTATCGTCGTATACGATGTCCAGTATTGATATGTATGAATAAATATGATATTAATGATTTTCGACAAATACATAAACATTATCATATTAAATCGAAGGCCAAACAATCAGCGGCCAAAGGGGTTTCCATTGCTACACAACAGCAACAGCAGGTAGTGGAAGAAGTGGTAACGAATAGAGTTATTGAAAAAACAAATGATGAATGTATTAAAATTTTACTTGAAGTGGTAGAAGAAGGAGGCAACAAAAATGAATCTACAAAATAAATTAATGTAAAGCGATAAATTTGAAATGATAATTTAACAAAATCTATTAATAATATAAAAAATATATATTTAAACTATTTTAATGCTTACCTTAAAAATTATATATTTTTTTTAAATAAATAATTTTTATGGTAATAAATATAATAATATATAATCATATATAATAAATATATGATTATTTGTCAAGTTGCGATTATCCTGTAAATGTGAAAAAATATGTAACATACACCTCAGGGGCTATGGGAAAATATTAGAAATAAATGATTTTTTCATTTCTTTGTAGATTGGAATTGTGCAATTACATAAAATGATTAATTATAACATATATATCAACTGTGTTTTCGACTTAACTATATCCGTTAACTCTTACAAAATATTTAAAGTCTAAGAAATGCATTTTAATCGGAAACTTACGCATTACTTTTCTTATTTACGCTTACTTCTAATGTAAAAATTATTCAAGTTTTCAGGAAGTAGTGCAAAAAAGTTCTGTTAGCAGCCAATTGATAAATTATCTATTCTAATAACTTAAACTTTATACATTTTGACTCCTAACGAAACTTTTTCGATAATTTATCAACGCTGTAAACTTAACGTTAATACATTTTGACTCCTAATGAAACTTTTTCGCATTACTTAAAAATTTTGCTAACATACGTTTGATTATAACCCAAACATTATAAACATTAGCTGTTTAAAATTTGTACTGTCCGACCAAATAGTTTAGCCGAAAATGATTTTTTTGTTAGTTTTTCGATATTTAAAAGCATTCAGTTCTCACTGAATACTCAACAGCGACGGGCGTGTGTTTTGGGTTGTTACCATGGCAAAAATTTGTGGTGATTGTAAAACTGAAATTACAGCTTCAGCTGATCACTTAATTGAAACATTCGATTACATTACCTGTGCTTCATTGTGCGGGCGTATTTTTCATACCTACTGTGTTGATTTAACAGAGGATAATATAAAATTATTATTAAATAATCCAAATTTTCTTTGGCGTTGTGATTCTTGTATTGTTATTTCAAATGACTCTTTAAATAAATTTGAA
Organism: Eustalomyia histrio; assembly: GCA_949748255.1. Classification (NCBI taxonomy): domain Eukaryota; kingdom Metazoa; phylum Arthropoda; class Insecta; order Diptera; family Anthomyiidae; genus Eustalomyia; species Eustalomyia histrio. The sequence continues at coordinate 8,949,065 of OX456523.1, forward strand.
ACACTCTCCATTCAAATGAGAGAAATGCAAGAAAAAATGTTAATAATGGAGCGTAAACTCGTTGATATTACCAACACAAATGCAACTAATTTAACTCTTCAAAACAATAAGAAAAATCAAAACAATAAGAAAAATCAAAACAATAATAAAGAAGTTAAAATAAAAAATAAATCAACCGTTGTAAACCCCCCTCATACTGCTACATCTTCTTCTGCTGCTACATCATCTGTAGTTAATTTTGTTGAAGAGAGTGAACAATTTGAAGATGCTCTCAATGACAACATAAACAACAAAGACGGTGATGCAAACATTTGGGTTACTGTAAGGAAGAATAAAAAAAGAAATAAGAAAAAAACACAACAAAATAAAAAAAGAATTGTAGGTGTCAATTCCGACAACAATGCATTTGAAGTAGTACACAGTATGAAATATTTGCATGTGTCAAAATTTAAAGTAAACACTGAACCAGATGCAATCAAGAAATTTGTTTCTGATAAATTACAAGTTGATGAAAGCTTGATATCTTGTGTTAAATTAGTAAAAAAAGAGGCTAATCTAAGCCTGCTTCATTTTGTTAATTTTAAACTTGGCGTTCCAGAATCTTTGTACACTAAGGTGTTTGACAAAAATTTTTGGCCATTATCCATAAAACTTACTCGTTTTATATCTAAACCAAAAAACTTGCAAGTGACGGACAGTGCGGCTTTAACCAATGCAGCTGCACCAGTCGTACATTAAGAAGCAGTGGTTTAATTTCAACAAATTCTTTTAAAATATATTTCCACAACACTGGTGGTTTACGTACAAAAACTAATGATGTTTTTTTGGCAGGATGTTCACATGATTTTGATGTTATTGCAATGGTGGAAACTTGGCTGACGTCACATTTTCTATCTAGCGAATTACTGGATTCTTATTATGAAATTTATAGAAGAGATCGTATACTACCTGATAATATGACTAAAGGAGGTGGTCTTTTGCTGGCAGTTGGTTCAAAATATACAAGCAAAGAGATAGATCTTCCACATAAAGCAGATAATTTAGAACAATTATGTGTTTCTGTTACCTTGCCTGGTACTTCACAACACAGTAAACGTGAAATTGTTTTCATGTTAAGTTACGTTCCACCAGGAAGCAGATACGAATTATATCATCTTCATTTATCAAATATAGAATCTTTGTTATCAAATCTTAATGATGATCAATCTCCCTGTATTTTAGGGGATTTTAATTTGAGCAGCATAAACTGGGAGTTTAGCATAGCTGACCAAATGTTGATGCCCTTTAATATAACAAAAGATTTTGAAAGCCACTTTTGTGATACTTTACTTTCCCTTGGACTCACCCAAATGAATTTTATAAGGAATGATATTAACCGCATTCTGGATTTGATTTTTGTTGACGGATATTTTAAATGTGAAGTCAGTAGATATGATATACCCTTTACAGCTGAGTCAGTACATCACAAGGCATTGCAGATTCAATTCAACTTTTATGATTCTACTATAAATGATGATGTTCGCGAGAGATATTATGATTTTAATTTGGCTAATTATGATGCTATTAACGCGTTTTTCAACTCTATTTCCTGGTCTCAAATTTTGAATGGTCGTAATCTAACTGATATGTATGCGGCTTTCAAGCAAATATTAAATGAATGTTTTCACCTGTACGTTCCGGTTAAGAGGAAGAAGCAGAATTTGAAGTTACCTTGGTATAATCGCAGATTGCTTCATCTAAGAAATTTAAGAAATAAAGCTCATAAAAAATATAAATCAACAAACTCATCTGGCGACAAGGCCCATTTTAATCGCTTTAGACGTGAATTTGAATTTTTATCTAAGTTTCTATATAAGAGATACGTTGCTAATATGGAATTTCGTATAATAGACAACCCTAAAAACTTTTGGGTATTTTTTAATAGTAAAAGGGATTCAAATGGTATACCTCGAACTTTGTATTTCGAAAACAATATAGCCTGTGGTGAACAAGAGGTTGCATCTTTATTCGAGAAATTTTTTTCATCAGTTTATGAGAACATCGATATATCCAATACCTCTTCCGATTATCTAAATAATGTAGAAGATATAGTAAATATTGGACATTTGCAGCTGGAAAAAATTGATGTTTTTGAATCTTTAATACATCTGGATACCAATAAGAGTGCTGGATTTGATCTCATGCCTCCAACTTTTTTAAAAAACTGCGCATACTCGCTTTGCATAGCATTAACAACCATCTTTAATCAGTCGCTTGCAGAAGGACATTTTTTAGATGAATGGAAATCTGCTTACGTCACACCGATTTTTAAATCAGGTCGTAGAGATTTGGTGTCTAACTACCGACCTATAGTAAAATTATCAATTATACCAAAAATTTTCGATAAGATGATAAACCAGAAGCTGTTTTGGGAGCTTAAAAACCACATTACGGTTCACCAACATGGATTTTTTAATGGAAGATCAACTTGTACTAATCTAACGTTATTTACTCATTTTTGTATCACTTCAATTGAGAGTGGTTTTCAAGTCGATGCTCTTTATACCGATTTCGGAAAGGCATTCGATAAACTTCAACATCAAATTTTGATAAATAAACTTTTAAAAATGGGTTTTCATTCCAATTTTTTAAATTGGATTTACTCTTACCTAACTGGTAGAGTTCTTTTTGTTAAAATTGGAACTTTTTTGTCCGATCCGATCTATGTAAAGTCCGGAATTCCACAGGGTAGCCATTTGGGCCCTTTACTTTTTTTGTTATTCATAAATGATATCGTTAAAGTTTTCAAAAACTGTCAGTGTTTATTGTACGCTGACGACTTGAAACTTTTCCACAACATTTCATCATTAGCTGATTGTTTAAACTTTCAGAGAGATATTTTTTCCTTAATAAGTTGGTGTCATATTAACCATCTTTTCCTAAACTTTTCTAAATGTAAAGTAATTAGTTATTCTCGTAAACAGTTTCCTATTACTTTTGACTATTTAGGTGAGAATAATAGCAAATTTTTACGCCAAAACTTAATAAAAGATTTAGGTATTTTTTTTGATTCTACTTTATCATTTAAAGATCATATAAATTATATTATCTCTAAATCCAATTCACAATTTGGTTTTTTAAAAAGGAATTCAAAAATGTTCCTTAATTTTAATACTCTTAAAATTCTTTTTGAATCCTTAGTTAGGTCTCATCTCGAATACTTAAGTGTTATTTGGGACCCTTTTTATGATATCGATATAAACCGGATTGAAAGAATCCAAAAACGTTTTTCAAGATTTGCTTTAAAAAGGCAGTATTCATTTGAAAATATGCCTATTTACCGAAGTCGTTTGCAAACGCTCGGTATTCAATCGTTAATGGTTCGTAGGAAGATCCAAAGCATTACCTTTATAAAGGACTTAATGGATAACAAAATTGATTGCTCTCCTTTATTATCCATTTTGCCATTTCACGCTCCGACCAGAGCGTTAAGAGAATATCATTTATTTGTGGTTCCTTTCCATAGAACCAATTATGGAATGTACGAGCCGATATCTAGATGTATTGTCTTGTATGATTCGGTATCAAACCGAATTGATTTCAATATTAGCAGACATTCGTTTAAGAGGATAATTTCCAACATGTTAGATGAGGAAGAACCATAATCTTGTACAGATGTTAAAATGTTTCCAATGATTTAATGGAATGGCTGATTTGAAATTGTAAATAAAATTAAAATTTTTTGTAATTATGTATATATTTTAAATGTAATCTGTAAGGGCTAAGCCCGATAGATGAAATAAATAAAATGATATTTAAAATGATATTATGGAAAAAATTTGTTGAGCCGATTTAATGCAAAATTTATTAGAAAAGTCTACCAAATTTCCAATTTAACCGAACTTACGTTACTTAACTTCTTAGGTCCTTTCCTTAAATTTGACACTTAAAATCGCAACCAATCAGATTTAAGGCCAATAAATCGATGGTTTAATATAAAAAGGCCCTAACTCGATTCTTTGTTACTTGATTTGAGAAGGAAAAAAACTTAATAAAATCCTTAAAATTTTAGATAAAAAAAATTTTAATGCAATTTCCAAAAATGTGTTGCCTCTTTTTATTAAAAATTGCATTAAAACTTTTTTTGTATCTAAAATTTTACGTATTTTATTTAGTTTTTTTCCTTCTCCTCCTATCAAGTAACAAAAAAATCGAGTTAGGGCCTTTTTATATTAAGCCATCGAAATATTAATCCATTAACAAAATCTCTACATAAATCTTCAAATGAACGTTTACCAACCAAATAAATTTTCTGGAACAACTCTTCGGTCGAATATTAATTTTTTTTTATATTTAATCAGTTTCACGTAGATTTTCTTTAAACACTTAACGTTTATAGGTTAGGGCGAAAGTACAGCTATCATAAGACCCTGAAAGTATGCTACATTTTTTATCTCATCGCTATGTACTAAAATATTAAATAGTTAGAATGAACAATAATAGAATAATTATTTTTAAAAAAATATCCTTAATTTACTGTAAATATTTTTAATTTTAATTAATTTAAGTATTTTTAAAACTTTAAAATAAAAACATAAAAATCTCTTAATAAAAAAATTTAAATTTGTTAAAAGGAATTTTTTTTTGTTATTATCCCTCCACTAATTCCTTGAATCTTTTTTTACTAATCTATTTTTATATTTTTTTTCTCTCTTCCTTAGTGGTCTTGGCCAATGATATAGTACCAAATCCTGAGGATGTTTTAATATTTTTCACACAATCTTTAAGAGGTCGCCCAGCCATTATGGCCAACGGTGTTCGATTTTTAATTATGAGTGAAAATAAAAAGAAAATATTATGGCGCTGCTCATCAATGGCAACTAAAAAGATTAAATGTCCCGCTCGTATAACAATGTTAAAAGAAACACCGCCCAAGTTCATTATCAACAAAGCTGAACATATTCATGCTGAGCTTAAGCGCAATAAATATGGTTCTAGCAAACATACCCTGTACAGTGTGGCTAAAATGAAAGCCGAAAATGTAGAGTATGATGCTACTATAAGCTATCAAGTTAGCCAAAATCAAAGTATGGATAAAATGAAAGGAGAAATTGTAGAATATGATGGTACTATTAATTATCAAGTTGTAAATGCTGCTGGTAATATTGTAACAACAACGGGTAATCATCAAATAATGCAACAACATCATGATGATCAACAGCAACAACATGAAAATGAACAAGAGTAGCCACATCAAATCCAATATCATGCCACTTAAAAAGACGTGTAACAAATTTTTAAGATCTATCTATGTTAATTTAATTTAAACCCAAATTACACTAAAACCAAAACTTTTATATCCCGTATTCATTATGAAAATTTAGCATGAGTTTTTATACTCTGCTGTTAAATTTATTCTAGTAGTATAAAGTGTGTTTGCGAACTTAAAAATTTGTACAAATTCGTACAAATTTGTAAAGTTTTTTTCTGAAAGGTGTTTGTTTACACAAATAATCAGTAAGGAGAGATCAAAAAAGAGAGTAAAGTGACAGTTTGATGCAAGAGAACTTACTGGTTTTAATAAAAGTAAAAAATATGTAAAAATCAGCTTATTTACCATGGAAGAAGTAAAATGGAAGCCCGAAAGTTCCTAGAGAACAATTCACATCTAACTTCCGTTTTTTATTCATATTTTCCATATTTACCAAATGATTTTTTTTTTAATTCGTAGCTAAAATCAGTTGTTTTAACTTTACTAATACTTACAAATTTTCCGTTTGCGTACTTTTTTTTGTATATTTACCTTTCTGGGAGTAAATTTTGTTACTGAGAAATTTTTACTGAAAACGTACCCAAACGAACCTATTGTTGCTAAATTTAATCTATTCCCAATATATTTACAATGAAAAAAGTCTTTCATTTTCAAGCACACAGTTGGCCTATTATGAACAAATTGTATTCTAACAATTTAACTTTTTACTATGGATACGGTAATGAAGTTTTCAAAATTGACTCGTTTTTGGTTGCAGTGTAAATTGCACTTTAAATCAATTTTTTTAAATTTGTTAATTTTGTTTTAAAAAATTATTTTTTCAATTTATTAGCAATTTTATATTTTAATTTAAACAAAATAGAAACGATTCAATAGGTAAATACATATTTGATAATTTTAAAAAAAGAAAAAAAAAACATTTAAAATAATTCTTAAACTATAAACAGAAAATTGAGAATATTAATTGATACTGTTCCAAATTAGCGGTGAAATGGCAGTTTTTTTATACATTTAAAATAATTCTTAAACTATAAACAAAAAATTGAGAATATTAATTGATATTTTTTCCAAATTAGTGGTGAAATGGCGGGGTTTTTTTTTTATCATCCTTATGCAGTTTTAAGGCGTTGCAAACACCTCTGAAGAAACCTGTAAATTTTGAATTTTTTAGGTACAATTCCTTAGAAGCGTTTGGTGAATAAAACTACTTCAGGCGGTTTTAATTAAGAGTAGATTTGTGAATTTACAAGAAATTAAAAATTCCAGAAATTTGCTGTTCTGAGCAAATTTTAATCTATTTTCAATATAAATGAGGAGTCTCAGAAAAAAATGTGCAGTTTTGCTCTTTTTTATTTTTTGGTAAATTGAGGATTCCCTTTTCATCCCTTTTGTGAAACAGTATGATCCTGGAAATAGTAATAATTTTTTTAAGACACATCAAACCACAATAATTCATCATTATAAATGGAATGGATGTATGAGATTAAAGGATTTTTAAATGTGAAAAAGTACGTTTTGTTAAAAAACTTTAAAAAAGGTTAAGTTGTGCGAATTTTTTTAAACGCTAATATTTTTTAAAATATCTCAAGTCTCATTATGCGAAAAAAAAAAACAAAAATATTTTCACAAGTAAATTTTGTACATTTTTCGTACACTGCAAATTTAAAAAAAAAAAACAACAAAATTTAATACACTACAATTAAAAACTAGTAAATTTGTAAGCTAGTTGTATTTTTTTTTCATATTCCATGCTAATTTTTGGCTGTAGTATTAACTAGCTACAATTAAAATTGAAACTAAAATATTTATTTAAATTCAGTATACTTATAATAAAAAAAGTTTAAAAAAATGTCAATAATTAAACTTTTGTTACAATATCTTCTTTAAAAGTCAGTAACATTTCAATATTTTCCGTATTTTGAAATGAAATCAAAATAAATGCCAAATACAGGAAGAAAAAATGAGAAATGTTAATAAAACCAATAAAAAAATATAAAAAATTAATTCTAACAAAATAACTTTTTAAAGGCCACAAACAGGTGACAATAATTGTGAAAAAAAACGGTTTGATAAAAAAAATATACCTTTTGTAATGTACCATTCTTTTAAAAGTCAAAATGTAAAAATAAAAATTATGTTCATTAGATTTTTTTCTAGCAGATTTCAATCCAAAAAATAACAAAAAAAAAAAGAAACAATTTCTCAAAAAGGTGCATAAAAGTACGTTTTGTTCTGCGACTCCTCATTCTATTAGAAAATTCTTTTAAATAGAAAATTTATGAGAGAGGGAAAGTGTTTTTTTTAGGTAGGGTATGGTTTTCAGTTTTTTTTTAAGTAGAAAAACTTCTTAATCCGTAACCTTTCGATATAAAAAATTCTTAGAATCATAAAAATTTCTTCTTCTTCTATTCAAAATTTTTTAAAGCATAATTTTGAAATATTCATACAGAATGAAATTAAAATTTATACAGAATAAAATTTTTACGTTCAAGGCCGTTTTTGGGATGTGAAGTAAACCGAAATCTCATTTTGTCTGCCACTTCCATGTTCATTAACATAAATTTGTCGGAAATAAATTACAACAAATTTCAAAATCAGTATTCAAGTTACAAACTGGGATAAACCAAGTTTAAAGATAACTTACATCCTAAAAACTCGTCCTAAAAAGAAGGTTATGAGCACAATAGGTGACTTTTGTCGTTTGTTATTTGAATTTGGCAGAGCCTTTTATATAATTTTTTTTATAAAAACTGCATATGAAATCATAGAATGAGATTTTTTGTATGCAGACTTGGGAATATTTGTAATTGTTAGCGCGTTGGTTTGTTACTGAAACGGCAACTTCAATTTAGATAAATAATAGGTATGAGTTTTCTGTTCCCCTAGCACTTAGCCCCACTGAAGTAAAATATAACACAACAGGGCTATGAACTATAAAGCTTCATTACAGTTTTCATCTCTTTATTTCTGCCCTTTCCAAAGAGTGTCTCTTCTCTTATAAAAAAAAATAGCCTAGATAGATAAAAAATCTAAACCATAGAAAAATCTTAACCATGCAATTTTGTTTAATGCAATTTTCAAATTTAACATGTTAGAATACAAAATTCAGTGCGCAAAATGTCGGCAAACTAATGTAATCAGCCTGGCTTTGAGCCTTAAAAAAACTCCCCATTGTATAAAAAATAATTTTGTATCCCTTAAACGAAAAAGACAACTTTTTTTTAAAAAGCTTACAATTTAGATGAGATTAAAGCCATTTTCATGTCGATTACAAATTGCATAATAAGGTAAAATGTTTGGCCTAAAAATACATACAATTTTTTTTGTTTATAAAACTGTAATGTAAATTGTTTATATTTAAATTATGAATTAATTATTAATTATGAAATCTGTTATTTAAATAAAAATTTTGTATAAAGTTAAATAAATTTAATAAAAAAGAAAAAAAAAAATACATTTATAAAAAATATAAAAATGAAATATTCAAATGATTAAGAACAAACAAAAAGAAAACACAATAAGTCTGTTTAGGTACTATATCTCGGTAATCAAAATGAGCCCGAAGTGGCAAAAATAAAAACTTTTAAAGAACGGGTTCATTTGTTTTACAGCGGGAACAGACCCAATGTGGTTGAAGTATGTAATAGAAAAACGTTATACTATATTTAAACTCAAAAAAAAAAAAAAACCAACACTACCATATTGGGCTCAAATGTTCAATATTTTTAACACTAAATACACAGAATTAAATTACAAAATTCTGTTTGTAATATTGAACATATTTCATAGAATTTTTTTTTGAAAATACAAAAAAAAAAAAATATTTTTTTAAAAAGCGCCAACATTGAAATTTGTAAATACAATAATTTTTTGTTTTTTTTATTTTTTTGTAAATTAAATTTTTATTTTCAAAGAATTTTTATATGAAAAATATTAATTTACAAACATTTACAAACAAAAGATTTTTAAAAAATTGAATTTTAACAAATATTTTTAATTACTTAAAATTTTGTGATACATTTTTTCTGTGTATGGTTTAATCTAATTCTTTTTTTTTTCATCAAATATCATTTCTAGATTTATACAGTAAACAAAAATCTTGTAATAATTCAATTGATGATATACATTATGTTACCTCACAAAAAGGATGTACACAATTATACCATAAAGGTTATTACTATGTGCGCGAAAAGAAAATTCGCAATAAAGTGTATTGGCGTTGCACACAATATACTACACTGCTACGCTGTCATGCTCGTATACATACCAGTGATGGTCGCATAGTCCATAGCAGTTCACATAATCATAAATGTGCTGAGAATGGTAAAAAACCGAATAAGAGAAAAATGAAAACTATGCAATTGTTTACATTACAGGAACAACCCACAATAACAACAAATTTTGAAGAACACCGCCATACCTTAACAACGCCTCAAATTATAGCCTCTAACTCCTTGCCGACTTTAGCAGATTTAGATACAAATATTTTATCAAATGTTATATCATCAGAAGCTTTAGTTTAAGAAATTTAAGATAATTGATGTTTTTTTTTTTACTAAAAAAAATATAAGAAAATTGTTTAATAATAATATATTTATGTATGTATTTTTTTCTAAATTAATTTGAACTGTGAAAAAAATTGGTTTTGTTGTTAAACATTTTTACCTATAAAATTATGCTTATACATAGGATTTTTCTGTAATTTTTCATGTATTCTGTGTAATGTACTGTTAAATTAACGTTTTACTATAAATGTGATAATAACAAAACATAATTTGAGTGCATAAAAGTACGTTTTGTTCTGCGACTCCTCATTCTATTAGAAAAATCTTTGAGGGTTAAGGTAGGATTTTAAAAAAGTATAAAAAAAATGTTCTAAAAATTTTTATAAAGAATACTAGAAATTTTAAATTTAAACATTTCGTTTTGGAATGTTTTCAAATTTTTTTCAGAAATTTTTTATTTAAAATTTCACAAAAACTGTAAAAATGTTTATAAAGAAATTATTTTCTTCCTGATTTATTTATAAATGTTACTTTAAAAGATTTATTTGGGTACTTACTCAAATAAATTTTCCGAATTAACGTCCGAAAAATTTGTTTTTATTTTTTCCTTTTACTAATAAAATGTTTCTTTTGTTTTCTTTTTTTTTTTTTATATCATTTTCCTAGATAAAAAATCCAATATTGCTGTTTTCAGTAATACAAAGAAGAAAAATCGCAAATTGATGATACAAGGTTATGAATTTGTTGTGGATCGTCAATTAAAACAAAGCACAAATTGGCGTTGTTCCCGTTATAAGAGTGCCCATTGTAAGGCACGTGCCACAACCCGTATAAATGCCGCTGGTGTTGAACACTTTTTTCTACGTAATGCCAACCATACGCACAGTTGAAATGAATCACTTTACAAAATACAAAAAGGACAATTGTATTGTAAAAATAGTGTTAAGTAGAACATTTTTTTCTATATATATTTTTGTATTTCTAATAATATTATTGGATTAGCTGTAAGAAGGGTTTTAAAGTATTATAAAGTTGTTGTTGTTGTTTTTTTTAAATTCAAATTTTCCTGCCTACAATTTATGAGTATTAAATAAGGGATATGATGATGATATTTCAGAAAGTGGTTTTTAACATGATACTGCTATTAAACTCATTCTAGTAGTGTTGCTAAATTTGAAATAATAATTTTCCTAATTACAGATAATTCATTACACATGTCAAAAAAATATTTCAAAATATAAGCGATATTTTCGCTAAATTATATTGTAATACATTTGTTTTGGGTACTATTTTTATTTAATCTTGGGAGCACTTTCAAAAACAACAAAAGGTGTTTAATATACTTAGACAGTAATTCTAAAAAAAAAAATAAAAATTTATGCAAAATGGTAAATTACTAAGCTTTAGTGGACCCAAATGAAGTTTATTAAAAATTTTCACCTTAGCAAATGCAAACTTTTGGGTCTGGTAGTGTGTGAAACGTGTTTAAAACCCACTAATCCTAATCTACCATGTTATAAAAATTATAAATGATATACATTTATATGTTTAACTGCTTTAGACACAAAAGTACATTTAGACATAAAAGTACATTTATGTAATATAAATTATATCATCCCCGAAAATTTTATTTTCTATAAAACAGAAGGTAAAAGAAAAAAAAAAATAACAAAAGTTGTCATAAATAAAATATAAAGCGGAATATTTGTGAAAAGTACCAAATAGGTCAAAGGAGTACCATAGTACTTTTAAGGTTCTAATAGTACCACAAAAAGTTCTCAAGTATAAACATAAAATATCATCCTTGTCCTTCGCAGTGTTTTTTTGACAAATAATATAAAATAGCTTAAAAGTGAAATTGTGAAGGTGAAAAAAAATTGTTTGAGGTGAAAAAAAATTGTTTGAGATGAAAAAAAATTGTTTGAGGTGAAAAAAATTGTTTAAGGTGAAAAAAAATTGTTTGAGGTGAAAAAAAATTGTTTGAGATGAAAAAAAATTGTTTGAGGTGAAAAAAATTGTTTAAGGTGAAAAAAAAATTGTTTGAGGTGAAAAAAAAATTGTTTAAGATGAAAAAAAATTGTTTGAGGTGAAAAAAATTGTTTAAGCTAAAAAAAATTGTTTGAGGTGAAAAACTTTTTTGGAAGTGAAAAAATTGTTTGTGGTGTAGAAAATTTTTGAGGTGAAAAAAATATTCGAAGTTAAAATAAATTTTTTGAGGTGAACAACTTTTTGGATGTAGAACAAAATGTTTGTAGTGAAAAAAAATGTTTGAGGTGGAAAACATATTTGAGGTGAAAAAAAAAATTTTGGTGGTGAAAAAAAAAATTTTGGTGGTGAAAAAAAATTGTAGTTGTGAAACAAATATTTTGAAGTAAACTACTGGTGGAAAATATGAGAAAATAAATTATTTACCAGCCGCCATAATGAAATTGTACCAAAAACCACCAATTTGTATTGATAATTTCAAAGGTACCTTCACATTTTCACTCATAACATTTTATTATTTACTCAATTTTAATACGAAACTTTTCGGAAGGATGTCCATTAATCTAAAAAATTGGCTTGTCAGACTACCTTCTGACTAACTTGGAGAACTTGTAAAGCGCAAATGAAATAAGATAAAGACTTACTGGCCGCTTACAACCATATATGGTGAGGGTATATATCAGTTTGTCATTCCGTTTGTAACATGTCGAAATATAGGTCTAATACCCCATAAAGCATATATATTCGTGATCCTTAAGCAATTTTAAGTTGATTTAGCGATGTCCGTCTGTCTGTCTGTTGAAATGGCGATCACGACGCGAAGACGCAAGACTCAGTTTATTGGACATCCTCCCGAGCAGTTTGGTATTGAAAATGAGCAAAATCGGTCCATCAGTTAAAAAGTTATGAGTGAAAATGTGATGGAACCTCTAAATTTTCCATACAAATTGGTGTATTTTAGTACTATTTCATAGTAGCGACTGATACATAATATATTTTCTCATATTTTTTCAACAGTCGCTTATAAATTAATAATATTTTGTATTCACCTCAAATATTTTTCACCATTAATTTTTTTTTTCACCACAAAAATTTTTTTCACCAATTTTTTTTTCACAAAAAAATTTGTTTTCGCATCCAAAAAAGTTTTTCACCTTAAATTTTTTTTTCACCTCCATAATTTTACTTCAGAGAACATTTTTTTGGCATATTGGTGGAGGGTATTCAAAAATTTAAGCCTTTTTTTACTTGTTTTACTCTATCTCTATTTCATAAATTCAAATAATTTTCATTAATATAAAATAAAAATTTATTTTTTTGCATTTTTTTCAATCAAAAATATGATTTAACGAAGAAAAAAAATTCGTAAATATCATAATTTGTTCCCTAATGATATGAAAAAAAGCATTTGGTTTTGTAGAATTTTGAGGTTATGTTACAAGAATTTATGAAAATTTACCTGTATTATCTCACATCAAAATAAGAATATATAATAAAAACAACCTCCAAAGAGATATTGCCATGTCTGTTTCCGTACTATACCGCGGAACCCTAAAATTGTGTTGCAGGGCGTTTATTACTCTATTAAACAAAATAAGGGTTATTGTCTCCGGCATGGATGATTCTTACACTGGACGAATGTTTAATGTTAGTATAGTGAGATCATCAAGCTGTTTGGCGCTATGTGGGTACAGTAAAATTTTATGGCAATTTTTTGTTTATATTTATAAAATAATACTTGAAATCCAGTGTAAAAGTTCTTCTAAACTAAATTCATTTTTCGGATATCCGCAATGAAATTTTATGAGTATTTTTTTTCATAGAATATTTTAATGCCATATCTGTCATTTTCAAGGGTCATTTAAGAAGTGCCAAAAAAAAAGCTCCCTAAACGGGCATTTAAAGTGTTATAATGTTATGCTGGAAATTTCACTAGGCATTGCCAAAGACAAACAAATTATTCGATAGATGTAATATCCTGAAAAATATAAATTATATTTTATCAATTGCAATGTATTTGTATCATAACGATGTAAATGTACTTCTGAAAAAATTCAGGAGAATATGGGATAAAAAAACTAAATTGTAATTTATCACTTTTAGTCCAAAAAAATAAAAATGCAAATGCGTTTCTGACAATAATTTATCCTTTTAACGCCTAAAACTAAATTTTAAATATTTTACATACGAGAGAAAGCTGCTAGAGATAGATCAAAAAACATCTCTAAATAGCTCTACACACATCTCTAAATAGCTACACTGTAAATAATTTATGCTATTTAGTAGTGCTTTTTGCTCCACCTTTAGCAGTGTGTAACGGGGATATTTGCCAACAAATTTGAAACTAGCTAAAGTTTAACCATGGATAAAAATTAGAGTATTCAAAAAACCGGCCTTTTGAAAAAACCGGTTTTGGTTTTCTTTTAAAAATCGAATTTTTAAAAAACCGATTTCGGTTTCGGTTTTTTCGGTTTTTTTTTTAAATTGATTAGAAAGCTTTTATAATTTGTTAATTGTTTTTATTACAAAAACAACCAGAAATTTAATATATAAAGTAATAAAAATAAAAAAAATACATACATTCATTTAAATTTAATTTCTTTATTGTATTTCATTTCAACAAAAAATTAACGTAAAACCAATATTTTTTATATTTTTTAAATATGTTAAAAGAAAATCTATTTTTCAGTTCTAAAATAATATTTTAGAAATAATATGCAAATTAAATGTTTCGTTTTAAGACGATTTTTTGTTTGCTTTTGATACAGCTAGAAGTGGAAAATACTCTTTCACTAATAGTAGATGTTGGACAAATAGTCAAAAGACAATTATATAAATTTTCCAACTTTTCAGTTCTTTTGTCGCATTTATCAAGATATATGAAATCATCATATGTTACCTTCTCCGAAAAAAGGGACCTAGTGTGTCAAAAAACATGTTGGACTTAAGAGTGGATTCTGGTACCTAAAAGAGTGTAGAATAAGATGAAATGAGTTAGATTTCTGATAAAAACTTATTTACCCCATAAAAACGTACAAACGAACTTGGGAAAATCGATAAAAATGAGAAAAACATTAAAATTTTACTTTTTTGGCTTTAAATTGTCACTCTAAAAGCGAAAAAAAGACGTCACCACATAGGCATGACGTCACCAAAGTCGGCATCCAATCATAACTAACCATACCAAATCGCATCTCCCAACTGAAATTGTGTTCACTTTAAATGCGTTTTTCTCAAAACTTCAGTTTCACACACTAGGTCCCTTTTCTCGGATTAGGATTTTGAATACTGTTTATTGTGTTATTTAGATCAGAAATTAAACTATTTAAATTTGGAATATCCAAAGTAAAGTCTTCATCGGAATCTATCAGACTTACATCTAAATCTTTATAACCAAACAAACGATTATAACAGTGTTCGGAAAAAATAAAAGAGACCAGGTAACCCAGTTGGTGATGTAATTTAAAAAACCGGTTAACCGAACAAAAAAGACCGGTTTTCGGTTTTCTTCAAATTTACAAAATATTCGAAACCGATCGGTTTTAACAAAAAAAGAAACCGGTTGACCGGTTTTCGGTTTCGGTTTTTGAATACTCTAATAAAGATTTTTCAATTTAATTTTTATACAAATTTAAGACTTTTTTATAAAAAAGGTTAATAATCCTATATAAATCAAAAATTTTATTTCACAAAAAATACATTTTGTATAATAGAGACTTGACATTATTTTTATCGAAGAAATAAACCAAACATAAAATTTTTATAAACAACTACTACAAAGTCGAAAAAGAACGTTTTAAGGGTTACTTTTTTGTTGCTCTAGTTATGACTAACATAACTGCGACGACCACAGAAAATTTTCGGATTTGAAACATTTACAGCGGTATTCATAAAAAAATCTTAATTCAAGTTTCAAATGCATTTTAGTTAAAAAACATTTTAAGCCTAAAAAAGGTTTAATAAAAATTCGTATTCATAATCAGTATTTTAACTAATAAACGATTTAATGATTTTTTAACTTGAAGATGGCAACACTGTATTTTTTTATTTGTCATATTAATCGTAATGATGCACGTCAATGATTACTAAATCATACGGTACTCGTTTCTATGCATTTTTTTTGTAGTTTTTCAGAAAAATATTGTTTTTATAAAACAAAAAATTTATGAAAACTTGTTTATTAACTAAAAAAAGAGTCAAAACAAAATGCCCAATAAAAGTGTTACATAGATAATGATTTTATTGTTGATAAAAAAGTATTCAAGTAACCGGTTCTATTTTCTTTGTTTTGATTAAACAACACACCACTATAAAACACAATGAATAATATCCAAAAATATTATTATTTTTGATTAAATTTTTTATCCGTAATTGAAAACGAGTCGCTCCTCTTTTTGTAAATTTTCGTCTGACGATTGTTTGAAATTTGGGCAATTGTTTCTATTATAAACAAAATACAATTAAAAATTTCACATTTTCCATATAAAAATGGTTCTTACCAATTCTTTTGATCAAATATATTTATTATATTATTTATTTAACAAAAACAAATAACTTCTTTTGTTTAAATGCCAATTTTTTGCAAAAATGTTTAAAATTAAAATAAACATAAAGCAAGAATGTCATCTTAAAATAGGTTTAAAATAGGGTCGAACCAATTTTAAAATTCGTTTATTTAAACAAGGTTTAAAAAAGGTATTTTAAGCTAAAATTCGTTTATGAATACAATTTTAGCAAATTTTGCTTAAAATTGATTTGAAATACTGTTTAAAATTTTTATGAATACCGCTGTTAATAAATATTAAATTACTAAACTTTATAAAAATTTTTAATTTTTGTTATATTATTTTTAATATTTTAAAATATTTTTCTTAAAAAAATCTATGTTATATGAATTCAAATAAATTTAATATGTATAAAAAACTTTAGATTTTTTTTGTTTTACTTTTGTTTTATAAAATTCTTTTATTTTAGTAAATTAATTAATTAATATTAATTAATTATTTATATTGTTTTTAATATAATCAACAGATCTGGAAAATATATACTTTATACTCGGCCAAAGAGGCAAACCGAAATTGGTGGTAAATGGTTACTCGTTTATTAAAAATAAAACTACAGCAGAAAGATTATATTGGAATTGTTCACAATCTAAACCGAAGAAATGTCGTGCTCGAGTAGTGACACCAAATGATGCTGATTTAAAAGCAATAAAATTCACTCATATAAAACATAATCATAGACCCGATATTTTGTTAGAAAAACAAAGAAAGAAAAATGAAAACCAAAAAATGAAAGAATTTTTTTGAAATACAAAAAATGATAACAAATTATTAATTAAAAAAAAATTAAAATAAAAAACTTTTAGAAATTATTTGAAAACTATATATTTTTGGTAAACTAAATCAATTTATTTTTATTTTTACTAATACTGTTCTTCGTTTTAATATTTCCAGATCTTGAACAATTGGCTCGTAAATCTGGTATAACAATTACCCGCGGCAGTAAGGGTAAACCGAAATTAATGCTCGCTGGTTATTCTTATTTTCGCAACAATGTTAAGGGTTCGAAAACCTATTGGTTGTGTGCAAGAAATCGTTGCAATCGTTGTAAAGCTCGTATAATCACTTGTTCAATAAGTGGTGAATTGGTGATAAAAAATCAAGAGCACAATCATTTGCCTGGCGTAAAACAAGAATTAGAATATGATTAGATTATAGTTAAGATTATTAAATTAATTAATGTTAACATTACCTCATTTATGTATTTTACGTAAGTACAATTGTATTGTAATTTATTCCCATAGTTCTTTAGTCTTAAGATATTTTATGAAAGACTATAAATCGTCTAGCTGAATCTTATCAACTTAATTTATTATATTTATTTTGTAGATTTAACAATTTTATTTAAAGCAAATAATCATAAGAAAACAAACCAAATTAAATTTATTTTTTACATAGTCTTAAACAAATATTTTAAATTGAAATCTTTTGACATTCCCTTCGGTTTATTATTTCTAAAAAAAAATAATTTAGCAAAACTCAAGCGGTTACTATAAAATTTTTTAATTGAATTAAGAACACAAGTAATGATTGAGAAAAGTTTTTCCATAAAACTCAGTTATTTGAAAAAAAAAAAAATATTTAAAAAAAAAGAAAGCCAGATTTTATGATCCGTTTTAATAATAAACTTGTTAAATTTGATCATTTTTTATATCCCTTTGCTATCCCGTGACTGGTGTAAACATGACCGTTCTGAAAAGACCTATCCTGTGACCTGTCCCATGACTGATAAAAGCACACCCGGTCTGAAACGATGTAGGCACCTTGATCTGTTGGAAACAGGATAGATCCAGCACACATCATTAAAGTGGTAAAAATATGCTTGAGAAAACGTCTTTAATAAATTAAAATGTCAAATTTCAATGCTTTCAGTTGAGATTTTAATCTTAAAACTTTACTTTTTTCGTTTAAATGATTTTTAAATTTATGCAATTTCTGCTAAATTTTAATTGATTATTTTCTTAATTAAATTTGTTTTGTTTGAGAATTTTTTTCGACCTTCTTGGATTATATTTTTGTTTAAAATGGGGTTAAGATATTTTTTTATAAATTATTATTATTATTTATTTATCACAGTATTTCGTCACCACATAAAAATAAGAAATACTTTAAAGATAAAAAAAAAATCTTTGCCAAGAGACTGGTAAAATATTTTCGGCGGTATTCATAAAAAAATCTTAATTCAAGTTTCAAATGCATTTTAGTTAAAAAAATTTTAAGCCTAAAAAAGGTTTATTAGAAATTCGTATTCATAATCAGTATTTTAACTAAAAAACGATTTAATGCTTTTTTAACTTGAGGATGGCAACACTGTATTTTTTTATTTGTCACTTGAATCGTAATGATGCAAATCAATGATTACCAAACCATACGGTACTCGTTTCTATGTATTTTTGTTTGTCATTTTTCCGAAAAATATTGTTTTTATAAAATAAAAAATTTATTAAAACTTGTTTATTAAAAAGGGAAAAAGATTCAAAACAAAATGCCCAGTAAAAGTGTTACATAGATAATGATTTTATTGTAGATAAAAAAGTATTCAAATAACCGGTTTTATTTTCTTTGTTTTGATTAAACAACACACCACTAGTTTAATTTCAATAAATAATATAAAAAAATATTTTTATTTCGGCTTAAATTCTTTATCCGGAATTGTAAACGGGTCGATCCTCTTTTTTTGTAAATTTTCGTCTGACAATTTTTTTAAAATTTTGGCCGAATGAACAAAATACAATTAAAAATATCACATTTTTCTTATAAAAATCGTTCTTACCAATGCTTTTGATCAAATATAGAATGTCCATTATTTACTTAACAAAAACAAATAATTCATTTGATTAAATGACAATTTTTTGCAAAAATGTTTAAAATTAAAATAAACACAAATCAAAAATGTCATTTTAAAATAGGTTTAAAATGGGATCGAATCAATTTTAAAATTCGTTTATTTACACAAGGTTTAAAAAAAGGTATTTTAAGTTAAAATTCGTTTATGAATACAATTTTAGCAAATTTTGCTTAAAATAGGTTTGAAATACTGTTTAAAATTTTTATGAATACCGCTGTTTTTTTATAATAAAAACTTGGTAAAGTGTTTCTCAAAGTTTTTATTTCAAAATTTATGCAAAAAATTTTTACCAAGTTTTGGTACATTTATGTAATATATCCCAAGAAACATTTTTACGGACGCTCCAAAACATACGGATTTATAAATCCGGCTTCTACTGTACGTTTACGGTCCGAAAATGTGTATTCGTTAAAGCTTGTATGTAATCGCAACATTAACGGACCATATTCTTGAATTTTCGAAAATAATACGTTTTGACTCCGTTTTGGTGTATCTGTTTCTGTACCGTCAAATAGGGACCACCATATTTCATCAGTTTTTCTTCTGTTGCGCTTGGATTTGTTTAGTTATCAAAAACGAATATTTATTATTTTTCAAGGTTATAAAAGCTAAATTGCATTTTCAGTTTTTTTTTTATTAATTTCCATGAGGTAAATATTTATGAAATTTAAAATAAGTTTTACTATGATGTGTGCAAATTTATGCAGATTTGCAAAAAAAAAACATTGTCTAACAGTTTATAATTGATTTAATGCTACATCATATCGTTAATACCACCACTTAAACCTAAATTAAATTTTTGTTTTGTTTGTTCATGATTTTTAATGGGCCACAACAAACATGGTATTTCTTTATATTTTTCTTTAGTATTTGTTGTATTTAGTTTGTAAAATTTTTGTTATTTTATTTTAAATATCTGTAAATAAATTTAAGAAAAAAAAATATATGTAATTTGTTATTACAGATTAAAAAAATAGACATTTACACAAATCCGTTTTTTTGTTGTTGAAAAAACGGTATGAATACGGACCGAATACGGATTCGTAAATGGTCAGTCATTGACGGACTTTTAACGGACAACTCCGTTTTTCATCCGAAATGTCGGTCCGTAAATGGTCAGTCATTGAGGGTGAAACCTTTGAAAATTCGAATCAGTTTCGATGTTCCTTTAAGTCCGAAAACAGTACGTAAACGGATTTGGATACCGTTTATTACGAACCAAAAACGGTACGTAAACGGATCGTATTGTTTGTTGGAATGTACGTTTTTATTAACATAAAAATTAGATTCTTTTGCTGCGTTTGCTTAGGAAATTTGAAAAACTCTGAATTTTTTAAAACATTTTTCTTTTTTTATTTTCTTTTTTTATTAATAACAAAAGTATTCTTTAGGCTTAAAATTTATTTTGTATAAAAATATTATTTATTTTTCAATATTCAATGTATAATGACAAAATAAAAACCAAATGAAAGTTTTGAAAAAATTTTAAAAAATATATACCTTAAGACGGCCATACACTTCGGTCGTTTGTGGCAGTTTTAACGGCACGGGTAAAACTGTACGGTTAAACACGAAAAACAACCATATTAACACCAAGCCTTGCTAGTGCTTGGTTAGGATATAATTTGTAATTATGTGAATAATATAAATAATAATTATAATAATATAAAATAAATAATTTATTTAAATTAAGAAATAAGAATATTTAAAAATTTATTGTTCTTTTATTAAACTTTTGAGCATTACTTTTTAAAGCTATTACGATGACGTTTTAAAGCTGTTGTTTATATAAAAAAAAATTGAGAAACAATTGAAACTCTCAGAAATGTTTCTAATTTCAACATTTTGAACATTTATTTCATTACACATTTTTCTTATATTTTATTTTTCAGAATTATTTGAACTCAATTATCCTTTTGATAATAATATATTCAATTCCATCCAATATGTCAAGGGACAGCGGGGTTCTCGTAAAATGGTCTGCGGTGGTTATTCCTACATCTGTGCTAAAATTAAAAGAGGACGAAAATATTGGGTTTGTTCCAAACAGCGAAGTCGTAATTGCAAAGCCCGTCTTATAACCAATTTGGAAGAAATTGAATTTTATACTCGCAATATAAAACACAATCATAATTAGGACAATAGCTAATCGATATCACAAATTCCAGGTGCACACTAGTCGGCAGAAACTTTAACAATACATATAGATGAAAAATTTGGGAATACACCAAATCCTGTTTTTACACGGTCTTTTTCTACACAATTTTGAAATAAAGTTATCCTGTTTTTTAAATTTTTTTTTTAAGTTTTTAAACCATTAAAATGGTTTTATTTTTTATGTTTCTTGAAAATGTGAATTTGTTTGAAAGGTCCAACTAAAATTGGCTTAAGTGACTTAAGTTTGTTTTGGTATGATACGAATGATTAGAAATATAAATTTTTAATGTAATACATTTTTGAATGTTCGCTTCATGGCAATACCTAGCTTAAGTCACATAAGTTTATTTTGGTTCTGCCTTAATATTAAAGTTGTGTTTTTGTATCTAATAATATTGAAATTTTTTTTATTTTTAAGTTTAGTTTTTATTTCTTTTAAAAGTACCATGTAAAAACAGGATTAGGTGTATGTAGTTTTAAGTAAAATCAGGAATAGAGAAAACACAAACATCTTAAGGAAACTTAAGGAAACATTCAAGATTCGAGTAGTGAAATTAAATGCCGAAAAACAGTAAAGAATATTTTAC
The DNA here is from genome assembly GCA_949748255.1 of Eustalomyia histrio. Lineage (NCBI taxonomy): Eukaryota > Metazoa > Arthropoda > Insecta > Diptera > Anthomyiidae > Eustalomyia > Eustalomyia histrio. The sequence continues at coordinate 8,970,961 of OX456523.1, forward strand.
AGGTGAGCTGAAGTACAAAATTTAAATTTAATTTTTAAAACAAACTTGGTTTAAGTAATTGATATGTATAAGAATTGATAACATCAATAAAAATTGGTAGTAACTTTTTATATTTAAGTATTAAGCAATTGCCTTTAATGATTTCATTTTTGATATTATTTTTTAAGGTCAAAGAACTGTAATAAAAGCTAAATTGCATTTTCATTTTTTTTTATATTAATTTCCATTAAAGTAAATATTTTAACAAAATTAAGTGCAAACCTTTGCAATTAACTTCAATAACTTTTACGTTCCCACCCATTATTATACAAAATGTTGCTAAAATATTATTCACAAAATTTACTTAATGCCAATTCTATGAACTTTATCTAAAACTGTATTTGTTTGTGTATGTACGGTTGGTCCAAAAAGGTTGATTAATAAAAAGAAAAAAAAGCAAGATTTGACTTAAAAAAAATCTATGGATGAATTTTATAGTTTTAACTATTTCAAGTTAGGGTGTCCCAAAATGTAGGAATTTATTAATTAAAAAAAAGGTTTATTCGAAAATTGAGATCAAATTAGACAAAACTAATTGACTGTAGCTTTTAATGGAGTCCAACAGAAATCGGGAGTTTTGTCAATGCTGAGAATGTATATTCGGTCCAGAAAGTTTTATACGGCGTAATCCAAAATTCGAAACTTTTGTATGTTTAAAAACAAAAAAATTAAAAAAAAAGATAAAAATAATTTCTAGAAATAGAAATGAGATGAATTCAATGAGGTTAGTAGATCAGTGGTCGGCAGAAAGAAAGAATATGAATGTATTTGTATTTTACACCGTAAGAAATTATTTTATCTTTCTAGATAAATGAATGAATAAATAATTAAATGAATTAGTCGTTAAGAGAATATCCATATTCATTGAATTAAAATAGTTTATGTTTTTGTTTTCTCTATTATAAAAAATAAAAATAATTCATAATAAGGCACTCTGCCTTATCTAATATATTTAAAGAAAATAAAAATAATTCTTCGCACTCAACGTTCAATATTTTTAAATTAAAATGTAAACGAAAAACAAAATAAATAATAAAAAAAAAAAACAAAAAATGTTTAGATTCTACTTTATTTCTTCAACAAAGCGGCATATACTTGCTCTGTTAAAAGTTAGCATGCTACTGAATAAAATAATTGTTTTTTTTTGTGCTCTTAGCTGTGAAATTTGTTGACATTCTTGTTGTGTACGAGTAAATATAGCCAATTGTGTTCGGCCTATGATTGCTATGAGCAAAGATCACTGGGTAAGATATCATAATATATGGCCATATCTAAATATATCCGAAATTTGGGTCTATCCAATCAGGCCTGTGCGATCTCAATTACATTTGGAAATTATTCACTTGTGTAATTTGTTCATATTGATGATCCTATCAGACCTTCGCTCACATTTGTGCGATTAAAATGTATCCTTACACTAAGAAAAAAAAGTAAGTAGAAAAATTTGTAAACGATTTTCAATCACACTACTATTTTTGTACTAATTATTTATTAAAAAAATTATTATTCAGTAATTTTTTTTGCTATTTACATTATACAAATTGCAGAATTTTTACAGAATATTTACAAATTTTTGTTGCTATTATAATAATTAAGTGAAGATCTGGCCCCACGATCGGCACTGCGAGCCATATGGATCTTTTGTACCAAATATCATAAAACTAAACGAAATTTTGTATTATATTCCCAATGAACTTTAATATAGAAAATGAAGAAGAGTTCCTAATATCCTCTGGACCTAAAAATTTCTTATTGAAAACTTTTCTCATGTTCCTATGCAAAACAACACACTCACACAAAATGTGGATGGTTGTTTTGTCTCTCTCAAGACAAAATGGTAGTTCACTCCGAAGTGTCCGGTAAGAAACCCTGTTAGTAACCTAATGTCATTCCTAGCAAGGTTTAAAATTTTCCCATTGAAAAAGGGGCTGACCAATAGTTTCGCCTGTCTCATCCCCAAAGAATTGTTCCAAAGGTCCTTTGCCATTGGTAGTTCGCGTCCTTAACTAGGCCTGCTATGGTGGACCAATTCACACCACAGTACGGTTCCGGTCCCACCAAAGGTGTGGAAGAGTCCGCTACCTCGTTACCAACATGTCCACGATGACATGGTATCCAGTAAAGAGTTACCCTGTTACGCACGGCCATCTGTTGAAGGGTATCAAAACACTCCAGAACTATTCCCGAAGTGAATGTCCACGACGACAAAACCTGGAGTGCCGCTCGGCTATCAGAGAAGATCGAAATATATGCGCCCTTTAGACCCTTATCAATATTCAGTCTGGCGCATATGAGTATATTTTCGTGTTGGGTCTAAAGACCCCCGCTCCTACACCGGAGTCCATTTTCGACCCGTCAGAATTTTGTTGAATTTTTGTTACTAACTTCAGAAATTATTTGACAAATTTTTGAAAACCGATTTACTACAATTAGTAAAAAAAAATTATTTACTAATTTTAAAAAAGTGGATATTGAAGGAAATGTTATTTCTAATAATTAAAACTTATACATACAAATTTAAATTGCTTTAAAATGTTACATAGGTTGAAAAAGTGATCGGAAGTGAAATACTTTCACAGCCCATTTATGTCCAAAAATCAGCCCTTAAAACAATTTAAATTTGACCTTAATATCCAACTCTAAAATTTAATGAAAACAAAATCATAAATTCGTTTGTTTTTACTATTTTTTAGCCTTTCATTATTTTTTTATTTTGTCTAAAATATTAAAAAAAAATAAAATAAAATAAAAAATGTTGCTTGATAAAACAAAATGTAAATTTGTATATTCGAATTCGTAAGGCAATTCCAAAAGAAATGATTAGCTTTAAAGTGTTTGTTACACTTTAAAAATAATTGAGTTAATTTGGGCATCTTAATAATATTTATATAATAAAATTTTGCTATATTTTACAATTCATTAAGTCTACAGCAATTTACTAAAATTTATTAGCACTTACTAATTTTTAATACTAATTTGGTTGCACTAATATTAATAATATTTAGAAATTTTTGCTGATTTTAGCAAACCGATTTTAAATTTCAATTTACAAACCGTTTAACTTATTTTATTGTACTACACGTCAACAGACATGTGTTGCTAAAATAAGCAAAAAATGCCGCTGGGCTCAAATTAGCAAAATTTCCCGTAATATCAGCAAAATTTTCCGTTGCCATTACAGACTTTTTTTTTTAAATTTTTTTAATACCAGACACGGGGTTATAATGAATATTTTTGTGTTATTTTTAAAATAAAGTCTTTGTAGAACCACTTATTTTACTTCATTTTAGTGTTAGAAATAGTTCAACTTCAATTGTATCTTACCTTTGACTTAAGTGGAAAGGGTTCCGGAACTAGAATAGATAGGATCGAGATCTGATTATAAAAAATTGTCCTGTATTATTTTGCTTTAGATTGTGTTCTAGAATCGTGTTTATAATTGTTTAAGATCCATTTCTTAAAAAAGTTTTGAAACTAAATTTCGTCCTTTAGTTATTTATTTTTAAATATTCTCTTTCTTCAATCAATCTTCTTAGACCAACCGTGTACAATCGTTTTGCCTCTTTATTTGTTTGTACAACTACATATTGCTAAAATGAAAAACAGTTACACCACAGATTAGTTTTACTAAATAAACAAAACAGTAATAAAAATCCAATATTGTGTTTTGACAATGATGACTGTGGCGAAGGTGGTATTGTGTGCATGGGATACATGGGCTGGCTGACAGGCAGCAGCTAAAATGATGACAGCAGCAACAACAACAAAAAAAAAACACTGAGTCAGAGGAGTTTAAAACTAAATAAACAAATACGTGAAATAACAATTAACACAGGCATAAATATCTTATGGATTTTGAGAAATTAGTAACCAAAAAAAAAAATAATAATAATAATGAGTAAGCAGTGATAAACGATAACTGTGGCAGTGACATTCATATATTAAAAAAAACAAAAACAGTTAGGTTTGAAAATAAAGCAGAATAGGAAATCACTAAGCATTTTTAAAGTGTTAAATTTCTCACTGTTAATCTTGCATTAATTTTTTACAAACTACTGCCGCCATCTATACGACAGGTTCGTATAAAACGACCAGAGAGTTACAGAAATACATTTAATTGTGAGAAGAAATTATGTTGTCACAATGAAGAAATGTTGAATTTTATATTTACAGTAGAAGATCAATGAACCAACTCATTCTTCATGTCCAAAATAATAACAGTTTCTAATTCCTCCATATCGATACCACAAAATTGAACAGAAGACGTTTAAGACCCCACAGCCCTATGAGTTAACAAACAACATTGGATCTTACGTAAATTAAAATTGACCCTATTTGCAAGACCCCACACAGAGACAGGCAAAAAGTCCTCATAATCTCCCAATGTCATAAATAATCTCTCCCTTTTGTCTCTTAGAAAGTTTCAAATACGAGGGCGGATCAATAAGTCCGTGACTTCGAACTTCCCTCGTAGTTATATGAAATGCAACACTACTCCCATCAAGTACCACCTGTTATTTACTTTGTGTTTAACAGTTGTTCAAAACATACAACCTCGTGGATTTTTTTAAAAATGGAAAAAAGTGAATTTCGAGTGCTCATTAAACATTATTTTTAATGGCAAAATTCTAAGAATTGGGCTACGAATTGGAAATAGATTTAGCTGAAAGAAAGAGATTTGTTATTTAAGGACCTCGAAAAAAGTCATTGCCGGCCCAAAAGACCAGAAGGTTTAATACACGAGCGCTGTGCTAAATACGATCAAATGCCTTGAAAATACCTACAGGTCTTCCATAGGACGACTTCTACAAAAGCTATACTATTGGTTGTTTAAAAGTTAATTTGACTCCAGATAATTTGTCAGATGATAATTAAGCATGATATCCATCACCTTAGAGAGTGCAGATCATTTTGCGATGGACGATAATTTGCCAGGGCTATGCTTCGGCATGGTGTAAAAATCTGTGAAAGTTAGGAAATTGAGACTTGTTTACATTGCAATCCACAAGAACCATTTGAAATATTCAGCTGGGAAGATTATCTTATGAATTGTACACGATACTCTTTCGTGTTTGGGCAGTGGGTGATTGCTTTCCTTCAATATTAAATATCTGGAAACATTTCAGCCAAAAGGTTAGCCTTATCAACTGGTTCAATGAGTGTTTTATCACCATTTACAAGAGTTGTGAAAACTAGAATTGTCTTTCTGCTGCGCGGATGAGAAAGAACTTTAACACGTAGGCACTGTTCATGAAGAATATGTTCACGTCAAAATTCTAAGAACACTCAGTTCTTATCAGTTTTTGAATCAATTCACTATAAACGTTATTGTTTTCACGCCAATTTCGCTTTCTCTCTGGATTTCACTGCATTTATGTAAGTCTGGTTGAACAAATATCTAACATGCATCGAAAATATTGTCGAGGTAAACTCTGAAAAACGTGAATTTTCGTTTGGCGAAGTGATGCAAATTACTGAGAGGTTCCAGAATTTTTATTTCATACTTGTCACAGTGTGAAGTTAGAAAAATATCAAAGGCACCGAATTTTGAGCAAATATTTCATTCTTAGCACCTTTTTCGTTCTGAGTTCATATTCCTTCAAAAATAACTCAAGGATTTCCTGTTCTGGAATTATATGATTGCTTATATGCCTTGTGTTCACTTCCTACTGGGGATTTAGTGAAAAAATCATGGCTTAATCCCTATTTTTGTTTGGAGGTTATGATCGATTTCCTAATGCGGAAATCGGGATAATGTCCGTGGAAGACATGGTTTGACACAGCTAGTCAAAACAGATTGTGCTATTTAGTTGCACTCACCTGTCAATGTGTGTGTTAAATACACTTGCTAAAAGTGCAAACAACATTTATTGTTTCATTATTATTATTATTGTAGTCGTCGTCGCATACAGTTGTTATTGTTGTTTTAAGAATGATGTCAACCAAACAACAAATCAATAAACAATAAAAGTTGTACCCAACAGCGAGTGCGGGATGCTGCTGGTTGATTGTGTTGTTGTGCTGTTGTGTTATAAAATCAAACGAGATAATGTTCTTTTTCTTGAGGTTTTTTTTTTTTTTTTGTATAAAGATACCATAACTAAATATGATTCTGAAAGATCCGAATAAAAGGAATGAATGTAAGAAATGAAAAGTTAATAAGGGGCAGCCAAATGCCGCAGACTATTTATTTATGATGTGTGTGTGAATGTAAATATGCATGTATAAATAAATGATGCATGAATCCACAGTCAGTGTAAATTTAAGGCCTTGTGTCAAATTGTCTGAATTGAATAAAATATGAAAAAAAAAAAATTAAAAAAGGCAACCAGAAGTCAGACAAAAGGGCGTAAAGCTCTTTGTGGTTAGTTTCCTCTTATTTTTGCATGGTTGTTCTTGTTGCTGTTGTTAAAATCAACAAACAAACAAACATTCGACATTGTTTTGTGAGGATATAAACGATGACTAGGCCGTCGTTATCGTGCATCAGCATCAACATCGTCAGTGTTTCAATTCAGTTTAAAATTCCTGTAATAAAGAGAGAGAAAAAATAGAATTCTTTTGCAGCAGAAGCCTTCTGAGAAATCATATTAACCCGTGTAAAAACATTTTATATTATTTAATACAAAAGCTGTGTTTATGTGGCAAACGACCAAAGTTGGCTTAAGCCAACGTTGGAAGTGTTAACGTTTAATGTTAACTTATGCTAAATTTGTATGGGAATCACAAAATTCCCTTTGTATTATTAAACATCTTGAACTGACCATTTTTGTAAATACAAGATCTTTTTACATTGGCACCAACAACGGAATTTGTAAATACAAACAACTTAAAAATGCAGATGGCGTTTCTTTTACATATGGTTTGTCTATTTAATATCTTATATAGCACTTTGGAGGGTAAACATCTGTCACTTAGCCATTTAACGAAAGGGTGTAAACAAGGTTTTTTTTCTGATTCGAAAATGTCGAATTTGATGCCAACAAAGCATCATTTGGGGAAAGTTTTGCTTTACTTCTTAAATTTGAAGAACTGTGCAACTGAATCACATCAATTGCTCACTGAAGCTTATCCTGAATATGTTCCATCGATCTCAACGTGCGGGAGATGGTTTGTGCGGTTCAGAAGTGGTGGTGATTTTAACACGGAAGACCGCCCAGGTTATCCAAAAAAGTTCAAAGATGATGAAGCAGCAGGATTCATCCAATAGCAAGGAAATTGAATACCACATCCCAGCAAAAATAAATGGAAGTGATTCTTAAGGAATTAATTGTTCATTGATTCTAAAGTACCGTTTAGTTCTGATTTTCCTCTTCTAAGGCAGTTATTATTCACAACTTCTAAAAATGTGATTTTTAATGATTTTTTTTTTTAAACAATCAAAGTTAAACATTAATCATAGATATTTCTATATAAATTTGACATTTATAACTAAGGTTAAAGTTTAAGTGATTTGTTTCAATCTTTTACTTGCAATTTACCAGATTTTAAAATCTTTAAATAATAGTTATTATTACTACAAAAAGTAAAAAAATGATATAGTAAAAATTGCAAGAATTTTGAATAGATCAATTTAATAAGGCCCGATTACTGAGTGTCCCGATATAATTTAACCAACAGTAAAATACAAACAACAACAAATGTGTTAGTAGAAGCTTAGGGGAAATTGTGAAAATGAGGCTAAGGCCCGATTACTGATGACCTGTTAAAATCTAAATTACAAATTCAAAATTTATTTGGGAACATCAAAAGATATCATTTTTCACTAAACCATAAGAAGGGCTTTAGATGCAATGAAAAAGGATCATAAAATAATACTTCCACCCTATGACACCCCTATGTAAAAATCATTGGTTCCGATCCAAATTTTCTTTTTCTCTTCTTTTGCTACTTTTTTTTTTTTGCTGGAATAATTTGAAACCGAGAGACGTTGAAAGACGATTTTGTATGTCCGATATGCTGCTGGAACGCCTTAAAAAGACGTAATTTTTGCAACGAATCATTAGTGGCGATGAGAAATGGATTTATTATTACAACCGGAAGTGCAAGAAATCGTTTGTGAAGCCAGCATAATTAATACCAAAGCCGAATATCCATGGCGCCAAGGTAATGCTCTGTATTTGGTGCGACCAGAAGTGTTCCATATATTATAAATTACTGAAATCGGGCCAGACGATCACAAGGGGCCTGTATCGAACACCATCGAGCGAGTATTGGTCGAAAAATGCACGAAATATGCGACCAGACAATATTTCATTATGACAACGCTCGGCCACATGGTGCAAAGTAGATAAAAGCTATTTAGAAAATAGTGGTTGGGAAATTTTGTTTCTCCCGCCTTATAGGACATACCTTGTCCTGGCCGACTACCATTTGTTTTGATCGATGCAGAACGCTCTCACTGGAATACGCTTCACTTCAAAACAGGGTATCCGAAATTGGATTGATTCGCTCTTGGTCTCAAAAAATGAGCAGTTCCTTTGGTGCGGAATCCATATGTTTTGCCAGAAAGATGGAAAAAGATCATAGCTAACGATGGTCAATACCTTGAATATATTTATATTATAATAAAGTTTTGCAATGAACGCCCAAATCTTGGTAAAAAATCGTATTTCGAAGTTATACACCCATTGAAAATACTAAAATCTGGTCAAAATTTGATTTAAATTGTAAATATTTTGAAGTATGTATTTTGATCTATTTATGTAGATACAATTACATTCATCGTTTTTTCGGATTAAATTGTAACCATTTCGGATTAAATTGTAACCATTTATTGCAAATTAGATAAGACGCCATATCATTTAATTTTAATCGGGAACATTAACAACAATCCAGCAACAACCACAAGGAAATTGTATGAATTAAAACAAATAAAATCTGTTTATAGACTAAAAAAAGAACGACTTTTGAACGACTTCTTGTTTTAATGATTCAGATGAATGTTGATTTCCAGCTTTTATTTCGTACCCCTTCCACTTCTGCAGCTTCTTTTTTGTTGTTACTTGTTTTTAGTAGTCAAAGACTAAACTGACCACACCACTGCTACCACGGCGTCGACAACAACTTTTGTTTACAATGTACACTTTATTAAACACATTAAAATAAAGTAAAGTTGGAAAGTTTTTCTATTTTCGTTCATCTCAAAAGCAAAGATTCTAAAATGTCAACTGGTCGGTATGTTGGTTGTTTAATCATAAATTCGTTAGTTAGTGAAATGGTTTGTTTGTTGTCCCTCCGTCTGACTGTTTGTCTGTCTGTCTGTCCGTTTAATTTGTGTACAATCGTTTCTTTACCGCTTCTTTGTGTGCACAAGACGACCATCAACTTGCCTTAAGGCCGCTTGCTGGGTCGTTTCTGTTCTCTATCGTCTGTCGTGAATGTTTGTACGAGTGTATGATGGTTGTGTTTGTTGACCAAAATCACTAATGAAATTCACGATTGATAGAGATGGACATAAATATTGAGAACTAATATGGAAATTTTAAATTTTTTCAATAACAGTTGCTTCCGCTTAAATAAGCGGAAAGAAAGAATGAAATTCCCTTTCACGGCACGTGTGGCAAAGCTGAAACTTGCTTATGTTGTACTAAGTGAAGGGCAGGTCTGATACTATTTATTTATTATGTACTCCATGGAAAAAATTTTATTCAAATGTGGCAAAATTTTTTTTTTTTAAGTTTTGGACACAATAAATCAATTTACATTTTTTAAGGGTGGAAATATAAATACTTATAAGAACATTTATTATTTTGACACTAATAGCTTGTTTCTGTTCGAAATATTGGCTATCAGTCAGTATCATATCTCCGCGGACCAAAATGTGTCGCTTTACGCTTGAACAATGTGGGGAAATATTTCAAGTTTATTTCAAACTGTGCGTTTGTTGAAAAAAAGTTTTGATCGAAATGAAGCACCCACAGTGCCTGCTGCACGAAAGTTTGTGCAAAAAGTTTGTGAGATTGGACCGTGAGTGTTGTTGTCCACTAGCAAGTCAATCTCACGAACTTTTTGCTTATGGCTTAAAAAGGATATTTTGTGCTATTTTTAACTACCAAAAATATCAAATCTAAACCCACCTACTTAGTCGATGACTAAGGAATGCCAGCTATCTGGTATACATATTTGAAATATATGTGAGAAAAGCTCTTCGGATAAAGACGCCCTAAAACGATTACGATATCGGATAAAGTGTAGACACCTCTTTAATTAAATTAAATAAAAATTTCCAAATAACCCCTCTTTTTTTGTTTTTCGAAATACATTGTCTATTGCTATTCAAATAGCAAAAAAAAAACTGGGAAGACTTCAACATCTTTCAAATCGGGTGGTTATATTTTAAGAGCCGATGTTGAATGTGAATCACACCTAAACGTCAAGTTTTTTTCTGCATTTCATTTGATATTTCTCAATTTCTAGACTAACTCAATTTGAACCATGAAGAGATACACAATCGAGTTTAACACGTTATTCCAGCTTATTATGAAAATGGGCGTTCAAATCAAAATACATTTCGTGCACTTCGTAATTTTTTTGGTCAGCATAATCCACCAAATGTGTCCACAATCGGGAGAATTGCAAACCGGGTCTGTGAAAACACCTTTGCATGCTCGCCCAGTTCGTTCTTCGTAAAACATTGCTGTTGATCGCGATAGTGTGTCATAAGGTCGACCAAGCATTTACCGTGAATGGTGTTTGCTATCGCGAGATGATAACGAACTTATTGTGGCCAGGAATTGAGGATATGACCCTGGACGATATGTGGTTTCAACAGGACAGTGCCACTTGCCACACAGCTAACGAAACAATAGCTTTTTTGCGCGACAAATTCAATGGCCGCGGTATCTCACGTGGTGGCGATGTCAATTGGCCGCCAAGATCATGTGATTTGACATCGTTGGACTTCTTACTTTGGGGTTATTTGAAAGAAAAGGTGTACGTCGATAAGTCAGCAACAATTCAAGAGCTAAAGGATGAGATAATTCGGCACATTAACGGCATAGAACCTCAATTATGCCTCAGCGTCATCGAAAATTTGGACCATCGGATGGAGGTGTGCCGCCGAGGTCGCGGCGGCCATTTGGCCGATATTTTGTTCCATACATAATCGAACCAAATCATATTATCATAATAGAAAGAAATGACAATAATTTCCTAAATAATTTGTGTTTTATTCAAAATCAACATCGGCTCTTAAAATTTAACCACCCTTTATATCCGTAAAAGTACATTTCACTGGATGTTTATCTAAAATTTCCTTCAAATAATAAGAAGGAAACCAAAAAATTACAAAAAGAGTCTTTTTGGCCCCAGTTTTTGACCCTTAAATAAGAGATTGGAACACTAAAATCTAAGTGTCTGTTATTATTTTCTCCTTTATAACATAGTCGAATTTATTCGTTATCGGGGGAAGCCTATTAACGGTGCTTTCTTAAAAGTGCTTCGATAATTATAAAGTTTTGTTTGTGTGTGTGTATTGAATTGGTCATAAAATCCCAATTCAATATACATTTATTTTGTACCACAAATTATGTCCTCACATGTACAACATTTGTTTTGGAAAAATCGATATTGGAACTCACAGAGTTCGCAGAGAGTTCAAAGAGCATATAATGACAATTGAGTTAACACTCTTTGTTGTTATCGTCTCTCACTATTGGAATAAACTGGAAGTATTTCACAGATACATTTGTCTCTGTTACCCTTATCAACGACAATAAAAGATACAAAATTCGAATTGTGTGGATGAATATGAAAATGTATTGCACTAAACGACAACAACGAGAGAAAGAGAATCTTCCCAACTCTGCGAACGAACGAAGTATATGGGCAAGCTGCCTCTGACTTGACTGGATGAATTGGAAGGCAAGCAAGTAAATTGTAATTTCTTGCAGTCGTCAGATAGGTAGTAGACATTGAACTTAGGCAGCCGTAACAACATACACAGAATAATATGTGAATAAATAGTCTAACCAGAACCTGAAATTATTACACAAAAAAAAAAAAAAAATAATAAAACAAGAAAATATCATATAGAAAAAGATACTTTTTGTATAGGAAAAAAAAATAATTAATTATTAAAATTGTGTATTTGCTACTAAGAAAAAACTGGCTGAAATCCTAAGTATTTAAGAATGATTAAAAAAGATTGTAATAAATTCATTTAAACCTTGAAGAAAAATAGATGAATTATAATACAAAAAAAAAAATTCTTAAGGATTTACAAAACATGTATTGAAATTGTGTAAAAAAATAAAGATTTCGGTTTTCATAAATAAATTATAAATTTTTTTCAAAAATTGTATAATATAGAATTGTAAAAATTTTCCTCTTTTTTTCCGTGAAGTGAAGTGAAAAAAATACAAATGCAAAATTTTGTGTACCCTTAAAAAACCCCTGGTGCGCGCTGCCTGCCCTCCCTATAAATCAAACAAACACAATTTTCCACACACTACCGAAAAAAGGAAATAATTCAAACTATAAAATTCAAATATAAAACTTAATTTTCAAAAAAAAAAAATAGTAAAATAACAAAGTAAATAAAATAATAAATTATGTAAAATTTTAAAAACAAAAAATATTAAGTACATCATTGAAAAGGAAAAATTGCAAATGTGAATAAAAAACAAAAAATAAAATTGTGAAAAAAAATTTCGATATCTTTGAATTGTATCTAAACCCATTTTACTACTCATACAAATGAAACAATTCTCATGTCACGGTTTAATTGGATTGAAGTTTGCATTGAGAGCATAACAAACGCGCGGCGTTTTATAAGTATTCCTGTGGTTTTTACCACAACATACTAAAAAATAACAAAGAGATTCTGTCGCTCACTCTTGCTCTCTATTAGTTTACAAAGAGCCGATTTCTAGTGGAATAAAAGGAGAGTTTCCTTAACATTCCTTAAAAAAAAATATAGAAAAATAGAGTCGCGTGCGTATTTTCCTTATAATCATCATTATCATCAGCAGAATTGTTAAAAACTACACCGCGTTAAGGAAACACCTTGCTTTTTTGGAAATTCTCATCATCATCATCATCATCAGCAGCAGTAGCAACAGCAACAACAAAAAACAACACACGAATCTACGAATTCTTTTTGCCAGCCTTGTTATCACGAAATTTTTGGGGATTTTCTTTATTTTTCCGAAATATTTTTTTCAAACTTTCCATGTTGTTGTTTGAAGTATCAGCAGTTGTAGTCGAAGCCATCAGTTGTTTAAATTTTTATCCTCTAAAACTTCATCAATTATGGACCACCATCATCAGCAGCCCTTAAAGGTAAGTGTTTTTCTTACCATAATTATTTATTATAAAAGAAAAATAAAATTATCATTATTAAAATTGTTGCAAACTTCACTTAAGATTTCTCATCGATTAATATCTTTATAAAAATTCTTTACAAAAGGGGAAGAAGGGGAAAAAATCCCAGTTTCTTGCCGAAAATTCTGTTGATAGCTAGAGTGACCATATTTTAGGTAATTTTGACAATGTTTAGACTTTTTCTTATAGAAAACCATATGTGTATCATTATACTAAAAAATTTTCCTTATTGAAATTAAAAACTTTTTGTAGCTATTAATTTATTTTTATTTTAAAAATTGAAACTCGATAATTTAAGTGGATAAATTTTTTGATTAAATTTTAATTAAAAATTTTTTACTATTGTATAAAATTGTTTGAATTTTAAATTTCCTTAACGCATCTTTTGGTCTGTAGAAAATGTCTGATGCGTCTATTGTAGAAACGGTAATGATGTTTCATTATTGTTTGGACTACCAGTAATGATAGTAACTTCCTTTCTGCATTACTTTAAAACATAAAAACATTAACTACTAATACCTAGTTACTTTTTTCATTATTTCAAAATAGAACATAACTTCTTTTTTTTTCTCAGGTTCGATTACCAATACGACCACATTTTGTTAAAAAACAAATTTAACAATAAAAAAATGATTTTTTATAACATTTTGTTTTTTAAATCTATTTTTAGACACATTATTTTTGTGCATACTGGTAAACATAAAAGTAACCACATATTTTCTTATTTTTCGTATGCTGGTGCGTAAGCATACGATGAACCGGGTTAAGTCGTATGACCTCCTGCACCGCGACCAAGTTGGTCTATTGTGCTCCCTCTGTCTACATTTAGTTGTACACAGCTCTTAGGAACTCTATCATCTTCTTTATTGCCATTTTCTTATATTACCCCTCCCATATTTCCGATCTACCAAAGAAGAGGCCGGGAATTTGACAAGTAAATGCTACATTGACTGATCATCAAATATCTGCAAAATTTTTTGTCAGTAATTTGCATCTTAAATTTGTGGTCGTAGCATGTGTAAGGCCCCGTGAGTGCTCCACATAGAAGTCTTAGATCAGGTCTAATTAATTGAAGTTCATCTCTACACAGAGAAAACAGATTCGTGCTGACAACCAAATTTATAGCAAATCGAATGGTTCGGTTGTGCTAACCGAATTTTTCGGTTGTGTCAACATTATTCGCTCTTTAGTTGCCATCATATCCACAATGCCCTGGCAGCCATATAAGCCTTACCCTGTTGTGTTCAGCCAGCGAGTTGAGAGCTCTATGGCACTCTATTACCGATTTGTGGTGATATATTCGCCTATTTAGTGTTTTGAGTACTGCTTGACTGTCGGACATTACGTTAATTTTAGTTTAAGGGGTTTTTTTCAGCTCCCACTCCATTTAAGGTTTTGGTGCCATCAGTGTACCACTTCTGGGCATCCTCATTTAGCTATGTTGGGTTAGATTCCCAGTCTGCTCTTGTTGCTATATAAACATCATAATTTCCTTTCAGTTCTATTAAGGGATCTATTTGATCACTGCACAAAGACGTATTCTTAATAGAGGTGACCCTCTTTAAAATAATAGATTTTATGAAGTCCGATAGCCTATTTCAAGGCTTCTTCTTGAATTGCCAGATGCAACGGTTTAATGTTAAGAAAAACCTCCATTCTAATCCTTTGATATTGCTCCGGTTATATTAGGACAAGAAGGCCTCTGGAATTTGAATAACTTAAGCTGGGTCGTGATCTGTGTTGTCTTATCGACTCATATAATACATTGGGAATAATCATTTATGACATTTAAGGGCTCCAAGATTTACCCATATTGGTTTTACGGCTTTCTTTAATATCGAATCTAAAAGAGTTGTCCAGGTGAGTGTTCTGTCCAGGGTGTTACCTAGATATTTGACCTCATTCTTTAGTTTTACTTCCGTATCTTCGATATAAAGACTAGGAATGTTCAAGATCCGTCTGCTTGTAATTTAGATTTTAGAATTTATCGAAATACCCTGCACAATATTCCTATGTCAGTCACCCACTTTTTCCTAGGAATAGACACGATAATGTAATTGCAATTGTTTCATTATAAAATAAACAATTTTTGAGACATCTATTAAAAAACATGAAATTGTTTAAACCTTTTTTGAATTATTTGTATGCATTTTAATTGCATTTATATAGTTCCTTCCAAATGTGGGACAATATTAGGCAATGATTTACTTTTATTTCGCATGGTCACATTGGAGTAAGTATTTAGAATATCAAATATATTTTGAAGTAACTTTACTCCGCATTTGGGACATTTAACATTTTAATTTGTTCTGCAGCGTAGAGTCAATCCATAATTGAAGCGGAGCCGCGAATAACGTTGTAAGCGACAAAATTAAAATTGTTGAGAAATCGAAAAAAACGATTTAGAACTTGTGGAGTATCCCACTGACTGACTTCTTTAGATTGCATTTTGATAACGAAATCCTGCATAATTTTGCCTAATTTCATTTTTAAGTCATAAAAGAGAGTTAATCTAACTGTAATCTGTAAAAAACAGGTTTTGAAAAAAATGTCGCTTAAAACGTTATTCGCGGCTCCGCTTCGGAGTACGCACCTTTAGGGACCATTCGAAGTGCTGAAGTGTAATCAAATAGAGAAGGAAACAAAATCTACTCTGCAGAATGGAGTACTCCACAATTGTCAAAGTATTTTTGCATTAAAACGATATTTTGTTACTTACTTAATTTTTAATGTAATAATTCTGTTCGACCGCCTTGACTTTCAATTCATAATTTCTGAATTTAAAGCGGAAAATCTGTATTCTAATTTATGTTTTCTTAATTTCAAATATAATTTCTGAATTTTATTTGATTTTTTGTAAATGATGCAAATATTTAATTTAATAAAAATCAGGGCGTAATAAACACAATTATTCACTGAATACAAATTTTTACACATATTTGTTTTTCCCCAATTTTTTGATTTTCCATTTTTGAACTTAAAAGTTGATTTTTCTTAAAATTTTTGAGCTTTAAATTACTTTCTTACATTTTTTGTAATGAAACTTTTGTTTTTTTTCAAGCGTTTTTCCATCTTTTTTACCGAAATATATATGAACATATATGGGCTTGTATATGATCATACATGGTAATATATCATCATTTACGACCATGCATAGCATAGTTTAATATATGACTATACTTTATCTCATATATGACCATATATATCCGGATCCGAAATTTGGGGGTATATGACCGTATATTTTCATATATGACAATATACGGCTATATGCCCACAAATTTCATATCCGAAGATATATGGAAATATATGAAATTATGTGTGATCATATATTGAACTATACATGGTTATGCATGATTATGTATTTTTTATATATATGTATTCAATTCTCGTGCCACAGTTTATTTAATTTTTAGGTCGTAAAGTATATTTTATACCTATTCAGAATTTTTTTATTTATTATTTTGACAATAATTTTTTTTTCGTAATTTTATTTTATTTGTCATCCAAAAATACCTATAACCCTAAATTTTCACCCTCCTACCCTCACCTCTAGGTGATTAGGGTGACAAAACAACGTTTGCATGGGTTTGCTTTTTTCCAATATGTTTTTTTTTTACTTTTTTTATCTTCTTTATAAATAAATTCAAAATTATATTTCGGTTTTGTTTTTAACCTAATTTAACTATCATTTACCGAATATTTATTCTTAGTTTTGTGTAAAACGCGGAATCAAACTGTAATTTTTTATGCAATTTTTGGACGGACATTGCGAACGAAATTAATAAGAACTACAATATAAAGAAATAGTTTGTTAAGATTATTTTTTTTTTGATAATAAAAATTTTTGCTGGGTGTAACTTTAGAAATCAACAAAGGGGCCAATTTTTCAGCTACAATAACTTATATTTTATTGTAAATTCTTAAATATGGTCACACTATGTATTTACAGTTTTTTCTTTTCTTTAGTTCAATCGTTAGCCAACCAATCAGTCAGCCACCTTTGTACATATTTTTTCCAATTTAACCATACTGAAAAGTCAAATATGCAGATAAAAATGTTTGCTTACAAAAATTTATTGTCTGTAAAAATTATTATTAATATTTTACATAAGGTTGCGTTTACGTTACGCTCGAAATTTTGAGTTAAACTGGATTTCGATTATATGGTACTGCATACTATTCTATACCAACTACACCAAAAGAAATTGAACTAGAATTTAGAAAATTTAACCCATTGCGAGGAAAAAATTGAAATCGAATCGTCGCAAAAGACACTTTTTGCCAAAATTGTATAAATTGGTATATTATCTTAAATTTTACTTTTAGTTAGAAAATGTTTTTTTGGCTTTAAGAAAAATTTTAGTTTTATTTAAGTTTGTTAGATAATTTTTTTTACTGAAAACTTGGACTTAATTCCCTAAAATTAAAAAAAAAATTTTCTAACTTCAAGTTTTACGGTAAACGTTATACACAGACTATGTAATATATTTACGTGATGTAAAGGTTGGTTAAATTTTAAGGGCCGATGTTGATTTTGAATAAAACAAAAATTATTTAGGAAATTATTGTCATTTCTTTTTATTATGATAATATGGTATGGTTCAATTATGTATGGAACAAAATATTGGGCAAATGGCCGCCGCGACCTTGGCGGCACACCTCCATCCGATGGTTCAAATTTTCGATGACGCTGAGCCATAATTAAAGTTCTATGCCGTTAATGTGCCGAATTATCTCATTCTTTATCTCTTGAATTGTTGCTGGCTTATCGACGTACACCTTTTCTTTCAAATAACCCCAAGAAAGAAGTCCAACGGTGTCAAATCACATGATCTTGGCGGCCAATTGACATCGCCACCACGTGAGATAAGATGGCCATTGAATTTGTCGCGCAAAAGAGCCATTGCTTCGTTAGCTGTGTGGCAAGTGGCACCGTCCTGTTCGTTATCATCTCACGATAGCGAACACCATTCACAATAACTGCCTGACCGGCCTCATTTTGGAAAAAATACGGCCCGATAATGTCGAAAGCCCATAAACCGCACCAAGCAGTCACTCTTTGTGGGTGCATTGGTTTTTTGACAATCTCTCTTGGAATGCGGCAATTCTGCTTATTGACGAATCCACTGAGGTGAAAATGTGCCTTAGCACTGAAGATGATTTTCTTCGAAAATTTATCATCCACTATTGACATTTCTTTACACCATTCTGAACATTGACGACGTTTGGAATGGTCAAGAGGCTTTAGTTCCTGAGTCAATTGTACCTTGTAAGCGTGTAAATGCAAGTCTTTGTGCATAATGTTCATCAATGACGAGCGTGAGAGGTGAAATTGTTGGGCACGACGAAGAGTTGAGGTGCACGGCTCTTCAGCCACACTATCGCGAACAGCAGCAATATTTTCACATCTCCTACAGACCCGGTTTGCTCAAATTTTTGCACGATTTTCCGATTGTACGCACATTTGGACGATTAAATTGACCGACAAAATCACGAAGTGCACGATATGCATTTTGATTTGAACGCCCATTTTCATAAAAAGCCTGAATAACTTTAACGCGTTGCTCGATTGTGTTTCTTTCCATGGTTCAAATTGAGTTAGTCTGAAATTAAGAAATGTAAAATGAAATGCAGAAAAAAACTTGACGTTTAGGTGTGGTTCATATTTAACATCGGCCCTTAAAATTTAACCACCCTTTTTATTACCAGAAAAGTGCTTATATTGAGTTAATTCTTTTCCTTTAACTAGAAAAAAATCGTCATAGTAAGAACATTTATTTTCATTGTGGCTTAAAAAAAATTACTTTAACTAAGTTTTCAACTTTCTAAAAAATGGTTAAGTATACTAACATTAAGGCCGAGTTTTTGTTGATGTGAGTTAAACTTGGTTTAGTTAAACCGAAAACGAATTTTGTCTGCCATTTACATTTTTGGGGTTGAAAGGAGAGCGTGTATATTGATAAGGTTGGGTAGCGTCAACCGAAAATACTAAGTATTCTATCCTGCTAGCTTTATGAAAGTTCTCAATTTTTATTCTCTAATTTACTAATAAAAATTTTCATGTTTCTTTACAATAAAATAATTTATAAAAAAAAATATGATTATATGATCTTAAATCCTACTAATACTATTCATTTAAAACAAATTTCAAAAACAATATTCAAGTTACAAACTGCGATAAACTGAGTTTAAAGATAATCTACATGCTTAAAACTCGGCATAAGTAAAATAATTTTCTTCAAAGTTGAAAAATAACCGACCGTAGCCGAAGCTTTACCAGCACTGCACCGATCGTATTTTTCTGCCTGGGTACACGTCGAGTTTAATGTAAAGGCAACATGCGAAATAAATTAATTAAACAATATCGCTAACATTATAAAGTGTAAATTAAACGCAATAGTTTTTTTAGCAACAAAATAAAAAAAAAATTATTATTTTTAAGTTTTCTACATTAGCCTCGACCTTTATCTAAAACTAAAAATGGAAACTAAAATAATATCAAATTTCAAAATGTCCTTGTTCATAGGGGTTTTTTTTTTTGATTGTTTAATTGCAATATTTCAAAAATATATTATTATTATTCTTTTCGAGTACACGTACATATTTTTTTTATATCCGATATGATTTTTCCATATTCTACCCCTTATTGTTTTATGTGACCACTTAATATTTTTCACCATCGTGCATACATGTCGTTGTTTCCTTTCGTTCAATATCATTTAATTGAAATCTTTTTTTAATGAATGTTTTATTTTTAAAAGGGTTGAATGCCGAACGAGTACAACAACGACAACAATAGCAGTGTTCTTTGAAATAAAATTTTGAATAATTATGACATATAATTTGTGTAAAAACTATTGTAATTGATGATTTTATTGCTTTTTTGTTGTTTGATTTTGTATTAATTTTTATTGATAATCAATGATTTATTTATAATGTACGTGTTTTGTTTTTTTTAATTAATTTAAAATACCCGTATAAAATTTTAAAGAGTTTTAGAATTGAAATTAATGAATTTCTATTTGTTTTAATAGTAATTTTCTAACTTAAATATTTTAAATGTTTTTAAATTTCCCAATACAGAATAACTACCCAGCAAAAACTGGGTTTCAACTACTTACATGCCAGTCTATTTACTCGCTTAATTACTTTTGTTCGCTATGTCCCAAAAATAATGAGTGGTCATTACCTTCTCACTTACAAAAAACACAATGTAACGGGAAGTCATTACCCTCTTGCTTACGAACAGCCAAAAAATAATCAGTACCCATTACTTTTTGGACATCACGAACAAAAGTTATTAAGCGAGTAAATAGCCTGGTAAGCAGTTGATACCATATTTTTGCTGGGTAAATCTACATCATTCAGCAAAAGAATTTTGTTGGTAAGATTAAAATTGAAAAGTAAAATTAACTACACTCACCAAAAAAAGTCTGTAATGGCAGCTGAAAATTTTGCTGTTATTACGGGAAATTTTGTTAATTTGAGCCCAGCGGTATTTTTTGCTAATCTTAGCAACACATGTCTGCTGACGTGTAGTACAATGAAATTGGTAGAAAAATTAGTAGTTGCTACTAAATTTTAGTAGACTTTTTGTAAAGTGGAATTTAAAATCTGTTTGCTAAAATCAGCAAAAAAAAAAAAACTAAATTTTATTAATATTAGTAAAAAGCTTTGAATTTATTTTTCTTATCGAGCATCAAAAATTTTGATTATATTTTTTAAAAAATTAATTAATCATTTAATTTGGTAATTTTTTTTTTACTTTTAAGGTTAAATTTTAATTGTTTTTAGGGCGGATTTTTAGAACTAAAAAACCTTTTTAGTGCTATTTTAAGTGGATGTCCTCTTTTTAGACATGAGTCGGTATCTTCACTTCCGATCCCTTTTTTAATGTATGTAACATTTCAAGGAAACTTAAGTTTGTAGGTGTAAGTTTTAATTAGAAATAACATTTCCTTCAATAACCACTTTTTTAAAATTAGTAATATTTTTTTTGCTAATTTTAGCAAATCGGTTTTCAAAAATTTGTAAAATGATTTCTGAAATTAGCAAAAAATTTGTAAATATTCTGTAATTTGTAAAATGTAAATTGCAAAAAGATTTGCTAAATAATAATTTTTTACTAAAAATAAGTACAAAAATAGTAGAGTGGGATTGAAAACCGTTTACAAATTTTTCTACTAACTTTTTTTCTGAGTGTAATATTGCAGATATTTTTTACTTTAGGTGTAGTTAAAATTACTGCAATATCAGTTAATTTTAAATGCAATTGCACTAAACCCTTTTTAACATCTCATTGCATAATTCTCTTAGTGTAAATTTTAAATTTCTTGAATTTTTAAAAATGTTTTTTTACGCCAAACTTTAATAATATAAACTATTTGAAATTTTTCAAAAAATGTTTAGCGTTTTTTAACGCAGTATTTAATTTTTTTTCTTTGTTCAGCCGGTGGCTATAGAAATTACAAATCTTTTATATTAAAAATTAATGTTGGTTATTAATTAATATTGTTTTGTATAAGTTAAATAACTAAGTGCCTGAATTAGTTAAAACTTCAATTTTAATTAAAAGCCTTTCTGGATTTTTAAATTAATATCAATAACATAGGACTAAATTAAAATTAATTCACCTAAGGGCTTAATATGTTATATACATTTGTACATGGGATTAAAAAAAGTTTTTTTTTTAAACTTTTGACAAATGGCTCTCAAAACAATTACCAACCCCTATTTGAAATTGTTTTATTTTTAATTCATATGCGTACAAAACTGTATGACCTAAAGGGGCTTAAATCAAATTTACAAGAGATTAAAAATTGTGTTGTAGAATTTTTAAACAAATGGCTTTTAAGAAAATACCCTCTAAATAAAGATTATTTGTATTCATTGAATATATTATTGCAAGTTTGTTGTTTATCACTGATATTTTTTCTATTTTTATTCGATAAAAAAAAATATGTTTTATTTATGTTTGTAAGTTATGTTGGGTTTGTTTTTTTTTTCAAATTTCATATCTATAATTAGAACTACTCGTACGACTTTCCCTACTTACCTGAGTTTTCTTTATTTTTTTAAACAAATACAATTTGAACATTTGGGGCCGCCTTTGTACGAAAGCTGTTTTCGTATATGGACTTAGCCGGAACGCGAAATAGAGCTCCGCTCTACCTTTACTTACAAACACATAATTTATTTGTTAGCTTTTGTTGTTTTTAATATTTTATGAAATTAAAAATACAAAAAATTTCAAATATTTTTATGACAAATATTTTTGTTTTCATTTAAAAGAGAAAAGAATTTCTAAGACTTGGCACCATTTATATATCAACTTAAATTTGTATGGAATATTTATATAAAATTCGAAAAAAGCAAACCTGTTATTTCCTTTCTAAAAGAATTATTCAAACATTCTCAGTAGAATCTCCAAAAATTTTTAATTCTGATGTATCATTGTAAAAAAGTAGTTGACAATTTTGAAAATCGGTTAAAGTGTTTCGTATCGATCAAAGATTTCGAATTTGGAAAAAAATACCTTAATTTCTAAAATTTAATTTAAAACGTGTAATACATCGATTTTAGTTTATTTTGCTACGATTAACACGAATAATTTTGTTTTTTTAGATATATCGTACGATGTTATTCAGTGTACTCTAGAATTAAAAACAATCCTCACTTTTTTCCCTTAACACTGGCAGAATCTGCATAAAAAAAACTTTACTTCAGAACCTCTAAAAAATTAAATTTCTAATTCGATTTTCAATTCAGATTATATGCAATGGTTGAATTCTCAACTTACAATTGTACCAATCGAATGAATTCTTAGTAGATTCCATTCGATTTATGTTTAATGGAATTCATTCGTTTTTCAATATTCGATTTTTTTAATCACTAAATTCAATCATTCGATTTCTTACACAAAAAAAATTTACGAAATTCTGTTTGTATTACTAATCACCTTTTAAACAAGTTTTTTTTTTTTTTTTTGATAATACCCTGTAGGAAGCTTGGGGTCAAGTGTCTACAAGTCACCAATTTTGTCGACTATTTTAGGTGACTTTTTGATGACATGTCCACAAATCGTCTATACTTTTTACATTCCTTTTTTTGCAGCTGCAAAGCTGTGCTTATTCTTGATTTTTTATTGTTTTATTTTGTTGAAAATACATGTCCATAGCTGCATGCAAAATTAAAGTTTTTAATAAAAATATAAAGAAAAATGTATTTAAAAGGTAAATATACAAATTTGCAAAAGAAATTACAAAAAACTTGTGAAAAAAACAATAAATTTGTATATAAATAAAAATAACAAGAAAGAGGCAACAATTTTTTGTGAAAGTTGCAACTCTAGAGATTTTGTAGAGCCTGTTGAAGATTTCACGGAGCCTGTGGATGATTTTGTGCAGTCTTTTGAAGATTTGTCTACTCCAAAATTAAATTTGCACGAATTTTTTTTTTTACTTTAATAAAATTTATAAAAAAAAAATTTATGAATTAAATATCTAATTTAACAAAATAAATGCACTTGTTTAAGATTAGAAATCTAGTAAAAAGTTCCAAAAGTGTAGACTAGAATTACTAAAATGTACTAGTGAATCTCTGGTTCCAATGTCAACACCTAGTCAATAGTTGTGTAGATTCGCAATGACACGCACATGTTTAATGTCTACAGCAGAAAGCGTTGGCTGGGACATAATTAGTTAGTAGTACTGGTGACAAAGTCAATAGTGAATCAGTACAGTTCCACTATTGACATTTCCTACAGGGATAAAAATACATTTTTTAAATAGGTTCCAAGAATAGAAACACAAACAACTATATGATCCCGAAGGATCCCATTTAGAATAAATTAAACTTTAATAATTTTGATGTTTTTTTATAGAATAAAGAAAATCTGAATGCAATTTATTATTTTATTAAACAATATTTCAAAAACAAAAAATTAAATTTAATTCTATTTTGATTTTTAAATTAAATATGAAGAGTATGTAGGGACAGGAACCCTACAACAACAAATAAAAAAAATATTTTTTTTGTTCCAAATGTTTTTCCCTGTATTTATTCGAATTGCAAATTTGTGAATTCAATCGCTTTTTTATTCAAAGGCTTGCTTAATAATAAGATTTTGCTTCATTCATTCAGAAAATTATTTCAGCTACTACATGACAGTTGTTTGTGTAAAAAAGCGGTTGTAAAGGGTAGTCCAACCATAATGCACGAAGCTAATTGTAAATAAAACAAAAAAGATTTCAGAAAATTATCTTAATATTTTTTATTATGATAGAATGATCTATGACAATTATGTGTGAAACAAAATATCGGCCAAATGCTTGCCTCGGCTTCGGTGGTATACCTCTATCCGATAGTCCATATTTTCAATGACTCTGAGACATAATTGAGGTTCAATGTTGATAATGTGCCGAATTATCTCATCCTTTAGCTCTTGAATTGTTCTTGGCTTATTGAGCTACACTTTTTATTTCAAATATCACCAAAGAAAGAAGTCCAACGGTGTCAAAACGCATGATCGTGGCGGCCAGTTAACATCGCCACGACGTGAGATAACACAGCCATTGAATTTCTCGCGCAAAAGAGGCATTGGACCCATTCCATGTCAAACCGCACAGAAAACTGTCAATTTCAGTTTGTCATCTCCGATTTTAATGAAATTCGCCACTAATATTGTAAATGGGTAGTGTTTATAAATTCATAAGCCTTTCGACCCCAAACCCTTTCGGTTTTCGAAATATGACGTCATGAAAAATGCCAAAAACGTCAAAATATCGAAAAAGTGTCCATACAAAGTCGCCCATAACTTCTAAACTTTACATTAATTTCATTTCGGCTCGAAAGATATTCTTTAACTCCTCCAAGATTCGGGGCTTATTTGCGTACACCGGAACAGTAAAAACGAGAAATCTAGCTGGCCAAGTCAATTCACCGAAACGTTAGATTACACGCGCTGGGAGGGCATCATTCAAAATACGCATTGTGTCGCTTGCAGTACGACAAGTTGCCTCGTTCTGTTGAAACCCCATGCCCTCCAAATCCAGATCGTCAACATCCGGTAAGAAAAATTCAGTCAGTATGGTTGTATAGCGGTCGCCGTCGTTCGTCGGCTCCCTCGAAGAAAATATCCAATCTCCTTTCCTTCTTAACTGCACACTACTCGGCGACTTTGGGATATTCAGTCCCTGAGAACCAAGAATTTAGCTTTTTTGATGTGGCCACTAAGATTGCCCACGATCAATTTTGAGAGAAAATCATTCACTTCGCCATTGAGTTCCAAGCTATTATGGCTTAGGCCAACAGCGATTTATGGTTATTCACTATAAATTTCGCATTACGAATCTCAAAACCAAACTGATATGCAAATGCCATTTGTCAAAGTGGCAGCACTTTCCAATGGTAGGATACTAATTGCCCCACCTTAAATGATCTATAATCGAACGAAAATTTATGAGAAAAATGATTTTATGAAAAACTGTAAAAGTTTAATGAAAAATTTCAATGGACGAGTTTCAGTCAAATTTTATTAATTAAATGCAAAAATTTATTATTATCATGCAATTAATTTTCTAACAAGAAGAGTATCCCAATGGGTTCCCTTCGATCATAATGGCATACACATAAATGATAGAAAAATTAACTCAACAGACAAATTAAGTATCAAATGAAAGGGTTTTTTTAAAACATGTTCAACTTTTTTTTTTGTCATTAAAAACAAAATATATTTTTTTTCATATATCACATTTGTTAAAATTTAATTTAATCGATATAATTCCGAATCGTTTATTTTCAAGGCGATTTTTCCTTTTTGAGTTAACTAATTTCCAGAACCCTTATGAAACGCACTGTAAGAAATTTAAAATTATTAACTTTTATATTTTTTTTTTGTTGATTTTATTATTCACACTTGAGGTTTTGTGTGTCAATTTCGAATATTTGTCGTTCGTATAGATTTCATGCTATTTGAACATATGCATCAAAGCATTTTCATTAAAATGTTTTCGTTATTTTAATATATATTTTTTTATATTTATTTTTATATATATTAATCACCTTTTAATTCATTATTTTATATTAATTTAACACATACAATCGAATCCAATCCAATCCAATCCAACCAGTCACCAACATGAAAACAACATCAACTTAAACAACTACAACTATAAAAATCTCATTAATGCATGTTTCGTATATTGGATGTTTGCATAAAAATGTCATTCCATCATCATAATAATTCATTTTATGTCATTTCCACCCGTTTATTGTCATTTTATGTTGCATGTATGCCATGAATATATTGTACATTGGAGTATATACACTCAAAGAAATATTTAAATATTAGTTAAAATATGCAAACAATTTTCTTAGTTTAACAGTAAAGTCTACGGGTAGATGTAATAAAATATCTTTTAAATCAAAGTGATCTGATAGACCTGGGCCAAGATTCCTTATCCCCCAAAAGATTTATTTTTGAAAGGGTGTGTTAATCTCAGTATAAGTTCAAATTGTATTATCCTTGCGGGAAAAGGACCTATCCCAAGACACGTCACGTGTCCGGTTTATTGTGATAGGGACCGGTCACGGGAGCATTCGCTTTTACATGGGCTTGTCCTAGAAGGGCATCAATTGCCCTCTGTGACGTGTCACAGGACTGGTCTAAAAGAACTTGTTATGACTTTTAGACAGGTCACGTGGTAGGTACTTCAGGAACCGGTCCTCTTTTCATCTATCTCGTGATATGTGTATTCAAAACCAGACCAGTTTTCACCTATCATGGGACAGGTCCAAATTCCCGACTGACCCCTTTATTCCCGTAGGGGATCAATTGCCCTCTGTGACATGTCGCAGGACTGGTCTAAAGGAACTTGTCATGACTTTTAGACCGGTCACGTGGTAGGTACTTGAGGAACCGGTCCTCTTTTTACCTATCTCGTAATATGTGTATTCAAAACCAGACCAGTTTTCACCTATCACGGGACAGGTCCAAATTCCCGACTGACCCCTTTTTTTCCCGCAGGGGATCAATTGCCCTCTGTGACATGTCACAGGACTGGTCTTAAGGAACTTGTCATGACTTTTAGACCGGTCACGTGGTAGGTACTTGAGGAACCGGTCCTCTTTTTACCTATCTCGTAATATGTGTATTCAAAGCCAGACCAGTTTTCACCTATCACGGGACAGGCCCAAATTCCCGGATGACCCCTTTTTTCCCGCAGGGATATCTTTTGTTAGTTCTCATAATTTGGATACTTATTTGTTAACATTTTGCTAAATTCAATTGACTTACAATATTATTTAAAGTGTATGTACTTACTACTTACCAATGGTGGTATTGCACCGGTATTGTATAAAATAAGGTAAACGAACCGTCGTACGAGTACATTCAATTAATATTTTACAACATTAACTACTTTGGCCCACCATTCTCGTATACCATAATAAAAATATTTATACACATTTTAGTACGATGAAGTATAATATTTTTTTTAATATTTAATTTATTTTTTGTTATAACAATCACACATTTTCATTATAATAACTACTATAATTTGCATTCATGAAAAGAAAATTATAATGGAGTTATTGTTTTTTTTTCCAGTATGTATTTCCATTTGTACGTTGTACGTACATTTTCATTTTAATAACTGAAATTCGCACCTTTTAAAAATGAATATCAATAAAATGTATTGTATATATTGTGATATTATAATGTGCATTTTATGAAGTATACCTACTACATGCACTTATAATTTTATTAACAATTTTAACAAATTAAAATGTTATGAATAATTTAGGGAATCAACTTGAACACAAGAGATACTCAAAAAAAAAAAAAAAAAAAAGAATGCGGAAACTGTGTAAGAAAAAAAAGGATAAAACATGTGCATATTAAGAATTTTCCGCCGATTCAACTAATAAAATTTTAGTCAAAAATGAAAAAAAAAATTGAATCCGGGAATGTTTATTTTTCGGAAATTTTGGAGTGTAAGGAAAAAAAAATATTAAGATCTACACAATATTTTTAGCCCACTTTTCATTAAATTTATCTTTACAATATAAACGAAAAACATTCGTTAACATTTATTACTAAGATAAAATGTCAAACTGTCAAGTAATTGACTTGTAAAGCAATTATTTAACTGGGTATTAGTTTTCGATTAAGCAGCGCAAATCTCAAAAATCATTCCAGAAATTTAACGTGCATTATTTTCAAATTGAATTTATTTTTTTTATAATATTTTTTTATATTTATTTAAATAGTCTGCGCTAATTTCTTATCGCAAAAAATTTAAATTGGGATCAAAGTTTATCTGTCAAAATAATGCAAAAAATGTCATTTAATTTAAACTTAAAGACGTATTTGGAAAACTATAAATACCATAAATTAATAAACATTTTTTCAATTTGGCTACACAATTTTAAATTGTATTTCAAATGTTTAAAACTGCATATTATAAACTTTTATTTATCCAGCCCTGTAAACTGTTTTACAGGATTTTTAGTTAAAATCAATTTTAATACAATCATTTTTTGCTCAAAAATGTTTCTAATACAAAATACTTGATTTTTAGAAATTTTTCTAATAGAAACGTTTCAGGTTCTGCAAACTGTTTTTTAGATAAAAATTCATATACGTGGGGTAATATTTATATGTATTTAGCGAACTGGCAACACTGATATCAATAGCAAAAATCTGGCAACACCATAATACTCACAGCTATTTGATGTATAAGTGCTATTTGTTTTGTTACAAAGAGTTAAGAAAATCAATTTGGCCAAAAAATAGAAATTTCAAGAGAAGGTTTTCGGGTGGTTATTTTTCACAACTTTCGACGTGGATTATCTCAATAAGAATAAGTCAATGAACTCAGTTTTTTTGCACCATCAAAAACCACAGTATATCGCTGGTATAGTGAATTCAATCGTTATCGTTGCTCGGTCGCCGAAGAATTCCGTTGTCCCACAAAACATCGATGCAGTGCGTAAACTGATAATGCAAGATCCTCATGTTACATATTTCCACTTCAATACATTTGATTTTGCATGAACACTTATTTGCAAAAAAAATTAGTTCTCGCTCAAAAAACGGCTCGCGTCTATTGGTGCAAGGTTATGATGACAAATGGTTTGAACGAATGCAAAAGTGTATTGATCATCAAGTGGAATATTTCGAAAGACAATAAAGCCATTTTCATTTAAAAATGTTTTTTTATTATTTGCTATTCCCGAAATATAAATATAGGGTTTTCCAATAAGGACTTGACTTGACTTAAATAAAACGCAAACCATTTGAGATATTTTAAAAACTTTATAATCGACTTGAAATACAATCAAAACATTTATGAATGAAACATGACTTCGTTGATATGTCGATTCGTTGGACCCAATTTTCGATGACTCGGTCACAGATTTTGGCCGTAACGGCCGCTATTTCGGGTTCAATATTGGCTCTAAGTTCTTTCAACGTCGTCGGCTTGTTGGCAATGACCTGACGTAGCCTCAAAGAAGAAGTCTAGAGGCATAAAATCGTACGAACAAGACTGCCAATTGACTGGTTCACTTTTTGAGATAACATGCTCACCAAACTTACTCTTCAATAAATCGATTGTAACGTGTGATGTATGGTTTGTGGCACCGTCCTGTTTAAACCACTTCGTCCAAATCCATGTTTTCCAATTCGGGCCAAAAATAATTGGTAATCATGGCGCGTTAAAGATCGTTATTGTCGACGAAAAATGTGGCCCAAGATGCCGCCGGCATGCAAACCGCACTAAACAGTTTTTTTTTGTGGATAAAGTGGTGATTCATGCATCACATGTGGATTTTCACCAAACCAATAACGCATATTTTGCTTATTGACGAACCCATTGAGCCAAAAATGAGCTTCGTCACTGAAGATGATTTTACTCTTAAGTGACCGCAACCGACTCCGAATTTCGGTAGTACATTTTTATAATTTGCATACGTTGTTCGTTCGTGTACTCTATCATGATGAAAATGTTGAGTTTACTGAAAAAAAGGAATGTAACAGATGATCAGTGAAATAGTGCGTTCACATATTACATTCAAAGTTGTCAAGTATCTTTTGGAACACCCTTTAGTACCCCTCGTATTCTTAAAAAAACTTAAATTTTAAAGCCTTTCTTTAAATAAAAAATTCTTAGATTCTGAGGACTTTTTATCATGAAAAATTCTTAGTTCCTAAGTATTCCAAGGACTTTTCTAAAATACAAATTCTTTAACTCTAAGGCAACGGTTCCCAAATAGGAGGTCGCGACCCTCTATTAAAAAATAACCGATTATTAGAAAAATAATTTTATCTGGTAAATATCTTAAATTCTGTAAATTCGAATGAAAATGTTTTTCCATTTTTTTATTTATTCCATTTTTCTTAATCTTCGGACTTAAATTTTTTTATTTTAATATAAAAAAATTAAAAATATCGGGGTCCGTAGATGAAGTTGTGGGATGCGCTAAGGTCTATTTAAAAAAAATCTTTAAAATGCCCCTAGAATGTAAAAATTTTTCTATTAGAAAAAGTCCATAGAATCTATGTTTGTTTTTAAATAAAAAATACCTTAGAATCTAAAATTTTTTTGAAGTATTTTTCTTTAAAAAATTTCATAGAATCCAAGAAGTCTTCTTGAAAAAGTCCTTAATATCAAATTTTTTCTTTAGGAAACCCATTTCTTAAAGAAATATTATTAAATTTTAAAAACCTTTTTATAGTTTCGAGTAATAATACAGGTTGGTTGAAAAGTTCCTGCGCTCGAAATGAAAAAATACTGTTTTTGTTACGAAATATATTTTTTTATTCAATATAATCTCCTAGAAGCTCAATACACTTGTTCCAATGATCTTCCAATAATTTTATCCCATCCTTATAATGGTTTTCCGGAAGCTCTGCAAAATAACCGTCTACGGCTGCTATGGCCTCTTCATTCGACGAAAAATGCTTTCCACGAAGGAATTGTTTGAGATTTCTGAAGAGATAGTAGTCACTGGGAGCCAAATCTGGTGAATACGGTGGATGTTCAAGCAATTCGTACTTTAATTCTTTGAATTTAGCCATCGTCAAAACACTTTTGTGAGCAGGTGCATTGTCTTGATGAAAAATTATTTTTTTCTTCTTTAAACCAGGTCTTTTCTCACGAATTTTTTCATCCAGCTAATCCAAAAGGCTGCAATAATATTCAGAGTTGATTGTTTTACCTTTGTGAAGATAATCAGTCAACAAAATTCCTTTTGCATCCCAAAAAACTGATGCCATAACCTTCTTTGCTGATCGTTGTGAGCTGAACAACCAGCTTCAGTCCACTGTAAACGTTCTTGTTTCAATTTAGGATCATGGTGGTAGATCCAAGTCTCATCCATAGTTATAAAACGACGCAAGAAGTCGGTTTTATTCGGCTTAAAACGCTCCAAATTACGCTGAGAAATTTCCAAACAGTTTTTTCATACGTAATTCTTCATGTAAAATAAGGAGTACTCGTTCGTCTGAGATGCCTATGGCATAAGCAATTTCACGCTTAGTCAAACTTGGATCTTCACTAACCATATTATGTACCAGCTCAATGATTTCTGCTGTGGTTGCAGTTTTTGGTCGTCCTTCGCGTGGATCGTCTTTAAGGCTGGTACGACCACGTTTAAATTCACCAGCCCAAAATTCAAAGGTGCGTTTTGAAGGTGAGGACTCCTTATATACTTCTAACAATTGTTCAAAAATTTCCCTTGCTTTTAAACCCTTCAAAACAAAGAATCTAATGACTGCATGATATTCAATTTTTTTCCATATTAAAAAAAATTAATGACACGTCAACTTCAAATGGCTTGTAAACAAAGAAAGAATTGACAGAATGACTTGCAACTTTACATGTGTTCTCAGGACAGTTATACTAACTTGAGGAAAAAAAGTTTGGAGCTAGCAGTGCCATCTCCTGGTGAACTTTTCAACCAACCTGTATAAGTTACCATATTATGATAAATTTATGGTTATTTTATTATCATAATATGATAACTATATTATAGTACGACTATGGTTGGCACAATAATAATTCCAAAAATATATGATGCTCTTTGAATATGATTGCCTCAACCATGTTTTTTCCCTGCGTGTGACTAATGTAAACCTATTGATTTTAGTCGTCCCCTAAAGGGACCGGTCCTTGGGCATTTTCGTACAAATTCCTAGTATGCTTACGGTTACGTTTAGCTTAGAACATAATTACCATAATACAACGAAATTTTGTCAAATTATTTTCAATTACATCATTTTGTGTGTGTGTGTGTGGATTTTTTATTAGTAATTGTTAAACACAATGTAATTATGTAAATATGTAAATACAGTATAAAATATTTAAGCTATTTAAAATAGTTAGCGTGATCTAATTTTCTAAAATGCTTCTCATCACTCAAATGGTAACATACGAGGCAGTTTATACTTCATACATATTAATCTTACATCTTTTGAATAGACCCTTAGGATGTTTAGTAACCATTAATCTTTAATATCTTAAGAGACGTATTTTATAGCAAGTCAAGCAATGAACCAACAAACGAAAGAACCATTCAGCCAAACAACTATTACGGCATAAAATGGAATGAGCGGACGAACGAACGAACGAGGGAAGGAAGTAAGTAAGGAATGAACAAACCGATAGTTTAAGTATAATTGCACACAAAAATAACAAGTAATAACAATGAAATATGTCAGTGTACGAGTAGTGAGTACTAAAAGTCGTCTTCTTTTTCTTTCGTCCTTTTATTATAACAAAATGTTTAACCAAAATATACCACCACCCTTCCTAGAGCACCATAAACTAATTCGAAGAAAAAAAAACCAACCGAAAACATATTTCGCTATTAACAATTTTTACATGTGTTTATTTAACTTATTTTCGCTTCGTTTTGTGGTCCTTACGTGTGTATGTGTGTTTTTTTTCGGTTAACATTTTTTTTTAACTTAAAATATCCTTTTTTTCACACATGCACACACACACATGAATATTTAAAATATTGTAGTACGTATGTATATGTGAGTGTTGTGTGTTTATCTTAATATTTCAACTAAAGTGTTTGTTGTGTATAGTTTATGTATATTGACTCCTTTTATCACATGTGTAGTGAAGTTAAAAACTAGCACTTATATTTTTGTTGTACGATATCTTCGTTCAATATATTGTAATGGGAAAGGAAAAATTCATTCACTCACTCGCACACAGAGTGGTGAACTCAACACTATACTGCACACTTTTCGTAACTTCATATTGTAATATAAATTGTAGATAAACATGCAAACATAAATTTTCACCCTGTCAGGTGGTCGTTTATGTTATGGTTTGTCTTGTATCGGTCGGCCGGTAATTTTCATATACAGAAGCAATTTAATAGAAAAAAAATATATGTATGAAAATTAGCCCATTTCATAATACGTAATTTCTTTAATAACCATTAAAGCATCCATAGTTAATATAAAATGTTTTTTTTTTTTTTCAATTAAGCTGCTTTTACACATTGACCAACTCTGTCTTTCCCTATCTAAAGATTTCATATGATGACTTGGATTAAAGAATATGACATAAACTTTAATGTTAAGATTTTTAGTGTATATCTATACCATCACCAACTTTTACGAAATCCTTAGGAATTCGAAATTTTGATAAAATCCCGAATTATCCAAATAAATAAAATAAAATTTGATACTCAAAGTAAAACATATCCTTTATAAAGTGAAACTTTTTAATAGTAATGACCAATTTTGCTGCGACGGTACCCTAATTTAATAAATTTCGAGTCAGATTACAGTACAGTAAAAATTCCTGGGTCTTTGTGAAAAGATTTTGAAGAGGGCCAGATTGAAAAATCAATATTTCCTATGGCTACACAAAAAGTCCATTTATTGGGTGTATAACTTAAAAATGTGGGATCCACACCAGATGGCGTATCTTTAACATATGGTTTGTGTCTTAGATAACTGATATGGTAAACATTGTAATTTATTCTCACTTAAGCTGAAAGTCCAAGTTTTAGCGTCAACGCTTTGTACGCGTCAACGCTTTAAACTCAAGTTACATACGACGCTTTTTAGGCTTTTGTTTTGATCAGCTTTAGCGTAAATTTGTTGAATAAAATAAATTTAAAATAAAGAACTTCGTGTTTTTTCTACAGCTTCAATTAGTTTTTCCTCGATTGTGTAGTTTTTAAAATAAAAATAACCTATCCAAATCAGCTGATCTGTTCATACGCTGCTTATGACGTTTACAAAAGTAGAAAGTAGACCTACTTTACGCGTCATACGCATCAAGGCATCCTACGCTTTGGTACTATGTAACATGCAGCATACAATTACACTGATTCTACTTTTTTGACAACCGCGTATGACGCAAAGAAGCGCAGCATGCGTGGTATGGACTTTCAGCTTTAGTCATTAACCGTAATAAGGTAAACAACAACGTTTTTTTTTGCATCGAAAATATCGACAAAGCATAATTTGCGTGAAAATTTGCTTTACTTCTTCAATTTGAAAGAAAGTGCAGCTGAATCACATCGATTGCTCACCAAAGCTTATATTGAATATAATCCATCGATGCGGTTCAGAAGTGATGATTTTGACATGGGAAACAAAGACCGTCCTCGTCACCCAAAAAAAATCAAAGGTGATAAATTGGAGACATTTTTCGATGAAGATTGTTGTGGAACACGTGCAAATTTTGCAAACTCAAGCAGCAATTTCAAAACGTTTTCAAGCAGCGGGATTCATCCAAAAGCAAGAAAATTGGGTACTATACGATTTGAAGCCAAGAGACGTTAAAAGACGATTTTAAATGTCCGAAATGCTGCTTGAACGAAGCGAACACGATTGATTCATTTGAAGCGAGTATTGGCCGAAAAACACCCGAAATATTTGACCTGACATGACAGCGCTCGGCCAAACTTTTTAAAAAAAGTGGTTGGAAAGATTTGGCTCACCAGCCTTATATTCCAGACCTTGCCCCGTCCGTATATCATTTGTTTCAATTGATGCAGAACGCTTTCACTGGAATACGCTTCAGTTCAAAACAGGGTATTCGAAATAGGCTTCATTCATTCTTGGCCTCAAAAATGAGAGATGGGAAAATATCATAGCCAACGATGTCCAATACTTTAAATAAATTTATATTGTACCAAAGTTTCACCATAAGTGCCCAAAATTTGCAAAAATACCGCATTTTAAAGTTATACACCCAATAAAATGAACTCAAACATTATTTTAAGGAAATAATATAATCCTTACTTTTATTCAGGGGGGTATGGGGGTAATGGCCATGAAGGCTATTACTTAGTTTGAGCAAACGCAGTTACATTGAAAAATTTATACTTCTTATGAACTCATTAATGTTATGCATGCAAAGAAAACACATGGTTACGGCAATCATATTCGAAGAGCATTATATATATTTTTGGGTTTACCATTGTGCCAACCATAATATTAAAATTTATATTGTCATCATTATTTTATCATAATATGTATGAAATGGTAATACTCCATCATGTTATGATTGAAATTCGCAATACTAATATTATGATTCTAGTGATCATAATAGGATCCTAAGTGATGATAAATTCGTCCTTAGTGATCATAATAAGATCGGTTTGAATCATGCATATTATCACTGGAATCATTCTATGATAATTTTGAATTCTCAATCATGTTCAACTTTATTTTTTTCTCTGTGTCATGAATAATAAGACTGTAAATGGCAAATGCATGTTTTATTTGATTTTTATTTATTCATAATTGTTGCCATCATTTTATAATTGCCTAATTATCATATTTTTGTCGCAGCCAGAATTTTCATTACTACAGTATGGTTCAAATTAACTATATTATAAAATAGAAATTACCCATCATGAAATATTTAGGGTAGCAACCATTTTGTAAATTAGTATCTTTTTACAAACCAATAACTTGATTGCAACAACTATATCCGAATGCAGTTAGCATAATTTAGTTGCAGTGAACATAATCAACAGCAGCCATGGTTGTTTCTGCAGATAGTTTTTCAATTTTATTTTGACATTTTTCCCTTAAATTCCAGAGATGTGCCTAAAGTTGAATTTGATCATAGAGTTTGTTTTGTTAACACATATCGAAACCAATATCGGATAGAAATACTTGTAATAAAGATCCTGGACAAAATCTGAAAGACTTTTATTCGGTCACTAATTTGTGTTGCTTATTTTTACTGAAAAAGTTCCTTTACGAAAAAACTTTTGTTGTTATTTTGTTTCGTAGAATGTACGAAATTTTCGTTGCAAATTGATGAAACATGTAAGATGTAGCTCAGTGAAAAAAGGCTATAAGGCAGTAAATTTAAAGTTACGAAAAAATTGTGCTAGATTTCGTATATTTTACGAAAAAATTACGTAGTGCGAAATAACGAAGTATTTGGTATCATATACCAGTTTTTGTATATATTATGTATGGATTTTATTCAGTATAGAAGTTTCTATTCAAATATCGCTTCAACGTTCTAATTCTGTTTTGCTTCTATAAAAATTTAATTCTTAAAAAAAATGTGGAGAAATTCAATTCAATTTTTTTTCAGTATAGAAGTTTCTATTCAAATATCGCTGTCAACGTTCTAAATCAGCTGCTTCCATAAAAGATTAATTCTTAAAAAAAAAATATGTGGAGAAATTCAATCACATATGTATGTACGAGTATAAATGACCATTAATCACATGTTTACAAGTTTAACAGATAAAAAATTACTTCTGTGAAACTTTTGCGTAACGCAATTCAGTCAGTCAGTCAGTCGTATTTTATAAATATAATCTGTTTTCTTAAAATATCGTTTTTAACTATTGACAGTTCCCATTTTATTTTATTTTTTTTTTCATCAAAGAAATATGAAGTGTGGAAATATATCTAGTAAAATCTGTCTAATAAATTAAAATAAATAAAATTAAATTCCAATTATTTTATTTTTTTTTTTCTTTAAAGATTTAGCCAAATGCCCCATTTCAGTTTTATAACTATTTAATTTCAAATATTTGAAGGGGAATTTCAAGTTTTTATTTTTTATATTTTTTTGGGTTGTTAATAAATTTTATTATAATTTTTTTATTATGTTGCATTTTTATACTTATTTTTTGTTTTTTTAGTTTCTTTTTTTTGTTTGATTTATGCTTGTCTTAAATATTTAAAAAATATATATTTTAATGCATTTTAATGCGTTGATATTTATACATACTCGTAGTAGGTACATGTGTGTCGTTTGGAGTGTTAATTTTTTTTTTTATTTTAAAATTTTTGGAAAGGGGATATTTGTTTCGGAAAATTTCATTTTAAAGGCGTAAAATTGTCACACATCATCAGCTTGTTTGTTGCCCATAAATATAAAGTAGGGTGTCCCCACAAAAGGTGTTTTCACAAATTGGTTCAAGTAATAGTACTTCAACGGTACAATATTGATCAGCTGACTACAGGAAAAATAAGAAAAAAATTGAAAGAGATCTTCAGTATTGAATTTTTTTTTATAAAAAATGGTACGAGAGCGGATCAATAAACCCGTGACTTTTTGAACTTCCCTCGTAGTTATATGAAATACAACATTGCTGCCATCAAGTACCACCTGTTAATATACTACAGTAAAATTTTGAGCAAGTTCCGTCATTTACTTTGCGTTAAACAGCAGGATTTTTCGAGGTCCATAAAATAGGCATTTGTTTGATCAATAATTTCATCGTTGGAGCTAATTCTCTTTCCACCGAGCGATTTCTTTATGTTTGGAAATAGGAAATAGTCACTGGGGCCTTAATCCGGGGAATAAGGCGAAGGAGGGGGCAATTCGTAGTCTACATTATGGATTTTTGCCATGGAAACTAAGCTGCCCCACGATTCCGTTGGTGGTCGATTGTGAGCAAACGCGGCAGCCATCTTGCTGGAAGCTTTCTCATACCCAAATGATCGCTCAAAATTAAAACCACTGAGCCATGTGAGATGCCTATGTCTTCCACATTATTTCGCACATTCAATCTCCGATCGACCATCACCATATCGTGAATTTTTTCAATTGTTTTGGGTATAGAGACCTCAACTGGGCATCCAGAACGTTCGACAACTTCCGTGCTTGTAAGGCCACAACGAAAGTCAGTAAGCCACTTTTTTACCATTGAAATCGATGGGTGCAGAGTCCCCATAGTATTTATCAAGCTTTTCATTGTTTTTATTGACGGTTTTTTCGCAAAAAAAATATTTTAAATGAGCACTCGAAATTAACTTTTTTCTTTTTTTAAAAAAATTCACGAGGTTGTATGTTTGAACAGCTGTTAAACGCAAAGTAAATGACGGAACTTGCTTTAATTTTGACAGTAGTGTATTAACAGGTGGTACTTGATGGGAGCAGTGTTGCATTTCATATAACTCCGAGGGAAGTTCGAAAAGTCACGGACTTATTG
The DNA here is from genome assembly GCA_949748255.1 of Eustalomyia histrio. Classification (NCBI taxonomy): domain Eukaryota; kingdom Metazoa; phylum Arthropoda; class Insecta; order Diptera; family Anthomyiidae; genus Eustalomyia; species Eustalomyia histrio. Next base: position 9,009,778 of record OX456523.1, read on the forward strand.
ATCCGCCCTCTTATCACTTGTTCTCTAATAAGAAGAAAATGTTCATGGAGAAATTTTAGTTCGCCATTGCGTCTTTTAGATGGAAATTTTAATGTTTTTTTTTGCAAAATGAATCTTAAAAGATGCAGATTAAGGAGTTTATTAATTTGATAGTGAAAAGTTTTTTTCAAAACTTCAAAAAAAAACTATAGTTTTCAGGCATTATTTTTTTTAAACATAAAATGTGCATTAGCGGGCCAAAGTTAATAAAACAATTATGTAAATTTTATATCAATTTTGTGCAAATGTTTTTAACTTTTTTTTTATCAAAATCACTAAATTTAAACGTTGGTAGGAAACGGAAGATCCCCTCCAAATTTTTTTTTTATTTTTCTCTGTATACATCGTTCATTTACTATTACTTCAATAATCGAGACACCCTAAGATACAGTGGGTTTAATTTTTTTTGTTAATATTTGAGATTTATTATAGTAAATATCTTGTTTTCAAAACGCATGAATCAGTAGCAAATAAGCTGAATACTTCTATGTACTACAGCGGTTCCCAACATTTTATGTGCCATGTTTTTAAAGTTTCTAAAACTGCCATAATATCATTGATATGGTTCCAAGTTGACACCATGTAGGTGACAATTTGTTTTAACTGGACATATGACAGATTTTCAAACAGTTTTTGCACGATAGATATAATGATAAACGAGCATGCTACACTCAGAAAAAAAAGTTTGTAGCAAAATTTTTAAACGGTTTTCAATCCTACTTTACTATTTTTGTACTGATTTTTAGTAAAAAAAAATATTATTTAGCAAATCTTTTTGCTATTTACATTTTACAAATTACAGAATTTGTACAGAATATTTACAAAATTTTGTTGCTAATTTCAAGAATCATTTTACAAACTTTTGAAAACTGATTTGCTAAAATTAGCAAAAAAAAATCATTACTAATGTTAAAAAAGTGGATATTAAAGGAAATGTTATTTCTAATAAAACCTACAAACTTACAGTGCCTTAAAATGTTACATAAAGGGATCGAAAGTGACTCATGTCTAAAAAGTAAAATAGCTCTAAACAGTTTTTTTTTATCTAAAAATTAGCCCTGAAAACAATTATAATTTGACCTTAAAAGTAAAAAAAATTAGTAAAATATTTTTTTAAAAATAAATTAAAACAAAATGATAAATTCGTTTTTTACAATTTTTAAGCTTTTGATTTTTTTTTTTAATTATGTCTAAAATATATTTTGAAAAAAAAAATTAAAATATTTTAATGCTCGATAAAAAAATAAATTTGAAATTTTGTACTAATATTACTAATATTTAGTAAAACAGATTTTAAATTCCACTTTACAAAACGTTTATTAAAATTTAGTAGCGGCGGCTAATTTTTCTACAAATTGCATTGTACTCTACCTTAGCAGAAATGTGTTGCTAAGATCAGCAAAAAATACCGCTGGGCTCAATTTAGAAAAATTTCCCGTAAAAACAGCAAAATTTTCAGTTGCCATTACAGACTTTTTTGGGTGAGTGTAAGAAGCTTGGAAAAAGCTAAAATTTAAATATTCATTTGAACATTGGCAAACTCTCACTTTTTTTTTACAAACGGTCAACAAAATGCATCAAAACATTAGTAAAATGGAGAACCACAGTTGTTGGCATCTGTATATCTATATATATTGTTGTCTGACAGTCAGAGCAGCAGTTTAAACAAAATCTTGCAATAATATAAAATATTTTTTTTTTGTTTTTTTACCAAAGAATTTGTATTTTCATTTCAACAAAAAATTAATCATAAAGATTTAAACAAATAATAAGAATTTTTTTATTGCCCCCATCAAATATTAAAATTGCCTCCCAGGTAGGGCGAGCCCCCACATTGGGAACCACTGCTGTAGTAGATCAAATACTAACATATGTCGAACAAACATAACCTTATGAAACGAATTTAATTTATTTCTTATTCAAAAAATAGTTTGTCGGTAGAATTTACCGAAAATGTCAGCTAAAACAAAGGTATATGAATTTAAATAGACGTACAAATAACTAAAACTTTTTTAAAAAAACTGAGAAATATTTTATTACAATTTTATTTTAATAATTGAACAAGTTGCTTGCAGTTTATATTTTCAGTATTTTAAAAATATATTAGGTTAAAATGAGCTGAGGATCTTTTTTTTATAAAAAATTAATTTTAATTATTTATTTATCCCAATATTACGTTACCACATTGGGTGACTTCTTCAGGGGGAATTTTTTGTATAATTAATAAATTGAAAAGTTATATATAAGTTTTTTATTTATAATTTTCATTTATTAATTAAAACAAAAATTTTGCCCTGAGGAAGTCACCCAATGTGGTGACGAAATATTGGGATAAATAATTAATTATAATTAATTTTTTATAAAAAAAACATCTTAATCTCATTTTAAACTAATATACAAATCAAAAAGATCGAACAAAACTAACGGAATTATTTTAAAACAGAACAGTTTTTCTTTCGATTACAAAAGTCCAAATTTCAAATAGTACTCCAGTAAGTCCGTTTCTATGTATTGCAAATATAATAAAATTTGCTGATATTTATTTGCAAACTTATAATATAGAAATATAAATTAAAAAAAAAATTAAAATTAAACGTAATTTTTGATTTTTTAACCTTTGATCTACACACAAAAAAATTGTTGCCAAGCAATTACAAGGACTTCAATATATTAAATGTTTTGGCATAAACTATTCAACAATGTTTGCGAAAAACTTTATTATTTAACATTTTAATGATGATTTTTTTGTGTGCAGTGAAAGATTCTTTATTTCAGAGAAGTACTTTAGATCTTTAACATTATTAAGTATTTAAATTTAATTTAAACTTTGTAGAAAAAAGTTTTTTATATAGAATAATTTAACATTAGTGATACTTTAATCAATTGACACATAAACTTACCACTGAAGAGTCCTTAGATGAGACGAAACTGTGTCAGTCTGTTGATTCCTTTGTGTATGATAAAATTTTTAATAAAAGTGTTTTCTTCTTCTTTATAGAAATGAGATAATTTCCTTTAATTTGAATACAATCATGTCATAAAATTTTTGCAATGTATTTGGTCCTTCTAAATCAGAATGTGCGTCTTTCTGTATTTAAAAAAAGATGTTTCAAATTTGTATTTGTTTTTCAAATATTTTTAAATCTACTGAATAGATTTGCAAGTTGACCCCTCGGTTTATTTATTTAGCTGGTTTCTAAGAGTAAAGTTTAAGGTTAAAGGTAATTTTTGAGATCATGAAAAGTAATTTTAATTGGAATTCAAAGCCATAAAAATATTATATTGACCAATGAATTAGGGGTTAAAAAAGACAGGCCCTCAATTCGGAAAGAAACTTTGGTACATACAAAGAAAAATTTTCTTAGTTTTCAACTGAAATTCGGTTCCTGCGACTGAAATCGGTTGATACAACTGAATATTGGTTTCCACAACGAAATCCGGTTGACACAACAAAATTTTGGTTGGAACACCCAATGTATACATCACCCAAATTACACATTTGAATATGGTTATCGCAACCAAAATACGCATTTCAATTAGGTTTGGCACTTTATATTTCTGTGTGCACAGAGAAAACAAATTCATTTTGGTTACCGTATTTCTTGCCAACCGAACGATTTGCCACCGAAGTTCGGTTAATACAATAGAATTTCGGTTGAAACCATATATTTCAATTATATCAGGAATGCACTAGTTTGCGATAACCAAATAATCTGGTTGCTGCAACCAAAATATTCAATTGGGAAGAAATTCGGTTGATATGATGAATCTGTTTTTTCTGTATAGAACTATTTTGAGTTTGATTCGGGTTTAGATCAAAATACTTTAAACTATTTAAAAGATTAAAGTCGGGCATGCCGACTAACTTGGGTTAAAATTTGGGAAGGGATCGAAATTCCTGAAAGGGTCCTAAGTCCTGATCTTTTTTAGGAACATTGATAAATCTGATCGAAATTGCCGAAAAATTTAATTTAAGCCCAAATATGGGTTGTACGAGGGCGGATCAATATGTCCGTGACTTTTCGAACTTCCCTCGTAGTTATATGGAATGCAACAATTCTCCCAGCAAGTACCACATTTTAATAGACTACTGTCAAATTTTGAGCAAGTTCCGTCATTTACTTTGCGTTTAACAGCTCTTAAAAACATACAGCTTCGTGGATTTTTTTAAAAATAAAAAAGTGAATTTCGATAGTTCATTAAGCATTATTTTTTGGGGACTCTGAACCATCGAATTCAATGGTAAAAAAGTGGTTTACTGACTTTCGTTGTGGCCTTACAAGTACGGAAGATGCCGAACGTTCTGGACGCCCTGTTGAGGTCTCTACACCTAAAAAAATTTAAAAAATTCACGATATGTTGTTGGACGATCGGAAATTGAATGTGCGATAGAATGTGGAAGACATAGGCATCTCACATGGCTCAGTGCTTTCAATTTTAAACGATCACTTGGGTATGAGAAAACTTTCCGCAAGATGACTGCCGCGTTTGCTCACAATCGACCACCAACGGAATCGTGTGACAGCTTAGTTTCTGTTGCAAAAATCCATGAAGAAGACTACGAATTGCTCCCTCATTCGCCTTATTCTCCGGATTTAGCCTCCAGTGACTATTTCTTATTTGCAAACCTAAAGAAATGGATCGGTGGAAAGAGATTTAGCTCCAACGATGAACTTATTGATCAAACAAACAAACAAATTCTGCTGTTAAACGCAAAGTAAATGACGGAACTTGCTCTAAATTCGACAGTAGTCTATTAACAGGTGGTACTTGATGGGAGCAGTGTTTCATATCATATAACTACGAGGGAAGTTCGAAAAATCACGGACTTATTGATCCGCCCTTTATGTTATGGGGATTATGTCCAAATATAGTTCGATTTTGTTTAAATTTGGATTATTGCTCTAATAAAATATTCACAACCCAAATTTCCAACAGATATCTACAGTTTTGTGTGTATATGGGACCAGAAATCATTCTTCCAAATTTCAGGAACTCTGAACCACATTTGGATATAGTCCTCATACCGAGAAGGAACAATGTTTTATTTTTAATGCTAACATCAGTGCTTTGGTTTGTATAAACCAAATAAATTTAGTAGCTGTTATTTGTATATGAGTTGGTGGGATTTTACAGTCGATTTTATGTAAAAATTAGTTTTTATTCAAAATATCTAATTTGAAAGAAATCTCAGTATATTGTATACAAATTTCTTTATATTAGGTGTGTTCGACGTACGTTACCGCGGGCGCCCGCGGGTAACCAATCTTTACCAGAAAGCGTTTCTTATAACAAAAATTGTGTAAATCAGAGAGTAATCGTGTTTCTCTTTTTACCAGAACTTACCGGTACTTTTTGTTTGGGTAAAATGGTAAAACTGTCAAATCATCACTTACTGCTAATAAATCAGCTGTTTTGCAATTGTAAAAAAATTAAAGTTAAATAAACAATTTGCCATAAAGAACTTTTTCTTGTTAATAATGAAAAATACATTTGAAAATGTTAATAGTTATTTGCCATTTCAAATATATTTAATTATAAAGCTGTTTTTTAATATGAATAAATTTGTCGTTTATTTTCGGGTATGAAATTTGGTTTTGTGCGTTCGCAGTATTTTGGGCATTTATATGATTTTTTGCATACTCTCATTTTAATAGACTTTGCCCAAAATTATCTCGTACAAACTACTGTCTACAGATATTGTACCTGAACACAAATGTCAGGAATCAACAAGAGATTTGCATCGAAATCTTTTAGTTAGTCGAAATCTCATGATTTCGGTGAATATACAAATGTAATCTAAACTCGACATTCCATATTTTCTTTTTAACTACAATTGCAAAGTTTTTTTTTCTTGCATGAGTGATTTCCTTTTATGTTTACTTTTTCTTTCTTTTCTAAAAAGTTGTAAATGCAAACAATGACATTAAACAGCCTTGGGCAAAACAGGGTTAATATTAAGCTTATTACATACCTCCCCACTAAACGGAATAAAAGAAAAAGTTTTATGGTTCAAAGTTAAGGTTGCAAATACTTTAGCATAAGTTCTAAGAAATTTAATCTTCAACACCACGTTTTGACATTTTATTCTGAAGAATAAGAACAAAGAAAGAGGGATGTATGGCATACCAATCAAATGTTTTACAAGCTGCGGAAAAAAACAACAGTTTTTTTTTATATTTCTTGTTCCTTTAATTTTTGTTATAATGAAAAATTTCAACTCATTTATATTTAATGTCTAGGCATTTTTTAACACTCTGTTTTTCTTGTATTTCTTTTTTGTTTTTTTTTCTTTTTAGAATTCAAACCACGCAACAACATCTTCAACAACGATGACGGCAACACAAATGAGGGCGACATTAATATATTTAGCGCCTTTTTTGCAACCGTGTAAGAATGTTGTAACAGGAACAAATGCTACGACACGGACCCAACATCAACAACAACAGCAGCAGCATAATGAAACAGAAATAGCGTCTATGCCAGATAAGACACATGTGGCCCATAATCGTGTGAGTAGCAGCCGTAGTAATAATCATAATAATAATAATGCTATAAATTGTAATGCAAACAACAACAACAACACGAACAACATTATTAATGCTAATAGCAGACATCGTTGTAGTTGCAGCAGTAATATTCCATATTTAACTGATAGAAGTAGTCCTGGCTGTAATAGCAGTGGAAGTTGTATTTTAAGTAGCAGCTGTTGTCATAATAATATAATACAACAACAACAACACCAACAAGAACATCAACAACAGCACCAGGATTTAAAGCAGGTTAAGGATCAACATAAAAAACACAAGGCAACAAAATATTATAAAAATTATGAAAAAATGCCTGCCTTAGAGACCACCACAAATACAACAACAACAACAACGAATACTACTTCTACAACTTTAGTATGCTCCTCTAATAATAATAATAATACTATAAGACAAAAACAACAACAAGAAAAACAACACCTAGTAGTGGTAGAAGTAGAAGAAGCAGAAGTGGCACTAGCAGCTAAACAAGACAACCCATCATTATCATTTAAAACAACATCGTCATTATCATCTGTATCTACTTCTGCTGCTACTTCTTCATCAAACCCATTTGTAAACTATACGAATAATCGTAGTACAAAATATTTACGGGAACGTGGTCGTAGAAATAATATGCAACAACAGCAACTACAACAAAAGCAGACATTGAAACAACAAACACATGGTTTAACGGTATTACAAGCAACTCTGACACCATTACTATCCAAACTACCACCACTTATGACACTAGAATATGAAGTAGATGATGACGACGACGACGAAAAAAAAAGAAAAGAACAACAACGAAAATCACCGTGTGGTCGGGGTCCTTTACAGGCTGATAATATTTTTATAACAACAACAACATCGACTAAATATAGTATGGACAACGGCAACATGTCAATGTTGTCAAGATGTCATTGTTTAAATGAACAACAACAACAACAACATAATAACATTATGGTACTTTTAAATAGCCAAGACATGCACGGTCAAAATTGTGATGATTTTAACTCCCACAATGAAGAGTTGGATAAGAATCATCATATTAGTTTAATATTAAGAAATTCTCGGGGGGAGCAACAGCCGGAAAAGATAACGAATTCCTATTTGTATTATAAAGACAAACAAGAAAATGAATTATTTTATCCTAATATCAACTTAAACACAACCTCAGCAGCAACTACCACAAACTCTTTATCTTCTTCAACTTTATCCTCCTCATTATCATCATCTTCTCCATCATCGTCATCCTCTTCATCATCATCTTCAACAACAACAACTTCGTATACAACGATATTCAATAAGGAATGTAGGTGCTTTATAAATAAACGTGATATTATTGGCAGCGAATGTAATATAGTAAAGAAATTATCAAATTCAACGGCATTAGCAGCATCACTTAGTGATTCTTATTGTATGATCAACACGGATGAAAGTGGTTTATCCTCATTACCGTCGGCATCACAAATATCATCATATACTAGTAATACCATTATGACCACGTGTCAGTGGTTATTGACATTATTTGGCTGTTCCAAGTTAACCAAAACGGTTGCGGTTTCAAAGTGGTTGTTTATGTGGCTGTTATTTATAATATTAACATCATCAGCTCATTGTTGGGCGGGTCGTAATGATGGTAAGTTCGAAAATTACTTAAATTTGTATTCTTTAAGATTCTGTGGCATTTTTCTCAAAAAAAATTAAATTAAAATTTTGAAATAAAAAATAAAGTTTAACTCGTAGCCTAACCAAATGGAAACCATAATCCTTATGTCAAATTCTTCCGGGTATTCCACATAAAATTTAAAAGCAAATTATCTTTTCAATTCTACACACAGAAGAATTGACAAGATTATTTTGTTTGCGACAACCAATATATTCAAGTTTTATTGCTTAATATTTTGGGAGTTACAACCAAAATTCAGTTGTATTAACCGAATTTTGTTGTGGAAACCAATATTTAGTTGTATCAGTGGTAGAAACCAATTTTCTTTTGAAAACTGACAAAATTCAGAAAATTCGCCTTTAAAAGTTCTATTTGAAAAGTCAATTTTCCTGTTAGCTGAGCATGAACCGCAGTACTACCATAACCAGTATACTCCTCAAAAAAGTCTAAAATAACCACAGTCAATGCTAACCACAGATATTATCTTATAAATTTGCCATTCTTAACTAAGATTCCTAACTATAGTTTTTGGCATTAGGTAGACATATCAGGAGTTTTGTTGTCCTTGGGTCATGGAAGCTATAAGTGACTGTAGATATTCCACTTATTTCCTTGTTCTTTAAACTATTCCGGTTTTATTTTCACCTGCAAGTGGACTCTTAGCTTCTTCAATTCGTCTGCTGTTTTCTATCAATTGACTTTAGCTTGGGTTCAATGGGAGCCTGCCAAAGGCGGATACACTCGAAGGCCATGTGAGCGCGTTTGACTCAACATCAATTCGACGGCAACATCAATTTAAAAAATATATATGTATGAGTTTTCTATCTCTCATACATATCGCAATTTCCTCCTTCGAATTTAAATAACATCCCTGCGAAAAACGACCTATCCACAGACACGTCACGCGACCGGTTCATTATCGTAGGGACCGATCACGGGACCTATTTTTTATATGAAAAGGACCGGTCACTTTAACATGGGCTTGTCCCCAATTAATTGTGACATATTAATTGAGGACTTGTACTTGCAAACCCATCACGTGATAAACACTTCTAAACCGAACATGTGGTAGGATTTTTGAGAACTGGTACTGTTTTTACCTAAAACTGGACTAGTACTTTCAGACCCAATACGTGATAGAGACTTTTTATACCGATTACGTGATAAGTACTTTAGAAACCGATCCTGTTTTCACGTTACAGACCCATCACGTGATATACTAGACTTTTAACCCGTTGGCGTGGGAGGCACTTAAGGAACCAGTCCTCGGGACCGGTCCTGTTTTCACGGGATAGGTCCCAATTCTCAACTGACCCCCTTTTCCCGCTGCGATAAAAGAGCAGCCAACTATTCATTAGATGGTGGACAACAACTGTTCTAATATTTATCATCTCGAGAAATTACAGTGTTGCCATATTCAAAGCCCTTCATCTTTCACCACCTTTCATCTCTCCTCTAAACCCTACTTTTGAATACAAGGATCTTAATCGATGGAGAGACTGGAAAGCCGATCGACCTTTATGTATTCGGTCTAGCCTTATTAGAACCGCCATATATAGCAACAGTGTTACAGAGGTAGCAAAGCGAGTCCACTTCATCGTTCTTGAATGCGATAAGGATAAGCTTCATTTTACGTTTATTTTCACACCAACTTTTTATGCGTTTTCTGGTGAATTGTTGTCCGCGCCGCAAATGAACAACTTCACGTAGTATGGTAGTGTGTACCCAAGATCGTGGTCATATCCAACTGAAATTCAGTTTCTATCGGTTGGTTTAACTGAATAATGGTTTCCACAATAAAATTTAGTTGCATTACTAAAAATATTCAGCAATTACATATGAATTTGGTGGTGCTTACCAAATTTATTGGTCGACGCAACCAAAACACAATTTTCAATTCGGTTGGCACTTTATTTTTCAGTGTGTATCTCATTTAGTATAAGAGATGCTTTTACCGTGGACCTGGAATATATATGCAATAATAAATTGGGTCAATCTTGAATCATTGCAAAAGTTTCGAACAATTTTAAAACCCATGGTAACCCTATGAAAATAAGTGCGAAGCTATCATATTGTTAAAAACCGCGCCTCTTTTAGACATAAATTGGGACGCCAGTTCCATAAATTTAGTACGAAAAACTTCAAACGATGTTTTTTTATTTTAAAAATATTTTGTTTATTTTAAAACAATTCTCTCCAAATTTACGAGACAGATGGCCAAATCAGGGTTTACTGAGCTGATTCAAGTTTCATTAAGATCTGAGGGTTCGAGCAAAGGTAACTTCCTTCCTTAATATTTGTTTCCAAAACTGTGAATAACAGAGTTTGCAGCATAGTTCTTTCTAACGGATCTATGAAATATATTCCGCTTTCTGATAGAGTTATGTGCCGTCCACTTTACGTAGTACGGCGTTTGGTTCTCATAAGAAATACTTTAGTGAATACATCACGATATCTCATGCTTCTTGGGAAGATTACATCTCGCTATCGAGAATCACTTTCCATTTTGCTTGTGGTGTAGTTTGATCGGTCACAGTCAATAATATGCGGCTCTTCTTCTAACTTCATCCGAAAGACTTCATATACATACAGGTTGGTTGAAAAGTTCCTGCGCTCACCAAGAGATGGCACTGCTAGCTCCAAACTTTTTTTTCTCAAGTTGGTATAACTGTCCTGAGAATACATGCAAAGTTGCAAGTCATTCTGTCAATTCTTTCTTTGTTTTCAAGCCATTTGAAGTTGACGTGTCATTGATTTTTTTTTAATATGAAAAAAATTTAATATCGTGCAGTCATTAGATTCTTTGTTTTGAAGGGTTTAAAGCAAAGGAAATTTATGAACAATTGTTAGAAGTGTATAAGGAGTCCTCACCTTTAAAACGCACCGTTAAATTTTAGGCTGGTGAATTTAAACGTGGTCGTACCAGCCTTGAAGACGATCCACGCGAAGGACGACCAAAAACTGCAACCACAGCAGAAATCATTGAGCAGGTACATAATATTGTTAGTGAAGATCCAAGTCTGACTAAGCGTGAAATTGCTAATGTCATAGGCATCTCACACGAACGAGTACTCCGTATTTTACATGAAGAATTACGTATGAAAAAACTGTTTGGAAAATTAGTGCCGCACACATTAACAAAAACTGGATCGAAAACAAATTTCTCAGCGTAATTTGGAGCGTTTAAGCCGAATAAAACCGACTTCTTGCGTCGTTTTATAACTATGGATGAGACTTGGATCCACCACCATGATCCTAAATTGAAACAAGAACGTTTACAGTGGACTGAAGCTGATTGTTCAGCTCCAAAGCAGGTGAAGTCACAACGATCAGCAAAGAAGGTTATGGCATCAGTTTTTTGGGATGCAAAAGAAATTTTGTTGATTGATTATCTTCAGAAAGGTAAAACAATCAACTCTGAATACTATTGCAGCCTTTTGGATCAGATAGATGAAAAAATTCGTGAGAAAAGACCTGGTTTAAAGAAGAAAAAAATCATTTTTTATCAAGACAATGCACCTGCTCACAAAAGTGTTTTGACGATGGCTAAATTCAAAGAATTAAAGTATGAATTGCTTGAACATCCACCGTATTCACCAGATTTGGCTCCCAGTGACTACTATCTCTTCAGAAATTTCAAACATTTCCTTCGTGGAAACCATTTTTCGTCGAATGAAGAGGCCATAGCAGCCGTAGACGGTTATTTTGCAGAGCTTCCGGAAAACCATTATAAGAATGGGGTAAAATTATTGGAAGATCATTGGAACAAGTGTATTGAGCTTCTAGGATATTATATTGAATAAAAAAATATATTTTGTAACAAAAACAGTATTCTTTCATTTCGAGCGCAGGAACTTTTTAACCAACCTGTGTAAGTAGAAAGCATAAAAGTATTTTTCTTGTTATAAGAGATTAAAAAGTGGCAGATATTTTCCTTCGTATTACAGTTACTACTTCTAGAAGTAACTCTGGCGAACGCTAGCAAAATTTTTAATTTTCTTAACATTTCTTATAAAAATTAGTTCCCACTTAACAATTGCACGGTGTATATTTTTTCATGTCACGTTTAAAAGCTGCAAATTTTCCATTGACACAACTCCCTCTTCAACTTAAACAAATTTTCTCAATTAAAATGACAATAGACGCCAACAACCCCTAAAAATGTTTGGTCAGCTGCAAAAAAAAATTATAATAATAAAATATAATAAAAATCGAATAAAAAAATTTAAATAATGACATCACACTAAATTGTTAAATTTATGACTACGAATACATACGTACGTATGTAAATAACAAACAAGAAAAAATAAACCCATATAACAGTATGTACTCGTGCAGTTAGTTAACACATATTTACATACGATGCGATACGATACATACATAATTCCTTAATGAACCAATAACAGAAACTTATTAAAAGTTATTGTTTTCTCACACACTTCAACACTATAGAGTCAGTCCATAGACTCGACTGTTTGCCCTTTTAACATAATTACAAGAATATAGGAAAATATATTAAAGTACACAAAGAATAGACCTATTTACACCAGAAACCAAAACAAACCACCTTATAACTCAACTTAACATTTATGTATTTATATGTTACGATATATGTGTGCTCCATAGACCCTGGGCAAGCCAATACAATGGTGTGAATATAATGAATAGAATTGGTCACCCTCCTCTTAATTAAACCAACACAAAATTAAAAAAATTAAAAGCCGATGAAAAATGTTTATTTTTTTTTATATTTCTGCTAAATTTACAAACAAAAAAAAAAGAACTACACAATTGTATTAAAAAAATTTAAACACACCATAAGTAAGAAAATAAGAATAATAAAAGAAGTGATATTTAAATTTTTATTGCTTTTTTCCCTTCCGGTCGTAATTTAGTTGTATGGAATACTCTATGCTCTAGAGAAGAAATTATGTTACATATGTACATTAGATCAGAGATTTAAAAGAATTTAATTTAAAAAAAAATCAAAGATGAAACATAAAAATTTTTAACTTACATGTCTATCACAAGACTTTATTTTTAAAGACTAAAATCAAAAATTTTACTGTTGCAAAATTGCATCATCGCCCGTGGCCGCTTGAACATCCATTTAAAAATAAAAATAAGACAAAATTTCCAAAATTGTATAATATCCGATTAAAAATCACTGTTGTTAATGAATTAAGTATAATTTTTATTTATTTCTGTTTTTTTAATTATAAATTTTGTTTGTAACATTTGTTTATAGAAAAAAATTCTCGTTTTTATTAAATAATTTTATTTACTTTCTAGAAAAAATCCATAATAAATTTGTTTTTTTTTTTTTTGAATTTTATATAAATATTCCATAAAAACTTAGATTTAGTTAGTTATAGATATAGCTGCTTAAAAATTAAGAATTTTAAAAAATTGTTAAAATTCTTGGCTTTTCTCTTTTAAATGTAAACAAAAATATTTGAAATTTTTTGTATTTTTAAGTTGATAAAATATTAAAACAACAAAAGCTTACAAATAAATTATGTGTTTGTTGGTTTAAGTAGAGCAGGTCACATAACATAATTGTTTTGTTTCGCGTTTCGGCGAAGTCCATATGCGAAATCAGCTTTTGTACATTTTATTACTGCTTTGACCCACCGAGCATTTTTGAAAAAATTGAGTTAGGAGTGTATAATGTAATTACCCGAAACCCGTTTTGAGATATTTTGTAACTTATCTGAGGTATTCAGTATCGACTTTTGTCTACATAACAGTTTTACATACAAAAATTAAAAAAATTCAAGTCTTCTTCGCCGTTTATCTCGGTAACCACTATTTGGCGTATAGGTTAAAACAATAAAAAAACTGATGAAATGTTCAAATTGTATTTGCTTACAAAAAATAAAGTCAAATCGTTTTCTTTACAAGTAGTTATAGATATAGATATAAAATTCGAAAAAAACAAACTTAATAAATGCTTAAAAAGTGCTGCCAAGTTAAATCATTGTATAGTATTGTTACTTTGAGTACCTATTTCAATTTTCTATGAACCTTGTGTCTTTTTTAATTTGGTCAAGGGTGGCAACACCACCAAAAAGAGTATATGACAAGAGAAAGTCCCGGTTTGCACACGGCAATTTTAATTGCAGCAATTCTGAGTTATAGGAGAGGGAGGAAAGAAGAACGCGAAGGGGTATAGATATGCTTGTAAATATTGAAATATTGACCTAAAGCTCCATAAAGTATATATATTCGAGATCCTTATACAATTTTAAGTCGATTTAACGATGTCCGTCAGTCTGTATATCTGTTGGACATTCTCCCGAGCAGTTTGGTATTGAAAATGAACAAAATGGGTCCAGCGGTTAAAAAGTTATGAGTGAAAATGTAAAGATACCTCTAAATTTTCCATACAAATTGGAGTATTTTAATACAATTATATAGAAACAACTGGTACAGTCGCTTAGAAGTAAATAATATTTTGTATTCACCTCAAACAATTTTTTTCACCACTAAAATTTTTTTCACCTCAAAAAATTTGTTTGATCACAAAATTTTTTTTACCAAAAACTTTGTTTTCGCGTCCAAAAAGGTTTTTCACCTCAAAAAATTTTTTTCGCCTCCATAATTTAACTTCAAAAGTTTTTTACATTATTTATATCAAAAACAGTAGACAACAATAGGTGGAGGGTATTCAAAGATTCGGCACAGCCAAATTTAAGACTGTTTTTACTTGTTTTATATGTAAAAGATCCTAAAATTGCCAAAAAAAAAAAAAGACTTTCGCACGGTGGACACGAATGCAAGTTTAAAAGAGAAATTAAGAAAATTACTGTGTGCAAACCGAGACAAACCAAAGTCGCTAAAGTGGGGAGTGCTGCTAACTAAAACTGTCATCCCCATAGTTGGTTTGCATATAAATTACATTAGGAAAAAGTATCGAGTATTAATTGTGGGTATTGCGAAATTGTCAGGTTTGTAAAAAATTATTTCCATATGTTTGTTGTTGTTTAAGGAAAATTTTACAATTTCGAAATTTTCAAAGACCTTAACAAGTTTACATTAAAAACAAACCATGACATGCTTAGTACTTTTTTGTACACAAAAATCATTAGCGTTACCGTACCAAATTAAAAAAATCTCCTTAACAACGAAACTCTCCCAGAGGAGAATTACAATAACTTTTCATTTGAAAATTGTTCATGATCTTGGACTAAATGAAAAATAACTTACAAAAACTTCTACAGAATTTTAGATTCTCTCTAGAAAACACGTCTCACAATTAGTAAAAGTCTTAGGTTGGCTAACTTATCTAAAAGAAAGCTCAATTTAACACAATCCAGGGTTATTTTAATGCAAATTTTATTCTTGGTTAAGGTAGCGAATGTGTTCTTTAACCCTGACCATGAGTAAAATTTGCGTGAAAATATCTCTGGTAAGGTTTGAACTGAGCCTACTTTTAGATAAGTTAGCCGACCTTGGAATATTGAAATTTTATTTCTGAAAATGGTTAAACAATTTAGAATTATTTTCTCAGAATTTCTAGACCTCTCTCAAACTTTTTTATAAGAAAAATAAAGGTCTTGTATGTATATTAAATAAGCATAAAAACAAATTTCATGTGAAATTTTCAGGTGAAATTAATTATTGTGAAATTAATTTTTTTATACGGAACAACAAATTTATCTTAATCTTTAAGTTTTTGAAATTTTAGACAACAAAGAGAACATTCTTTTAAAACCATGTTGCTATAAAAAAAATACACTTGAAGGTCACTTTTTTATTTGGTGAGTGTGTGAATTGACGGAGTAGGACAATAGTATGAAAATTAAATTAAAATGCCACAAATCTTAATGTTTTAAAGTAAATCTTATTGTTATTAAAAAATAATATTATACTTGATTGTAAAATGTTTATTATTATTATTTCTTTTGAAAAAATTTTAGTACCCACCAATTGTACATTTCCTGTGCGCTGGGAGGGCTCTTGGTTCCTATCGGGCTATCAACAATCTATACACATTAAAGGTTCCCAGTTTAGTTATAGGGGAAGATGTGCTGCTTCGGATGGTAACAAATATTTAATTGTGGACGAGTAAGTTTGATTTTAAATCATATATTTTTTATGCAATTTTATTTTGTATATCCCTCCCACTAGTTGTTCTTTTAAGTTGGCTACTAATTCAATAACATTATTTTTTACTAATATATTTCCTATATTTATTAATTTAAATTTAAGTATTAATTAAAAAAAAAAACTCTTTTTACAAATTAAGTATTTTTTAAAGGCATAATACGAGGGTGTAGTAAAAAATTTATGTGAAAAATTAGATTTTGAAAAAAATTTCAAATTCTATGGATTATTAGTTAACTTACTTTTAAAAACGTTTTCACTTTATATTTTAATCATTTTTCTTAAATTTCTGAGACACTAAAGTTCTAAAGAATTTTTCTTCTGAATAAGAGAGAACATGATAATATGTTATCCAAAAAAATTCCAATTTTCAAAAAAAATAATTTAATTTAAGTAAAAATTCCACCTATGCGTTGTAGAAATTTAACTATTTGTGTATGTTACACTAAAAGAAACAGATTTGTTGTAATTGTAAAAAGCTAGACATTTTTGTTCAATGAAACAAAATAAAAATATTTTTCTTCTTAAAAGACCTTAATAAGTTTTCATTGAAAACAAAACATGACACTTTTTTGTACAAAAAAAAGTACCAAATTAAAGAATCTCATTAACAACGAAACTCTCCCAGCAGAGAATTACAATAACTTTTCATTTCAAAAATGTTCATGAGCTTGGACTGAATGAAGAATAACTCACAAAATAATCTACAAAATTTTAGCTTTCCTCTAGAAAATATGTCTCAGAAAAAGTATTAGAAAAAAAGTCTCTCAGAATTTCTAAACTTCTCCGAAAATTATCAATAAGATAAATAAAGGTATTTCATGTATATTAAATATTTTGAAAAATATTTTTATATATTTAGTTAGACTACGAGGGCAGATCAATTAGTCCGTGACTTTTCGAACTTCCCTCGTAGTTATATAAAATGCAACACTGCTCCCATCAAGTACCACCTTTTAATAGACTACTGTCGAATTTAGAGCAAGTTCCGTCATAATAATTTCATCGTTGGAGCTAAATCTCTTTCCACCGAGCCATTTTTTTTAAGTTTGGAAATAGGAAATAGTCACTGGGGCCTTAATCCGGAGAAAAAGGCGAATGAGGGGGCAACTCGTAGTCTACTTCATGCATTTTTGCCATGGAAACTAGGCTGTCACACGATTCCGTTGGTGGTCGGTTGTGAGCAAACGCGGCATCCATCTTGCGGAAGGTTTTCTCATACCCAAGTGAACATTTAAAATTGAAACCACTGAGCCATGTGAGATGTCTATGTCTTCCACAATCTATCGCACATTCAATCTCCGATCGGCCAACACCATATCGTGAAATTTTCCAATTGTTTTGGGTGTAGAGACCTTTACTGGACGTCCAGAACGTTCGGCATCTTCCGTGCTTGTAAGGCCACAACGAAGGTCAGTAAACCACTTTTTTACCATTGAAATCGATGGTGCAGAGTCCCCATAGTATTTATCAAGCTTTTCCTTGGTTTAATTACGGTTTCTTCTCGCAAAAAATAATGTTTAATGAGCACTCGAAATTCACTTTTTTCCATTATTAAAAAAAATCCACAAGGTTGTATGTTTTGAACAGCTGTTAAACGCAAAGGAAATGACGGAACTTGCTCAAAATTTTACAGTAGTCTATTAACAGGTGGTACTTGAGGGGAGCAGTGTTGCATTTTACATAACCACCAGGGAAGTTAGAAAAGTCACGGACTTATTGATCTGCCCTCGTATTGTTCTACCTTAAGTTCAAAATCTAATATGAGAGACAAATTTCTTTTAAAGAAAAATTCCACCCAAATAGTTGAAAAAACTTTATAAACTTTTCAACCAATGAAACATTTAATCATATTTATAAAACGTTTCGTTAACATGATGAAATATTTCATTAATATGACAAAACATTTCAATGAAGGAAAATTGATAAATTTTTTAATAAATATGATTATTAATTTCTTGTTTCCCAAATTTTTGTTTTTAGAAGCAACTTATCTCTCGTCTAATTTTCTTAACACCCTCGTATTAATTAACTTATTATTTGCTTTAGGTCTAATTTATCTATATTTTTTTTGTTCTAAATCCCAATCTGAAATACCTTTTAAATAAATTGCTTAGTAAATAATTAAACAATATATAATATAACATACATACTTATACTATACAAATTAGGTACGAATACTTTACAAATTTTCTTACCAAATACTACTTACAAAACATTCGTGAATTTTCAAATTGAAAATCTAAAACAGACTTAAAAAAACAAAAATAATAAAATCTATACATTTATTTAGTAGAGTAAAAAAGTCTAAACTAAAAAACTGAAAATGAGGTAAGCTAAAAAAATAATAAAAAAAAAAAAATAAATATATAAAACCCAGAAAAGTGTAATGAATTGAAATGGACACGAAATTCTCTAGAGTGCTATTCCAAATACTGAACACAGAAAGAATGAAAAAAAAAATAAAAAAAATACTTAAACTCAAACTCAGTTTTGTGATGTAGTTTTACATGCATTCGAATATGTATCGTATGGAATTACGTGTTTTAAACCAAATATATATAGATTTTTTTTTTTTAAAGTTGTACATACAAAACTTTCAATACAAATGTACTTCAAAACTAAAAGAAAGAACAGAAAGAAACAAAAAAATGTATTTGCGAGAAAAACTCGTAAAAAATTATGTTAAATGAAATGAAGAAGGAAGTTAAAATATATATGTATATTGTACATGTATACAATAAACTAAACCGCCTTTAGTTTAAATGTATGTATGTATGTATATCCATATCCGTACCATACATTATATACTATGATTGGGTGCAGTACAACCAATAATGTTGTATGTTGTTCTTCATTTTAAGTTCATTTTTTTTCTTTTATTATGTATTATCAGGGTTCGGATTATAATCATGGAAATTCCTTGTGAAGAAAATATAAAAGTAACTTTTGAAATAAAAAATTATATTGAAGTCATTCTAGAACATACAAGTGTTATACTTTTTTTTTTTTTTGAGCAACAACAATTTTGAGGATTATCTAATATTAATATATTTGTTTTATTAAAAGTACCGTAATCGATTTGGTATTCTTTTCAGAATATTTTTCTGTTAGTACCGACATATTAATTTTAATTATTTAATATTTTAGAATTTTGTGTAAAAAAGCAAAAAGTTTTCCCAGTTGACGTATGATTAATGTGTCTTTTTCTTTGTATTAATATTACTCATACGTACCGTAAATTACGGTATTCGTGATCCTAATTTTTTTTTATCGAAATTTATATATTTATTTATTTAATTAAAACATTTAAACGAAATTTTCTTCATCGCGGATGTTGTAGTTGGAATATAAAATTAAATGCTGGTATTTTCATTATTACACTCACAATATATTTTCCGTTACCGACTGTAGTTTATTTAAAAAGTAATACGTAGAGTTTGTTTTTAAATAAAGAATCAATTGAAATTCATAAATATATTTTTTAACTATTTTAAACAGTCATTTAAAAAACAAACTATAAAAATTTACAGACATTTAGCAGGAGCTTTTATTTTCTGTTCAATATAAAATTGTATGCTTTCTGTTTCTAAAAATAGAAATTCATATAATTTGTTTTTTTTTTAGTTTGTTTATATACAAAATTATTTCAATAAAAAATACAAGAAATTATTCAAATATACACATATAGAAAATAAAAATATAAACATCTGTGTGTGTTGTGTGTTGTGTTTTGTAAAATTACATACAAATAAAAAAAATTTCAATTTGAAAAACAAACCACAAAAATTGTTTTTGTCCACTTTTTGTCAGTTAAAAATTGATGGTTATTTTAAACGACTTTCGATTGCTGTTACTACTTTTGTCGATTATTAAACGATTATTGAAAATACACAACAAAATGGGCTGAATATAGTGAAAAACCAGTAGTCCTCTTTTTGATTGGATTTTCGTCTAATTTAATATGTATTTTAGATTGTTTTTAACGAAATAATATTGTGAGTGTAGTATTATTGTAGCTTTATATAAAATAAATCGTTTTCGAATGAATTCATTCATTCACGAATGTACTTTTTAAGTACAGACTCGGTGGCAACCGCTGCAAGACAAAAGTCGCATTTTTACTATTTCTGAGATCTTTTGTATATGTCTGAATTTTAAATAGATCTAAAAGTCATATTTAAAAGTTATATGGCATTAAACTGTTAGCTTTTTTGTGAAGTATTCTTATTGCAAACATCTGGTACGAAAACATGAGTTGGAAAAAAAAAATATCCTAACAGAATTGATAGCCAATCACAGAGGAAATGGATGACCTAACCTGCGGGAAAAAGGAGTCAGTTGGGAATTGGGACCTGTCCCGTGGTAGGTGAAAACTGGACCGTTCCGAAAATACATATCACGAGATAGGTGAAAAGAGGACCGGTTTTTAAAGTACCTACCACAAGCCCATGTTAAAGTCATCGGTCCCTATCACAATGAACCGCCCACATGACATGTCTTGGGATAGGTCCTTTCCCGAAGGGTACCGACTCCTTCTCACTTGATATACTACAGCAACATAATCATCGCTACAAAATTGACCACCTCGAGAAAAGAAAGTTTTTGAAGCTTTTAGCTGCTTTAATTATGGTGAAATCAACAACAAGCGTCGCTATGAAACCACACAGCCGGTACAGTGCAAAATCGTTTAATATGTTCTCATCAGAACAATCAACATCAACAACAAAAAATTCAAGAAGTTGAATGAATAGTGTTAGAAAAAAAACAAGTAAGAGCGGCTAAATTCGGCTATGCCGAATCTTATATACCCTTCACCATGGTATTCTGAAGGAGATGAATACATCGTTGGAATCTACTACCTCATAGCTCTCCACAAACAAGCGGTATCCCCATTTATTTTTTCTTAAATGTCCAAAAATTTTAATCCAAAATAATATGTCATGTAAAATCTCAAGTTTATATTTTTCCATATGTTTCAGCGCTTTTCTTGTCAAATTTGGCATTTTCTAGGCAAAAAAAAGTTGGCGACACTACTATTTATTTTTTATTTATATCATTCACAATAGTTGTGAAACGTATTTAACCTACGTATTTATCTTCACACTCTTATTAAACAAAGGGATTTTACTGGAAAAATTAGAGGTAGTCCTCGTTTTTTGCTAATATCTCAGCCATTTATTAACTGATCTGTCTGATTTTTAATAGCAAACAGAAATGGATCACATGTAACAGAAATAAAAAAGAATCAAGTCCTCATCATGTCTGGGTTCTTCGGAAAACCCATTTCAACACACAGACGGACAGACGGACAGACGGACAGACGGACAGACGGACAGACGGACAGACGGACATCGTTAAATCAACTTCGCTCTTCATATGGACCCAGAATATATATACTTTATAGGGTCTAAGATCAATATTGTAGAAATTACAAACGGAATGACAAACTTATATATACCCTTCCACCTATGGTGAAGGGTATAATTATATTAAGGGTTTACTAACGCAAGCTCGTATTTCAAAAACTACTACTTTTCAGGAAAAATAAAAAAAAAATTATAATAAACTACCCTGCGGGAAAAGGACCTATCCCAGCAGACGTCGCGTGACCAGTTTAGTATGATAGGGACCGGTCACGGGAACGGTTTTTTTATATGAAAAGGACCGGTCACTTTAACATGGGCTTGCTCTCTGTGACATGTTACAGGACTACTCTAAAAGAACATGTCACACAACTACCCCCAAAGAACATATCACAGGACTCATACTTTCAAACTCTTCACGTGATTGAAGCTTTTATACCGATCATGGGGTAAGGTTTCTGAGAACCGGCACTGTTTTTACCTAGTACGGGACTAGTACTTTCAGACTCACGTGATAGGTACTTTAGAAACCGAGCATGTTTTCACCTACCACAGGACTGGTCCTTTCGGACCCATCAGGTGATGTAAACTTTTAAACCGTTCACGTCGTAGGCTCTTTAGGAATCGGTTCTCTTTTCATCTATCTCGTGATATGTATTTTCCGAACCGGTCCTATTTTCATCTACCACGGGACAAGCCCCAATTCCCAACTAACTCCTTTTTTCCCGCAGGATAGTGACATTTTTATTTTTTTTATTCAACATTTTGTAATTTGAAATCCTGGAGGCCAATTAATTATTTAGTTTTTGAAATTTAAAATTCATCAATCAGTACTTTTAAAAACGAAAAATTTATTAAAAAAACGTTATAAGTTTATTATAAAACTTTTTTTTGGTCTCCCTTGAAAAGTACTAGTTTTAAAGATATGAGGTTGCACAACCCGGTTTGACCAGCAATAGGAAATAAACACATGTTTTTTTAATATCAGCTGATGGCTGATATTAAAGGAGATTACTAAACACAGCGTAATTTTATTCACAAAATAAATCAACACTTATTAGTTTTCATAAGGTTTTTGCATTTAAGTTGTAAATTCAACAAGAGACATTTACAATTAAAAGTACGACTTGACATGAAAATGTATTTTATTCGGCTATTCAATGATTACGAAAATTTTTCTATTCAATTTGATATGTATTTGTCGATCTGTATGTTTTTATTTTAATTTATTGAATGTAGTGAAGTAAATTGTGAGGATCAACGCTAGAGGCTAAAAAATGTAGTATAATATAGCACAGATGTCTAATAATAGGTGGTATCGAGTAGCCACAACTGTCAAAGAAAAAGTTGGCAACACTAAAATACAATGAATGTGTGGTAACTGTTTGATCAATAACTAATTTGTATCCATCTCCCAAGTTTTAAAAAAATGTCACTCACGAGGTTTCAACATATGACCACCCATACATACTTATCATATTATGATAGAAGCGACATGCAAGTTTTATAAACTTTAAAGTGGGAAATGCTACAAAAGATCTTAATACATTTTTTCCTATTCATCTTTTCAATCTTTTGAACTAAGATTTTCAAAAATTTTCAAATTGTCAAAGAAAAAGTTGGCAACACTAAAATACAATGAATGTGATTTCTCATAGCCGTTTGCTGTTATCTCTTTGTGTGGTAACTGTTTGATCAATAACTAATTTGTATCCATCTCCCAAGTTTTAAAAAAATGTCACTCACGAGGTATCAACATATGACCACCCATACATACTTATCATATTATGATAGAAGCGACATGCAAGTTTTATAAACTTTAAAGTGGGAAATGCTACAAAAGATCTTAATACATTTTTTCCTATTCATCTTTTCAATCTTTTGAACTAAGATTTTCAAAAATTTTCAAATTGTCAAAGAAAAAGTTGGCAACACTAAAATACATTGAATGTGATTTCTCATAGCCGTTTGCTGTTATCTATTTGTGTGGTAACTGTTTGATCAATAACTAATTTGTATCCATCTCCCAAGTTTTAAAAAAATGTCACTCACGAGGTATCAACATATGACCACCCATACTTATCATATTATGATAGAAGCGACATGCAAGTTTTATAAACTTTAAAGTAGGAAATGCTACAAAAGCCTTAATACATTTTTTCCTATTCATCTTTTCAATCTTTTAAACTAAGATTTTCAAAAATTTTCCCCATCGTAACATAAATTTTTAAATATTTTGTAACTGAAAAATCTCAAATAAATATTAAAACATGACCACAGCTTTAAACTTGTAAAAATAATGTAGAGTACTTCCATCAAAAGTTACTTTAAAAATTCCCCTCCAACAAGAAAAAAACTTTAACTAAAATGCTCAAATTATATTATTTAAATACTCTTTAATCGACTATAATCCGTACCCTGTGTTATAATTTATATGTATGTATACCTTTTATTTTAGTTTTCCTTTTTATATATTTTTTAATGATGATGACTTTTTACTTCTACTTCTCCTAACAACAATATGTATTTAATGATGGTTATACATATAAAAAAAAATTTAGTTTTTAATTTTTTTTTATACCATTTCATATTAAAATTCCAAGTAAAAATCTTAAGAGTTTGCGTGTTTTTCTGTGCTTACCATATAAAAAAAAAGAAATTTAATTTTTCATTACGTTTTTTTTTTTTTAACTTCAACATTTCGTTTAATACTTCAACCATATTTTAAGTTTCTTTACAAATTTTAGTTTTCGTTTTTTCATTTATAAACATTTTTTTGAATTCGTTTCTTTTTTTTATTTTTGATGAATTACCCTACTTTACTTAAACTACTTTTCCTGCCATATAAAATAAGAAAAAAAAAAATAAAATAAATTATTCATTTAATTTTTATAAAATGTAATTTTAAAACAGTATGTATTTATTTATGATTTGAGTTCAATGAATGTTTTATTATTTTAACATTATTTTTTTTTACCTCTCTCAGCTTTTTATAAAAAAAATTTATCTTTTTTACAAAATAAATAGAACTTAAATTGTTATCATAATTTTCTTTTTCTACAATAAGAAAAATATTTTAATTTGTAGCTGAAATGTGTTTTTCTGTTTTTTATTTATGAAAAAAAAAATACAAAACTTATTTTTATGTATTTTGTTGTAAACAAAAGAAATTTTTGTAATTATTACAAAAACTTTAAGATATTTTTTTTTTCAACCCCTTAATAAAATATTGATATGATCATCAAATATATTAGATGTCGTTTGTTTATTTATTATATTTAATTTTTATTTAGGTTTTCAAACAAAAACATATACTTTTTACTATTTTCTAATTTAAAAAAAAAATAATTTTAAACATTTTTTTTAAATATATTTTCTTTTGTAAGATTTATTTAAGTAAGGGATATAACTTATTAAGAAAATACCCTGATTAGAAAGAAAAAGCATTTAAATATTTATTGCAAAATATTTTGGTAATTATTTATATCGAATAAGAAATTTTAAAATTATTAATCACAAGCCACTTAGAACAATTTAGGATTAGAAATAAAATCGAGCGCCCCGGTAGGCTAGTTGGTAGCGTGCTAGCTTATCAGTGCGGGGGTCGTGGGTTCGATTCCCACCAGAGGCTCTGGTCTGTTTTCGCTACAACGAGCTGAAAGCCTTCGTTGCTAGTGCTCGGTTAGGGTATTAAAATATAATTTGTAATTATATGTTTAAGTAAATAAATAAATAAGTAGGAATAAAATCATTATTAGCACATAAAAGCTTCTTGGGATCTACCTCAAAAATGCCAAGATTAAAACGTATAAATACTGAATTTAGATCTGAAAACTTTTTTAAATCAATTATTAATCTTTATAAAATCCACAAAAATTAAAAAAATAAAATACGCTATTCGAATGTGAAAGCTTTTTTAATCCACGATTGGGAAAAATTACGATTATCAATCAAAAGTTTTCTTAGCAAATTTACGTTTAGGATGTGCTTTTTGAGAAAATCCACGACTTAAAAGTAAAAGCTTTCTTTCAAAATCCACGACTAAAAAGTAAAAGTTTTCTTAGAATATAAACGACTAGAAATTAAAGATTTCTTAGAAAATCCACTACAAAAAAGTAAAAGCTTTCTCTGAAAATCCCCGATGAGAAAGTAAAAGCTTTATTAGAAAATTCACAATTAGAAAGTAAAAGTTTTCATTGAAAATTCACGACTAGAGAGTAAAAGCTTTCTTTAAAATCCAGGACTAGAAATTATAGCTTTCCTTCACGACTAGAAAGTAAAAGCTTTCTTTGAAAATCCACGACTACAAAGTAAAACCATTCTTAGAATACAAACGTGTAAAAAGTAAAAGCTTTCCACGACTAAAAAGTAAAAGCTTTCTTAGAAAATCCACGATTAGAAATTAAAATCTTTCTTAGAATATCCACGACTAGAAAGTAAAAGAATTCTTTAAAAATCTATGACTATAAATTAAAGCTTTCTTAGAAAAATTTCTTAGAAAATCGACGTCTAGAAGTAAAGGCCTTTTAAGAAAATCCACAAGTTAAAAGTATAAGCTTTCTTAGAAAATCCACTATTGGAAAATAATAAAATATTCCGGATTACAAAGTAAGATCCGGCTTTGAAAGTCCAAGATTAGAAAGAAAAAGCTTTCTTAGAATATTCCTGACTAGAAAGTAAAAGCTTTCTTAGAAAATCCACGACTAAAAAGTAAAATCTCATTAGAAAATCCACGGCGAGAAAGTTAAAGCTTTCTTAGAAAATCCACGATTAGAAAGAATAAGCTTTCTTTGAAAATTCACAATTCTAAAGTAAAAGCTTTATTAGAAAATCCACGGCTAAAAATAAACTGTTGCCTTAGAGTGCGCCAAACTTTTTTTCCTGCGAATA
Organism: Eustalomyia histrio; assembly: GCA_949748255.1. Lineage (NCBI taxonomy): Eukaryota > Metazoa > Arthropoda > Insecta > Diptera > Anthomyiidae > Eustalomyia > Eustalomyia histrio. The sequence goes on from OX456523.1 coordinate 9,036,381, forward strand.
TCGCGACAGAAGAGCTGAATAGCAAGCAGTAAACTAAATTTCCATAACAAAATAAAATAAAATGTTCTTAATGAAAAGCTTCATACTTTGTATGAAAGTGTTTTTTTTTTAACTTCGCAATAACAACAACTTTTAATAATTAAATAATTTTCGTATACTTAATGAAAAGTTTCAATGGACACGTTCCAGTACAATTTCATTGCATAAATGCAAAATTTTATAAATATCTTGCAAACAATTCGCTCAGTGTATTGACAAGCTGATCATCCGGAAAAAGTACCGAACGCCCTATTTAATTGAATTTTTTATACAATATAGTACGTTGTTCGGCGCTAGAATTTTTTAAGCTTTTAAATAGTTTTTATATCACATTAATTCAGTTCTAGATAAATTTTAACCCATGACTTTTTCACATTTTTTAATATAAATTCAGTTGAACTTCGTGAGTGATGGTCAATATCGCGGAATTTCACTTTTAGGCTAATAAATAATAATTTAATCCCAAAAATTATTTACCAAAATGTTTTGCAAAAAAAATAAACAAAAGCTTTAAAATTTATTTTACACAATTACTTATTTTTTTTTAAAATAAATTTTAACCCACAAACAAGAACTAATAACATTAACCTTTAACGTAACGTAAGGTTTTCAGTTTAAATTTGTTATTCTTTTTCTATTTTATTTATACTTTTTTCCCCCTCTCTCAAAATAATTCATATACTTTTTCACAAATTGAAAACTCAAAAAATCCAATAAAAAAAATTCACAAAAAAAAACCCAAAAAAAAAATCAAAAATTTACAATCAAATTTTAGGAAAGGATGTCATCGGTGCCTGGTCATATATGAAAAGCATAAAAATGTATTGCAGTATAAAGAAAGTGAGTGCGAAGGTGATAGTATGTATATGCATCAAACAAATCCATCTGCAATGGCGATGCGTAGCGTTTTAAATCAAAAAACCAACAATAATGGTGGTGATCATAGGGGGGGAGCTCATCCCAATTTGAACGGGCATTCAAGACTATCCTCATCGGATCAATATATAATGAGATCCAATGATGATATGAATGATTGTAAGCATTTTTTTTTAATTATTAAACACAAAAAAAAATTAGAAAAATTTTAAAGAATTTTATAATTTTTCTTAATTTAAATTATTATTTAGTTTTTTTTTTAATTAGTTTACTTATATTTTTTTATAAATTAGGTTACTTTTTTGTTTTTTTTTATGAATTATTTTTTATTTAATTCATTATTAAAAAAAAACATAAAAACACGTTCATTAGGTTAAAATTTGTTTATCATTTTGAAAATTTTAAAAATCGTATACAAAATTACACTTTTATTAAGGTATATTTTTGTATTATCATTTATATTTTAATTTAAGTTTTTATTAAAAAAAATAATCCACAATCTTTGTAAATAGCTTTCTCTCTGTAAAAAATCAACGAAAAGCGTTTAAGAAAATATTTTTTTTTTTTTTTTTTAAATTCATTCATTTCCTTTATGATTATTAAGGGTCCTCTCCTTGTTGGAATTGATATTTATATAACAAAATAAAATTCAGTAAATTATATTTCAATTTATTTGAAATTTACTTATAAGAATTTTCTATAAAAAATTCTTTTCGTTTGAAAAAAAAAAAAAATAAAAATCAAAATAAAACGTATTAGCGGAATAGCAGATTAACCCGTCCCAACTTTTGTCTTTTAATATTTTTAAACAATTCCCTTTAAAAACAAATCGCAAAAAAATATTAACAATTCATTGTTTTCCATTGAAAAAATAAAACAAACAACAACAATATTGTTTTTATTTTAAACATTTTTAGTTTCAACTTTTGATTTTTTAAAAATGTTTATGTTAAATTTTACATTTTTTTAGTTCAACTTTTTAGTTATTTTAAACTGTAAATAATTAAATTTTTTTGTAAATATTTAAAAAAAATTAAACAACCAACAAATAAAATTGTTTGTTTATATATATTTTTGTATATTTTATTTTTATATTTGCAAACTCTAAATTTTGTATTTTATTAATTATATTTACAAAAAAAAATATGTATTTTTTTCTTACTATTTTAACAAAAATTTCTTTAATTTTTATTAACAAAAAGCATAAATTGAATTAAAGTTAAGTTAAAATTTAATCTAAAACTTTAAATTTTCCCAAAAGCTTTAAAGCTTATTTGTATATAAATATTTGTAAATGTCAGTGAAAGCTTTAAAACTAAACCCATATTAAATCCTTGAAATAAAGATAACTTAGAGCGTTATTAGCTTAAAATTGTATTTTGATAAATAAAAATATATAAAACAAATTTTAAGCTTTTTCTAAAGAATGACAAATACTACAAAAACTGTTTGGAAACTGTATAGCTGAATTACTCTCTTATTGTTAGCTTTTTGAAATCTAACTTTTTTTAAAAAACTTTAAAAGTTGATTTAACTTTATAAATCTTTATATCAAACTTTTTACAGTTTATTTTAGCTTAGTAAAATATTTTAAGGCTTCAAAACTTTTAAAATTTAAAAGTTTATTCAAACTACATTAAAAGCTTCAAAACCTTGTAAAGGCTAACTTCAAATTAATATTTTTTATTAAAAAAATTTTAAAGCCTTAAGGGTTTAGATTTTAGAATGTTAAAGTTTATTTAAACTAATTTAAAAGCTTTCTAAATTTATATTTACTCTAAGCTTTCATTTATATTTACTCTAAGCTTTCAAAATGAAGATTTTTTTTATTGAAACTTTTAATACTTACATTTTTTTAGACGAAATGTTAAACGTTTCATGACGTTTAGAAGACGAATATCGGGATTTTCTATAAAATTAAAAAAATATCATACAAATTTTAAATATACATAATCCGTGGAAACTCTGTATTTTTTTCAACAAACGTTTAAAAATAATAAATACAGGTTTTGATCCAATCTAGTAAAGGTATCTATGGCTTTACAATTTTACAACTTGTAAAACCTTTTATTGAAAGTTAAAACTTTGGATGATTTTACTAAGTTTTTTATAATGTAGAGCTTTAAAACATTTGTAAAATGAAATTTGAAAAGCCTTAAAAAAGATTTTGTTTTTATTAAAAAGTGTTTTGGCTAGGCTGATACTTGTAGTTTCGATCTGGCAAAAGATCTCTACTGATACTTGTATTTTGATCTGGCATAAAATCTTTACAGAACACAAAGATTTAAACAAGCATGAAGGCGGAGTTTAAACAAAAATACTTTTCAAACGTTTATTATGCGCATTCTTATCTTCCTAATATAGATTATATTTAAATTTAAAAAAGCTTTACAAATTTGTTTAGGCATATTTTTTTTATTTTAAAATCTTTATATAATTAAAGGATAATTATTATAAAAGCTTTGTAATATATTTATCAAATAAAATTTTTATTAAAATTTATTTTTATTAATTTGTTATTAAGCTCTTATAATTAATTTGCATATGGACGTAAATCTTTAATTTTTATAAAGCTCTAATAAGTAATTCCGATTTTTTTAAAAGCTTTAAAATGATAAAATTGTCATAAAAACTAAATATATTTTTAGAACACAAAATGCTAAACAAAAAATCAAAACTTAGAAGCTCTAGTAACAGTTATGATGTTTAGTATTTTATCTTGAATTATTTAAAATCTTTTAAACCTCGCAAAAAAGCTTCTGACACTTTCGATACAAGTGGTTATGTATTTTAACAAAAACTATTTGGGTATAAAAATTTGTTATATTTTTATACCCAAAAAGTTTTTGTTAAAATACTTATCGACTTGTTTTTACCACCGATATTTAAAAAATTATGCCTTTACAACTTGTTTTTTAATTACCGATTTTAACGTTAAAGCTTTTTTCAAAAAGCTTTTTCCTAAAAGCTTTTTTCTAAAAGCTTTTTTCTAAAAGCTTTTTTCCTAAAAGCTTTAAAATTATAAAATAACTTAAAGCATAAAAGTAAGAATAATCGCAAGTTTTTGTCAGGGATATTTCTACAATTAAGCCATTCAACTTACAGCTTTAAACCACAGAGGCTTTAAAATTGTGATATTTTCATTAACAAGTTAGAACAATTTGGTAAAAAGAATTTTGTTTTTTATTTCAAGATGATAAATTCTAAAGTCAAGCTTAAAAGTTTTACAATTTTCGAATGTATCATAATTAAAACAATTTTTCTAAAATAATACAAATAAGCTTAAAGCTTATTGAATTAAAAGTTTTTACATTCAAAAACACTACATCACTGTAAAAATCATTTACATCGATTATATTATTTTTAATTTAAGTGTTTTTGTTTAATTATTTTTATGCTTTTGAAATTTAAAACAATTTATAAATATTTAATTAAAAAAAACTAGGTTTTAAAAAAAACATCTCTACGTTTTCAAAACTCATCTGTAAATAGTCATTTTATATATAAATTTTATTAAAAAATACCACCTGAATAACAAACGTATCGTTCTATAGTTATTTTTTTAACAAAAAAAAATATAAATATAATGCAAACTGAATTCTTTCATAACCACCCACATTAATATAATAACAATGAGTTATTTTTTTTTAATATACTGTATATTAATACATATTTAAAATTAATATTCATATTATTATTGTAAATTATGTATATAATTTTTTTTTGTATAGTTTTGTTCTGTTTTAAAAACAATACTCAACTCAAATTTATTCGGTTTTGTTATTTTTTATATTCTCAAAATAACATTCAGTTCTGTTATTATTTTATATTAACTTCGTATAAAATTTTTAAAAATATTTATTTTAATTTTATTTGCACGCCTAAAGCAATTTTTTAATTAAAAATTGAAAGTTATCTTCTTCGTTTCATTTTATCCGTTTATTAAATTTCAATACTTGTTTGTTTTTTTTTTATTATTTATTCTTAACCCATGTTTAATTATTTTTTAATTCATTCATTGATTTATGTATATGTCCAAGTTTTATGATTTTATTATTATTATTTAATTTTATGATGATATTTTTTTTTAATATTTTTAAATATAAAATATGATTTTTATGTGCAACAAAAAAAATCTACATTAAATTCAAATGTGTGTGTCCTTGTGTGTGCTGTTTAACCCAGTCTCTTAATCCCAATTACCCTTATTTTTATTGTATTATTATTATTAAAATGAAAATTTATGATTTAATATTAATATTTTTTTAATGAAAAAACATGAACAAAATTAAATTATTCCACAAACATAAATTAATTAAACTTATATACATATTAAATAGATAGTTTATGTATTAATTTAATTTTAATATGTATATTTAGAAGTTGCATTAAAATTTAACTTTTAAAGCAGAATTTAAATTTATTCGATGATGTTAAGTTGACAAAAAAGAACATTTATGGCACTCTGATGCTTATAAATGGATGGCGAAGATCTCTGCCTTAAAAATTGGCGGTTACTTGCCCATCCGAAGTGCACAAAGACGCCCGCACCATATCTCCACTGATCTGTTTCGAAGCCCTTCATCTTTCAACACCTTTCATCTTTTCTCTTTGCCCTTTCCAAAGAAGGCATCACCTTATTTAGTAGGAACAATTTCCTACATCTTGCTTCTCTTAAAAAAAACAAATTTTCTGGAAAATCGTAGATGGACACTATAAGCACTCGATATATATTTTTAATTTACTGTTAAAATAATATGTCTGAAATTTTACAGAAATTCGTTTGACTTTCGGCCATAAATAAATGTATTGAAATTAAAAATTTCTTTTTATCTGAAAACTTTAAAAATGTTAATCTTTGAATACCCTCCACCAATGTTCTTACCCTGTCCTCCACAGTGTTTTTGTGACAAATATGCTAAAAAAATTAGAAGTGAAATTGTAGTTGAACAAAAATTGTTTGAGGTGAAAAACTTTTTTTTAAGCGAAAACAATTTTTGTGGTGGAAAAAACTTTTAGTGGTGAAAAAAAAATTTTTTTTGAGGTGAATGTAAAATATTATTACCTTCTAAACTACTGGTGAAAAAATATGAGAAAACATTTTACTAATCGCTACTTTGAAATTGTACTAAAATACCCCAATTTTTAAACCGCTGGACCGATTCTGCTCATTTTCAATGTCAAACTGCTCAGGAAGAATTTCAATAATTTAGGAGACGTCGCGCCGTTATCGCCATTTCAACAGACAGACAGACGGACATCGCTAAATCAATTCAAAATCGCATAAGTATCAAGAATAAATACGCCTAACAAACAATACGTTCCGTTTTCGGTCCGCCATAAACGGAATCCAACTCCGTTTACGTACCGTTTTCTGGATTTGTATACGGACTGTTTTCTTGATGCGTATACGGACGGAATTGATTCGAATCCATTAAAATACCGTCAATGAGGGACCGTTTACGGACCAATATATCGGATGAAAAACGGAGTTGTACGTTAAAAGTCCGTCAATGACGGACCGTTTACGGAAAGCTATATCGGATGAAACACGAAAATGTCTGTTGAAAGATCGTTAATGACGGAGCGTTTTTGGATCCGTATTCGTCCCGTATTCGTACCGTTTTTTCAACAAAAAATGGATTTGTGTAAATGCCTCAATTTTTTAATTTTGAATAACAAATTATATTTTTTTTCTTTAAATTAATTCAAATATATATTGAATAAAATAACAAAACTCTTACAAATTTAATTAAATTATATATTCATCTCCAGTACAACTAGCATCTCTGTCTATCACTGCGATTATGGCTCATTGAAAATAATGAAAAAATATAACAAAATTTTTATTAAGATTTAATTGGTGGCGTTTTTCAAATGATGTAGCACACAATGCAAATTTGCACATTTTTTAAAAAAATCTATTATAAACAGTCAGACAATATTTTCTATTTGCAAGTCTGCATAAATTTGCACACATTACCGTAAAACTTGTTTTAAATTTCATAAATATTTACCTCAGAGATATCACTTAAATTTATTTTCGCTGTGTGATGTAAGAGAGCGCGACCCGTATAAGGATCACTGACATTTTTTAATTATTAATTTTTAACACCAAAACCAATTCAAAAGTAATGGAAGAAAAACTGATGAGAATCGGGGAAGTCCGTATTTGACGGTACAGAAACGGATGCACCAAAACGGAGTCAAAACGTATTATTTTTGAAAATTCAATTATACGGTTCGCTAGTGTTCCGTTTAAGTATAAACTTTGACGGATACATACTCGTATTTACGGACCGTAAACGTATAGTAGAAGCCGGATTCATGAATCCGTATTTCTCGGAGAGTCCGTGAAAATGTTTCTTGTATACTTTATGGGGTCTTAGAACTATATATCGACATGTTATAAACGGAATGACAAACTGATATATACCCTCAGGATATACAAATTATTCATAAAACTATTTCACCTAAATTATAAAATTAAGCATAAAAAACATTAAAATAAATAGAAATGCTTTTGAAATGATTTTGAAATCGAACTTAGTTTTATTTCTTCCTCATTAAAGTATGTTTCTATTTATTTCTAAAATGTTGAAATATTAATTAAGAATAATATTTATTTTCATAAAATTCATACTTAATTTAAAAACGTTCTTAAATATTACATAACTGATTTATCGATATATTTTTTCTCTGTAGCTGTATTTGTCATACAGCTGTCATTGTCATACAATTTTGACATAAGTAACACTAAATATTGGCTTATGTCAAATTTGTATGGGAATGACATAAGCCAACTTTGATAGCTTGCCACATAAACCCACCTTGTGTAGCGATATACCAATGAGCAGCTGACTTACAATTTTTTAGCTTTATTTTTATTTCATTAACATTTGTGTGCGTTTTAAAAATTTGTCATTGCCTTTCGGACTATATTTTCCGACATATTATAAGTCAAAAAAAAAAAAAAAATAAAAAATGTTTGTTGGATAATTTATTTATCGTCTTGTTATAATTTTCAATTTTTAAAATCAATTAATTTTAAATCAAATTTAAAATCAATTAATTTTAAATCAAATTTAAAAGCAATAATTTAAATTTGTTTTTAATTGAAAAGGATTTTTAAAAATGTTGTATTTATTATTTCTTTAAAATATGTTTTTCATTCAAATTTCAATTATAATTTTTAAAATTTAATTTATAATTTTCAATCATTTTACAATTAAATAACGAACGAACTTGCATTTAAGCAAGTCATATATCATTGCAAAAAAAAAAAAAAATGCAAATAATTTTTTTATAAATAAAAAAAAAATAAATATTTAATATGCTAAATAATGTTAAACCCTGTCTAAGAGAGCAGCTCTACAACAATAATTTTTGTTCTTCTTTACAAACAAGTCGACATACGTACTACTCGTAGATATACAAAAATATATGACAATTTAGGGCAACCATTCATTCACTATTTTAAAATCACAGTATGAACTAAATGTTGGCAAACTTACAACAAACTCAACCTCAACATATTTACATATATTTTTTTTTATATAAATATTTATTTTCTTTTTATATTTAATTTTCAAGTTGGAATTGCTCCATACAATGCAAAAGTTCATATATACATATTTATAAAATCCAATCAAAAAAAAAAAAAAAATTACTATTCTTAGTAAGAATATGCTTGTGAAAAAATCCAAATGATAATTGGACGACATATAAAGTTAATTCTTGGAAAAATTATATGTATTTTTTTTTTAATATTATTTTTAATTTTTATTTATATTTCAAGACTGATTTATTAAACAATTACTGTGCAGTTTTTTTTTCTTTTTGTTTTCTGAATACTTCACCATGTTCAATTAATGTTAAATAAACTTTGACTTGATGACATTTCGTATGTGTATTACAAAATATGTGTAGGATGGTTTTTTTTTCTTCATTCATTCATCCATGCATTCACCCCTTTTTTTTACTAAAACTCAATTCAGAAAGTCACTAAAATTAAATTATAATTGCCACTACATAAATCGTTTATTTTAGTTAGGGACGAGGTTTTTTATACATAAAAGTCATTCAATCTAATATTGTCTCTATTTAAAGAGTTGAGTTTTTTTTTTTATTAATTTAAGTATATTAAAATATTTTATAGTTGTTAATTTAAGTCCATTAGTAAGTATTATTGTAGTGCTCCTTTGCAAAGCAATTTTCTTTTATTTTCTCCATACACCAGCTAATTGAACACCAAATTTATTGTAACTATCTAACTAGAGTAGTTAATTCCAAAGCACTTAGTGTAGATTTAGAAAATTAAAAACTAATTCAAAGATTTTTTTACAGGTATTTTTAACTAAGTACACAGAAAAAACTGATAAATCGTTTGTGCCAACTAAATAGTTTGGTTGCAGCAACCGAATAATTTAGTTGTCCCAACCAAAGGTTTTCCTGATACAATTGAAATATTTCTTTTAAACCGAAATTCTGTTGCATTAACTGAATATCGATTGCGACAAACAAATTTAATGGTGGCTCCAACTAAACTATTCGATAGACAAGAAATTCGGTTGTTACAGTGAATCTGTTTTCTCTGTGTACTCATAAATATTATCGATATTATTAAAATGTTGAGTTAAATTTTATCATGTATTTTTTTTTCCAATTGATACGATATCGTTTAGTTTTACAGTTAGGAGGCCCAAAAAATCAATATTTTTTGCAAATATATTATGGTAACATTTAACTATAATTTAACAATTTTTAACTTGATAAACATAATTATTTTAAAAGCTGCTAGAGCAGATGTCCGGGAGCACCTCGAAAGCAAGGTGTATTGCGGTAAGCTCAATATCTCTAGACTGGAATATCTAAAATGAAAAAAATCTGAAAATATTTCGTTAAGCCAAATAATAGTTTTTGACAAAATGACGGCTTTTCATGGTTTTTTTCTGACAAAAAAAAACGGCCTGAAATAGTTTATAAAATGAAAAATATTAAGCAGTGAGATTAAACCTTCGAAAAAAAAATATACTTAACAAGCTTGTGCTAAAATTTGAGACTGATCAGTTCAGCCGTTTCCTAGAAATCTTGCTCACCGATTTTAAAAATACAGTTTTGAGAGAAACTCATTTAAAGTTTCAAAAGCATTTATGCCGTGTTATTAAAAATGAGCGTGTGACTTTGAGATTATTCGCCGGATTGTGAAGAAATTCTTTGTGTGTATACTTGAATATTATTGAATATTTATTTATGTACATTACGACGAACAAAAAAAATCGATTTTTTTGCCAATCTTAACTTGTATAAGTTGCAATTGATTTTACCCACATAATTCTATGAATGTAACACTAGTTTACATAATTTCAAAATTTTGTTTTATTTTATTATTTTTTTTTTGCTAAATATTTGATATTTTTTTCGAATGTACACTGAGGGAATTAACTACATGATATAAATGAATTTTTGCGTAAAATCTATGAAGTTTTTTAGAAAATTTTTCGAAAACAATTTTTTTTTGTACTCAAAGTTTTATAGAGCCAGTTTTCAGCATTAGCAGGGAAGTTATCGAACGAGTCACCCTATGATTTCGCTGAAATTTGGATATGTGATGCAGGAGATAAAGCTAATGAATACGTATTTTTTAGCGGGAGGGGTAAAATCTTAAGTTTGTTTGTATCTAAAATTAACAAACACAATTTTTCATTAACTTAAAAATTTCAAATTTTGATACCCATATTAACGAAATTCATTTTTTTTTTCATTTATTTCAAAATTTCAATTTTCAAATAATACATTTAATCCCTAATGCTTAAACCTGCGAAGCCATATGGCCTGTCTGCAGATATATTTAATTTATGCACAAAGTAAAACTGCCTTAAGTAAGAACAAAATTGATACCCATATTGCCCACAGTTTGGATCCAGAGTTGCCACATATGGCGTACAATATATCTATATATGTACTTGGTGGCTAAACTCATAGTTTTCCCATACGACACCCAGGAAAACATGTGATTGCGGCAACTAAAAAATTCGGTTGCCGCAACCAAACCATTCGGTTGGCAAGAAAATTGGTTGCTGCAAAGACTCTGTTTTTTCTGTGCAGTTTTCGAAGTCCGTTTCCAAAATTTTTGGAATGACTCATATAAAGTATCAACAGTTTTAAACGATTTTTAACAACAAAAATAGTAAAAAATAACTTAATATTAATGACCTAAGTATGGAAAAATAAGTAAACAATTTTTGGACGGTATCCTTAGTTCGCTACCAGCATTTAAACTTGGCGATGTTGATGTACATGAGTAAAAAATATTAAAAATTTTCGATTAAATTAATATCAAAATTTTTCAAAATTTATCAAATGACAAGCCCCTTACAAAACCTAAGCTGTTGTTATACCCTCCACCATATATGGTGAGGGTATATATCAGTTTGTCATTCAGCTTGTAGAAATATAGATCTAAGACCCCATAAAGTATATATATTCGTCCGTCTGTCTGACCACGTCGCGAAGACGCAAGCGGAGGTGTTCATTTTTACCAACATTAATGGACATCTTTCCGAAAAGTTTGGTATTGAAAATAAGCAAAATCGGTCTAGCGATTAAAAAGTTATAAGTGAAAATGCGAAGGTACTTTTAAATTTTCCATACAGATTGGTGTAGTTTAGTATTAACAATTTCATTATAGCGACTTGCAAGAAAAATAGTTTCACTTGTTTTTTCACCAGTCACTTAGAATTAAATGATATTTTATATTCACCTCAAAGATTTTCCACCTCAAAAAATTTTTTTTCACCACTAATTTTTTTTTCACACCCCATAATTTCTAAAGTTTTTTACATTATTTGTATCAAAAACAGTAGAGAACATTTTTTTAGAATATTGGTGGAGGGTATTCAAAGTTTCGGCAAAGTCGAATTTAAACCTTTTTTACCTCTTTTGTTTTAAATTAATTTGGTCCACTAATGCCTCTTATTTGATAAAAAAAAACATGCATGGAAGACATGCTCTAAAGAGCATACAAAAAAAAAACCGGCTCGTTAATGCGCAACTTTTAAGGCCCATTATGTTAAACAGTTCAGAATATGCATCTTAAAAATGCAATGTTGGACCAAAGTTATTCTATTGATATTTTGTAAATGCCTTTCTTATAACAAATGTTGTCGTTACGCAACTTTTGATACTAATATTACAAAATAATTTAAAACTAAAGATCTTCCACAAATTTGTTTTGCTTATTTTTCCCGTATTCAGTTCGATAATACGAATCGTTTGAGTGCTACTATTACATCAATCAATTCACAAGAAAGTCATTTATCGAGTTACCATATTGTACATATAATGTACTTTGGAATCTTTTTCCACTAATACTACTCCTAGAAATAGATTTGTGCAGACAACTAAATTTGTTGCCAATCGAATGGTTCAGTTGCAGCAACCGAATTTTTTGGCTGTGACTACCAAATTGTTATTGCGGCAACCGAAAAACTGTTGTCACAGTCAAATTACTCATGTCTTAATAGGTTTTTAGTTGTCACAACCGAAAAATTCGGTTACCACAACCGAACCATTCGATTGGCTACAAATTCAGTTGTCGGCTCGAATCTGTTTTCTCTGTATACTTTTTGTACAGTTCCTTTAGAAGAAATGTAAAAATTAATCAAATTCTTAATAAAAACGAAAAATTTTGGTATTATTTTTTACCCCTAAGCACTGGTAAACCTTAGATTTCTATTCTCTATCACATATTTGAGTTTTATCCAAAACGGCGTGCAAACATCTGTGTCTAATTTCAATTCGATTATTATTCTTAAAATTATTGGTCACAAACTATTTTTTAAACGTTCAGAAACACCACATTTCGGTCTTAATACTCATATCCAATTTGGGTATTATGTCCATGAGGAAATTATACGGGAGCCTTCGCAACCACCAGTGCGTATATTTGATGGATTACTATTAATTTTAATTTTATTTTTCCATAATTGGTCATAATATTAGAATTCATCCATGGATTTTCCTAAAATATATCTTGATTTTGTTATTTAAATACAGGCTCTATGAAGGTAATTAAATTATTTACAAGTTTTTTAAATCGAGTTTAATTCTTTTTTTGAAAATATAACAAATTGCTTAAATCGTGGTTTTACTGTACTATAATTATTATAATTTTTTGTTTTTGTAAATTTTAATTTACCAATGTTTTATATCATAAATGAAAACATTAAAGCCAACCCAACTGTCAATTCAAATTAATTTTCTACAAAAAAAAAAACATCTTTCTTTTTAATAACCATAATTTACCAGAGCTTATCTTTTCAAAATATTCCACACACTTGAAAAAATATTTTAAAAGTATTTTTCAAGTACTGCTACTTCTTTTGCACTTCCTCTTAATTAAAAAATTAATACACATATTAAAAATTGTTGTTTGAAATAAGTATACAAAAAGGAACATTTTTTGATAAGCATATAATGTTGTGTGATTATATCCTTTATTAAATGTAACAAACAAAAAAGGACTTGTTTTTAAATAGACACAACCATACTACGTTTTTTTTTTATTATCCTTTCATTACTTGTTGTAGACTTGTAATAAAAATTACATGCAATTCCTTTACCTACTACTCTTCCTTGGTGAAAAAAAATATATATATTTATGTAAAAGATGAGTCTACAATCTTGATTTCTTTTACAGTTTTTTTTTTATTCATTCTTTATATACAAAGACATGTAATAAAATATAATGGCATTTTGTTGTGCTACTTTAGCCCAGGTCATAGGTAAAATACTTATCAAGATTCCATTTTTTTCCCATGTATTTTTTTTTTTTTTTTGTCTTCACTCTTAGCTTTTTGTGTTACAAATATTTTTTATGTTTTATTAAAAAATAAAATTTATATATATAAAGAAAAAACCAAAATAATTTTAAACAAGTCAATTACCCCTAATTTCTTTTGAACATGTCAACATTTTCAAGTGACAGGATAACCCCTTTTTTAAACTTAAGGTTTTTTTCTTTCTTTCTTTCTTGAAACAATGCATAGAATAGAAGCTTTTATTACCAGAAGTAGATGAAGAATGAAACAGAAATTTATGTAAAAAAAGCAACAAGAAGCAACAGAATGTGATGAAGAAGTTCCAAGATAAACAGTGGGATAGTTTATAAACAGATAAGGAATAAAAATTAATTAGTTTTAATTTAGGTGAAAATAAACAAAAAGAATTTTTTTTTTAAGAATCTTTTATTTACAATCTATTTTACAATATTTAGTAAATTTTATAATGTAAATTAACTAAACATACGTTATTAAGCTTTAATAAGCTTAATAAACTGATACTAAAATTTTGTGTCATATTTATTCATTTTCTAAATGGTAGGTCTAAAACATGATGTCGTTTTAGCCTCCTAATCCCCTCCGTTTCGTCCAATAAAGATATTTCTAATACGTTATTGTGATGACTAAGTCTATCTATGTCTTTTCATGGAATTTTTAATAAAAAAAAATTTATTTACACAACTTTTATGAACACGCAGAGAAAAAACATGGTTGCAACATGATCACTGCTCCTAAATTAAGCTTGCTGCAATCGGGTATGATTGTCACAACCATGTTATTGGTTTTTTAACCATCAACATGGTCACTAAGATCATTATTATAGTAAATATTTTACTAGTATATTATGATTGACACCTTCTATTTTATAACATGATTGGCTGTAACCATACTGTGATACAAAAATTTTTACTATGAAAAAAATATGATAATTACGCAACCATAAAATGCTGGCAACAATCAATAAATAATTATACATCAAATTAAATATGACTTTGACATTCACGGTCATAATATTTTCTTGTTTTCATAAAAACCAAAATTTTATCAGTTTAAATAAAAAATGATCTTATATTGTTTACTAAAACTGGATAAATGTCAGATGGGTTTCTACCTTTTATGTGGTATTAAAAATTATCAATTGACCCATTAAGATCCAGTTAATTTTTTTTAACTTTAGATTTTATTTAAGGGTTTTTTTTCGAAAATTTCTTATACATATAATATTATTTAAACTAATCAATTCATTTCTTGTAAAAGTTCTTACATTATTAATAAAACATTTTTTTTATAAGTAAAAGTCTGTAGAACTCAAACTTTTTTTTACGAAAAGATTTTTCTTTAAACATTTTTAGATTTTATGGAATTTAACGTAAATTAAAATTTAACATCATAATATATTTATTTAGAATCATAATATGGTAATTTTTGAATCATAATATACCTGTAGGGACCATATTATGGTAAAAATATGGTTATTTTATTATCATAACATGATAACCATATTATAGTACGACTATGGTTGGCCCAATCATAAACCCAAAAATATATGATGCTCTTCGAATATGATTGTCCCAACAATGTTTTTTTTCTGCGTGAACATTTTATAGAATAGTTGCCCTGCGGGAAATGCTCCTATCTCAGGACACGTCACGTGACCTGTTCATTGTGATAGTGACCAATTACGGGACCGGTTTTTTTTATTATGAAAAGGACCGGTCACTTTAACACGAACTTGGCCTAGGAGGGGGCAAGTGCCCTATGGACATGTCAAAGGACTGATATAAAACAGCATGTCACACAAATAACTCCAAAGAACATATTAAATATATTAAACTCATCACATGATATAGAGGCTTTTAAACCTAGCATGTGGTAAGTTTCTTGAAAACCGGTACTGCTTTCACGAAACACGGAACTAATACTTTCAGACCCAATACGTGATAGAGACTTCTTATACCGATCACATCTGACAATACTGGCACTGTCAGAGCCATCACGTGATATAGAATTTTATGCCGGTCACGTGGAATGTTCCCTTCGCTGTCCATGGTCAGCTGGCTTCAGTTCCTGAGTCAATTGAACTTTGTATGCATGAAGATGCAAATCTTTCGTCAAAATTCGCTGCAAAGTGGATTTGGAGACACCAATTTGCTGAGCTCGGTGTCGAATTGAGGTGGATGGAGTTTGAGCGACATCATCACGTACAGACCCAGTTTCGGCAAATTTATCCATTAATCTCTTTACAGTTGACTCTTTTGGAGCATTATTGTGACCCCAAATTGATCGCAATTTGCGAACTGTAGCCGAAAAACTTTCACCATTTTGGTAAAACAATTTCACAATGAGAATGCGTTGTTCATTCGTGTAGCGCTCCATTTTTACTAACCTCGTACCTTCTACTAGCAAACAATAACAATTGTTCAAATGTCAAACAATGACACTTCGAATGTTGCCAGATTTAAAAATTGCGTTCTTCTTGGGACACCCTTTAATACAATGTATTTTTTTTTAAGTTTTTGCACATAATTGTTTACAACTTTGTAATTTATCCATAGAATTTCGTGAAATATAT
Source organism: Eustalomyia histrio (assembly GCA_949748255.1). Lineage (NCBI taxonomy): Eukaryota > Metazoa > Arthropoda > Insecta > Diptera > Anthomyiidae > Eustalomyia > Eustalomyia histrio. The sequence goes on from OX456523.1 coordinate 9,052,710, forward strand.
TTTGTTTTTTGGCGAAGTTTTGTCCAAATAACTATATGTAAAATATAAATTAAAAAAAAAAAAAATGAAAGCAAGTCTTTTTAAACAAAGAAAATCATTAAATTAAAACCGTGACTTTCATATTCGTTTGAAATATTTAACATCTAAATTTTTTCTTGAATAATTGAAAAAAAAAACACCCTTTTTTAAATAAATCGGTTTAAAATCCGTTTAAGAGGTATTTACACGCTGACCTTCCACAACTACTATTTCTTAATATCGGTGACACGAATTGTCAAATTTAATCTATTTTCTTTTCAAAATGACAATTCATGGCGCCAATATTGGGAAATAGTAGATGTGCATGAATGGGAATGGTTAACGTGTAAAGTCAGTTTTAACAACTCCAATAGTATTCACGGGGTGCTTGAGAAGAATTTATGTAAATTCGCAGTCAAGGCATATGGGGCTTTTTGCTTGTTTTTAAACCAAAAGAAAAAAAAATTCAGCTGTCCCTGATTTTTATATTTTTTTTTTCTAAAAATTATAATATTTGAATAATTGCGTTTTTTTTTTGAAAAGGTTCCGCTAAATTTATTTTTCTTCACGCATTTGCTAAAGGAAAAGTTGTACCTAACTCGATATATAGTCTAAGTATTCAACGGCCTAAGAGTTTAGCAGCATTAAAATATAGAAAGCTTGTTAAGATACAGTGCGCAAAATGAGCATTATAGAATTGATAAAAAAATCAAAATTGTTTTATTTCATTTCCTATTCATTTGTTTTTTCAGTTCGATTTCAATTTAAAGCATTAAAGTAAATTTAATTTAGAATTTTTGTTAAATTAATGTATTTAATAAAATTATATTTTTGACAAACTTTCTAAAGACAAAAATCAATTCGCAAATCATAACCAACCACTTTTTACATAAAAAAAAAAATAAAAAGATTTTTCGCGCGAATCAAAAAAAAAAAAAGAATTTAAAACAGTTTTTATTATTATTTTTAGAAATCTACTGTAAACTAGTGTAATTACTTAAGTTTAAGAAATAAATAAAAATTAATTAAAGGCTGTATGACATTAGATTTTCTAAGGCTTTTTATTTTTTATTTTTTTGAAGAAAAAATTAAAAACTTCAAATGTTTAAAAAGGTAAATCTGATTTTTAATCCAAAAATTTCCAACTTTAATTTGACATAAACTGCTAGAAGTTACTTGCAGTGATATCAACTTAGTGCTTTTGTTTACTTTTTATAGTAAAAATTAGTGTCGGCCCAGAATAAGAACGTGACATGCAACGATTGTTGCTGTGAGAGAAAACGCGCCCAAAATAACGACTTAAGACGGTGACTGCTAAAACTATTATTTTAGTTTAAAGAGTACCGTTGAGATTCTTTTCTCTCAAGTGTCTCCTTCGCTTACTAATGACCGTTTTTTTTTACATTTTAATTTTATAAAAACAATAAAAAAAATAATAATTTGAATAAAAATATAGAAATGCAAATACTAAATTGGTTTATAGTAGGTTGTTCATTCGCTAGTAAATGAAGAGAACATGAGAGCCATAGAATATCGTATATTAATTTTTAAAATGCGGGAACTCTGTTAAAAGAATTAGAAATAAAAAAACAAAAGAATAAGAAAAAACGGTTTGAAAATAAAATAGATTCGTACTGCGCTTTTTCGCCTCTCAAAGTTGTTATCATTGGTTGATTGTCATTTTAAATGATGTTTCTATTTCTGTCTAACATTTGATGTTTTCTTCAAAATCTAGCAAAAATACTTTAATCAAGCTCGTGTCATACGGTCTAGACTCTCTGCGAACTAAATATAAATCTACCAAAGGTTTTTCAAAACTTCTTTGAAAATTATTTACTATAGTTAAGCCAGACCATAAATAAAAAATTAGTGTAACATTATTTACAAACTTATTTTAATTTTCAATGACCACTGTATTCAAAATCCTTTAAATGTAAAATGAATAGGACTTTATTCTTTAAATGAAAAGCATCATATGCTTCTTAAGACTTTTTTTGTAATATATTTTGTATTATGGTGGCATAGAGTTTACTTTGTTAGTTTTTATTTTATTTTTGTTTTGTATTTTGTTAAGAAAGGAAAGAAAGAAAGTAAAACAATGTAATAATTAATTAAAGAATGATGTTTAAGAGAGAAAAAGAATTGAAAAATTATAAGGGATAGAAAAGAAAAACAATCACGCTAATGAAAGTACATTCCTTTTTTTTAACAAACAAAAGATTTTAAGTATCCTTTTTTATATTTATATTTAGGACAAACAAGAAATTATTAATATACATATTTTAGTTAAAAAGGATTTGAAAAAATATTTCTATATACATTTATTATTCCGGAAAATATGCACGATTGTGTAAAATGTATTTTTTCGATCAGAACTTAAATGTAGAAAAATCGTCCATTAAACAAAATGAAGAGTTAAAAAAAAAAAAAAAATAGTAGAGTGTCGGCCCAGAATAACAACGTAACGTATAACGATTGTCACTGTGATTGTCGTGAACATAAAATAAATTATATCCCACAAATCCAAATTGTATGGGAAAAATACGACACGTTTCTTCTCAGAGTTCGTTAAAAATATTATTTTGTAAATAGTTTATGTTTCTTATGGGAAAAAAGTTCTTTCACTAAATACCAATGTTATGACAACAAGCTATTACAATAAATCACAAGTTATTACAATTAATTACACAAATTTACAAAATATTATATACACTAGTTTATAAAGGTGGTTGAATTTAAGGGCCGATGTTGATTTTTAATAAAACACAAATTTTTTGGGAAATAATTGTCATTTCTTTTTATTATGATAATATGGTATGGTTCAATTATGTATGAAACAAAATATTGGCCAAATGGCCGCCGCGATGACCCTGAGGCATAATTGAGGTTCTATGCCGTTAATGTGCCGAATTATCTCATCCGTTAGCTCTTGAATTGTTGCTGGCTTATCGACGTACACCTTTTCTTTCAAAAAACCCCAAAGAAAGAAGTGCAACGGTGTCAAATCACATGATCTTGGCGGCCAATTGACATCGCCACCACGTGAGATAACACGGCTATTGAATTTGTCGCGCAAAAGAGCCCATTGTTTCGTTAGCTGTGTGACAAGTGGCACCGTCCTGTTGAAACCACATTTCGTCCAGGGTCCTATCCACAATTCCTGGCCACAATAAGTTCGTTATCATTTCGCGATAGCGAACACCATTCACGGTAAATGCTTGGCCGACCTCATGACACACTATCGCGAACAACAGCAATGTTTTCCGCAGAACGAACTGGGCGAGCATGCACAGGTGTGTTCACAGACACGGTTTGCTGAAATTTACCCACAATTCTCCCGATTGTGCACACATTTGGTCGATCATCCTGACCAAAAAAAATCACGAAGTGCACGAAATGCATTGTGATTTGAACGTCCATTTTTATAATAAGCCTGAATAACTTTAACGCGTTGCTCGATTGTTTATCTTTCCATGGTTCAAATTAAGTTAGTCTGAAATTGAGAAATGTCAAATGAAATGCAGAAAAAAAACTTGACGTTTAGATGTGGTTTACATTCAACATCGGCCCTTAAAATTTAACCACCCTTTATAACATTATAATTAATGATTGTGTAATTCATAGGACGTATGTTACTCGGAATTGTAAAAATTTAGTGACAAAGTCACTTATTGTTTTCTACAAAATTGGTCATAAATTCGGAATTAATCCGAGAAAAAAATTTGATGAAAAAATATATCGACCATTTCACGATATAATTTTGCATAATATTATTTTACAAGCATTAGGTAATTTTATTTTAAGGGAGTGTGCAACATTTTTACAAGATCGGTTCATTACTTTGTGAGAATTCATGACTACCGACTTAAAACAAATAAAAAATCCCAGAAAACGTGATTGAAGTTAAAAAAAAATTTGTTTTTTTTAACTTCTATATAATCATCGATTCCGGCACCATAAAGTCAAGAACCTGCTGCAGCGACATTATCCAGTGCATCTTTTTTCTCTTGCCTGTGAAGAATACGAATTTTCGGATTTAAAAAATTACAAAAAGAAAATCGTCCATAAAACCTTGCGTTTTTTCAAATTTCGTGTAAATTAAAGCGGCAATCTTTAAGTGGCTCCCTAGAGTTTAAGCTTAAAAATTGTAATTAAAATACGAGTAGCCAAGCTCAAAAATTCCGTTTTTAATCGATCTTTCATGGATCAATATAAATATATTCTGAATTTTGAAAAAATTATTTTTATATGTTATATTTTTTTAAGAATTTAAACATAATTATTTTAAAAAACAGGAATTCATAAGGAATTAATAATCTGAAATATATTTAGGGCAGTTAATAAAAAACGATGGTCATATGTAGATAACCCGTAACTGACGGTTAAATCCCATTAAGTGTTAAGCATGCCAAAAAACTTTTCCATTATATAGAAGTCATTTGACATTATTATATCTGAGGGAAATTTTATTCTCAATTACGAATTGCCAACTTATGACCATTCAATAATTTTAATATTGTAAGGTATACATTAAAATATATTTTAAAATTTCTAAAATTTATAAGTTATTAATTAATTATATTATGTTTTTAATTTAAACTTATAACAAATTGAGACGGGTTAAATTTGCTTCCCTCCTTTTTACTCCTTCTTCAATTATTTATTATATAAAACACACACACACACATACAACCTTTTCAGTTCAAATTAGCAGAAGATTAAAAAAAAATCATAAAATCTATAAAAACTAAAAATTTCTGTTAAGAAATCTATTTTTTATTTAAACAAGTTTTTAGTTAATAAAAATTTAAATATTAAAAGCTTAATACTTAAATGCTATAATTTTGTATGTATTTTTTTTTAAAGTCTGTAACAAACAACAAAAAACAAAATGAAATAAAATAAAATAAAAATCAACTTAAAGTAGCAAAGCGCGCGCGCACTTCAAACCAGAAAAAACAAAAAAAAATATATACACAATATTAACACAAAATTTTATACCCTTTTTAGTTTTGGGCAAAACAAAAAAAAAACAGGAGTTCACTTCATAACACATCATCATAAAAAAAAAACTACACACAATCACAGTCAGTGGTTTTGAAACGGAAAAAGGATGTAAAAAATAAAATTCTATACAAAAAACTAAAAAACATAAAAGTTAAAAATTCATGTTGATGACGACAATACACCGAGTTTAAACAATACACATCAAAACTAAACTAAACTTTCATTATTATTTTATTATTGTTTGATATTGTTTACTATATACATACATATGTATATACATATAAATATTTTTTCACTCTCTAAAATAAACAGCATTTATATGAAATACACTTATTTAAAAAATACAAAAATAAAATAATGAAAACATAAAATAAAACCTAAACTTATACTACAATAAAAAGCAATAAAAACTTTATACACACATATAGTTTATAATTATATGTACAAAATATTGACTGTACGAGTATGTGTATCGTATATCGTATAAGTGTATTGTATACAATACAAGTTTAAATACTTTTTTTTTGAAATTGTATACAAGTCCTTTTTTTCAAAAAATACCACCACTACATGCATTGATTTCCTTTTTTATTTGTTTTTTTTTTTTTGTTACTTCTGTCGGCATTTTTGTTGTGAAAAATAAAAATATTTTATAAACAACAATATATGTTAGGTGTCGAAAAAAATTAAATTTAGGTTAATTCACTTTATATGTTGATATGTGAACAATTAAATTTTAATTGAGTCTCTAGAGTGTTAAATCCTTAGAAATGTAGTGGAACAAATAAAAATACCTATTTGACACATGCCTACAAGTTTAATATTATGACGAATAGTTTTGATAATATTTAGAGTTTATGAGAGCTTAAATAGTAATTAAAGCTATTAAAATAAAAACAAAAAAGAAGTGGTTTTTAATGTTTAGCCTTAATTTAAGTAAATAATACTTTTTTAATAACTAGAAACTATTCCATAGTAAATTTTAAATTCATTTAACCCTCTTTTCATTTGGAATTGAACACTAGCCCAACTAAAAATCGAAATATATATGAGCATACATGATCATACATGACCCTGTATATGATCATACATGGGCATACATGGTCATATACGTCCATACATTGTTCAATATATGACCATACATGATCTCATATATGATCATATATCTTCGGATCCGAAATTTGAGGGTATATGATCATACATGGGCATACATGGTCATATACGTCCATACATTGTTCAATATATGACCATACATGATCTCATATATGATCATATATCTTCGGATCCGAAATTTGAGGGTATATGGACGTATATGATCATATACGAGCATACATGAATAATATATGAGCATGTATGATAATATATGTACATATATCACCATATACCCTCAAATTTCGGATCCGAAGATATATGGTCATATATGAGATCATGCATGGACGTATATGACCATGTATGCCCATGTATGATCATATACAAGCCCATGTATGATCATGAATGTTCATATATATTTCGATTTTTAGATGGGAGGGCAAAAATAATAAATTTTTGATTTATCGCTTTATTTAGGCAATGTAGCACAATAAATTTTGAAGACGAATTAAGAAATTCAATAATCAAATAATATCAGTTTTGGCTATAAATAAACACCTTCAATTAAATAAAATTATGTATTGGGTATACAAGTTAATAATGTCGATTTTTTTGCTTGTAAAATGCATTTATTATTATTATTAAGAAAAAAATTGCCACTAACAGATAAGATTTTTGATAAACGTAGAAAGAGAGAAAAATTACTAATATCGTATATAAAAAAATGTTGAAATCGATAAATATTACAAAAATCCAGCTTCTCTCTCTATTCCATTTCGTTGCATATGTTAAGTGTTCCAATTGAGCTTGTTGCTCGATTCCTTTCGTGCCTCACTGCCTCTTCCATTCCTATTCCTCCGTCTAGTGGTTTAATTCCACTCATTCCTGTTCCATTCCAATTCGTTTCCCTTTGTCTAGTGTTTCAAATAAACTCTTTTGCCTGTTCCATTTCATTTCGTTGAACTTGTCTAGTGTTTCAGTTTCACTTATTCCCCGTTCCATTCCATATCGTTTCTGAACCTAAGTGTTTCAGTTCCACTCGCTCTTTAACTTTCAAGATTCTTGTCCAAGCGTATGGGATAGTCCGCTTTTGAATCCCTATTTTACCACCTATTTTACCATCAGTGAATCAGCCCATACTTCGGCGAACACATATTTAAAATTTCAGATTTCTAGCCAAAGCGGTTTGGGCAGGCCGTTAAGAAAAATTTTCATCTCCAAAAATCCCGTCTTAGCGACGCATACAATGGTTAAATTTCAAAATTTCCAATGGTATTGGCTGTGCGATATTAAGTCAGTCAATTATGGGTTAATTTCTCAAATTTTTTTTTTTTTTATTTTGTCGTCGGAGTCAGTTCGACTATATAGATCTCAAAGAAAAAAAAATAAAATACTACCATCTTTTAAAAACAATTTCAATTTATTAATCTTAATTTAACGCATCGGGGCGGCTAAGTAAATTATTATTGCTCATACGAGCGCATTTGCGAGAAGACCGGCATAAGGCTAATGTCAGAGTGACCGCTACAAGCAAAGCTAAGCTAAAAGCGATTAGATGCTGCAAACCATTGCACAACCTGCTTTATAGCACATACACGCTTCTAGCTTCGCTTTCACTCTGTTATCTTTCGAGCGAGCACATAAGAAAATAATAGCAGTGGTTTATAGCGCAGTATTTTAGCATCGCTTGTAGCGGCCACTCTGACATTAGCCTAACTCAAAAAAAGCAATTTCGAGATAAAATGGTCGCCATTCAATGAGAGACAGATATATCAATAACATTTTTTGATATGTTTTATACAGGGTGTCCGCCGGGAAGGTATACTACTTTTGTTTGCCGCCATTTTGGTAAACATTAGTCTTGACAGTTCATATTTCGCAGTCGTGAAGTAGACACGTGGCAAATTTATTATGAAAAAATATTCTATAAACCAACGTATTTTAATCTTTAAAACTCGCTCGACCATGACAACCCCGATTTTTATGAAAAAATCATAATGAGTGACGAGGTACATTTTCATTTGAATGGATATGCGAATAAACAGAATAGTCGGTTCGGGGCAATGGAAAACCCTCAAATTATTCATCAGTCATCTTTGCATCCATTAAAAGTGCCAGTCTGTTGTGCAATTTGGTCAGGAGGATTCATTGGATCTTACTTCTTTGAAAATTAAAACGGTAACTGTGAATGTAGAGCGATATCGTGATATGATTGAAAACTTTTTAACGCTACAACTGCATGCTTAGGGCTTGATTAACATGTGGTATCAACAAAACGGTGACACATCGCATACAGCCAGGATTACAATAGAATTACTGCGAGACCTCTTTCCACAACAAGTTATTTCAAGAAATGGTGATGTTGATTGGCCTCCACGGTCGCCTGACTTGACTGCTCCGGACTTCTTTTTGTGGGGATATCTGAAAAGCAAAGCTTATGCAAACAAACCAGAAACGCTAGAGCAACTCAAACACACGTGAAATGTGTGAGAATGTAATAAAAAATGTGCTCAAAAGGGCTCGCATTTGTGAGGCTAACAGAGGCGGACATTTATCTGATATTGTATTCCATACATAATTGCCTACATTAAATAAAACATTTATCAATATAAGATCCATTCTCTTTTATTTAATCAAAAATTATAAACAAACAAAGTAGTATACCTTCCCGGCGGACACCCTGTATTATGGTGTCATCCATATTTCTGCATCATTAACTCAAAAATCGCGTTTTTTAAGTTATGCCGATCTTCTCGCAAATGAGCGATATGTGGATTAAATGTTAATATAATTTGATTAAAATTATTGTTCATAACTTTAAAATTTATTTGTGAATTTTCTTCAAATATACATTTTTTATATCTCGATTTCTATTTTGTGGATTTTCTTCATATTTTCCAAAATTTTCATTTTGGTAAAAAAAAATTAGTTTTTTACATTTAAAATTTTTTTTAATTTTATAAATAACAAATTACTTAATAAATAAAACACACTAAGATTTTTATACATGTTTCGAACAACTGTTTCTTAACAATAGTTAACAAAAACCCAAACGTATAACAAAATTCGCCAAAATTCCCTCTTTTTGTCCAGCTATAAAAATAATTATTTTTCGTTGTTATCCAATGTTAATTAAGCTATGAAAATTGTTTTTACATTGTACGGCTGAATCAGAAGCAATATTTTAAAATTCTTAGTTAGCGGATATTAAGGAACTGCTTCTACATTTTTCTTTCGCCAAAAACAATACCTAATAACAACTGAAATATAATTGATTCGTGAATTCCAACTAGGACTCAGTTAAAATTTTTTCAAAATTGTTTATTTAATTGATAATTTTCTTTATAAAAACATTACTTAAAATATATCGCAATTAAGTAATATTGCCAACCATAACTTCTATAACGAAACATATTATCAGCTTATTATTAAAAATTCATTTAATGGCTAACAATTTCTTTTAAAAAAAAAAGAACATGACATTTGTCATTTTAAAGCCCTAAGAATTATTGAAAATGTTAGTAAATGTTAAAATAAAATTCTATTAAAAAAGACCCATGTCAATAATTTCAAAAGCGTAAAATCACTTTTCTTTATACAGTTATAAATATAAATATTATTTTTTTTTTGGCAATTTTTTGATCCCCCTTTCAAAAGTTAAAGGCTAACAAATTACCCTTATAATCTAAAGTGGTTCTTAAAATGATTATTATTACTTATAATAATTGAAAGTTCAGTGGTTTTTTTATATATACAATTTTTATTTAACTGATAAGAGAGCTAAATCTTTATAAAGGACTTGTATACAGATAAAAACACTAACACTGCTACATACATATGTATGTATATACTGAAAAGGATATACATGCACACACACATACATATGAGGATTTCCATAACAACTGTCCAGCTAAAACAAAAAAATATGTCAAATTTACAGTATCTATTGTTCTATATGATACAAATAAAACAATGAAACAACTTTTTAAATATTTCTTAAAAGTATAAATATGTAGTGGCTAAAAAAAAATTAGCCAATTTACCGATTTCGATCCGTCCGGGTGTCCGGTAATAAAATTACCCGCCTTCTCGGTATTTCCTTAGATAAACTTTAATCAAACTACTGCTGGCAAATATTAAGATATTTGGATGAAATTAGGTACATACATAAGGATGAACTCGGCAGAATTTGGTTAAAATCGGTGAATTTTCAAATCTACCGCTTGTACTTAAATTGTATTAAGACATAAAACCGTAGATATCTGGTGGAAATTTGGCTTGTGAATTGTAATTGACCAATTTTGGAACTAGTCCCCCTCCCAGTATTTGCTTAAATAAAGTGTTTCGGTAATTTTGTTCAGATTAATCTCCATATTTTCCACCCTGTTCATAAAAAAAAGTTCCTAAATCTTTTCGGAAAATTTTTTCCCGAAATTTTTGCTCAAATTATATTCGGTATAGAGTATTATTTAGTCGGATACCTGACTTTAATCTTTTTACTACAATAATTATTATAATTAAACGGAATTTAAAAAATGCTAAAAAGTAGACAGCGTCAATAGAGTTGTTTATGCACATGAAAAAAAAATATATTTAAAAAAAATATATATTTTAAAATGAAGTAAAACAACATTAACTTAAATAAAAACAGCTTTGAAATGAAACTAAGTTTGTATTCTTTTTAATTTATTTATTTCCATGAAGTCTGTAGAACAATATTCCTTACAGACTATAAATACATGAAAATACATTAAAATATGTTTTTACTTATTCTTAAAATTCAAAAATAAAACAATTTAAATGTTGAAATTTTTATTTAAAGCATAGTAAACTGTTTGCGTCTCATGCGAAAAAAATTTATTTTTTACAATAATAAATTTCACGTGAAAATTTAACACAATTTGTTGCCACACAAATTTAAGACCGAATATTTTGTTAGTGGAAAAGTGATATTTTAGATTTATTGTGATTGTGTTTATCTTATAGAATAAAAAAATTAATCACTTTTATATTTAAATTACCATTGCAGGACATTAAAGTTGGAGTAAATTTTTTAACGGGAAAAACAATTTACTATGCTTTAAGCACAGTAAATTATTTTCCACTCGAACTTAAAAGACCTCAGGGGACCGATTCAGAATGTGTGAAGCTGTGAAGTGATAAAAATTTTCACTACTTTGCAAAGAATCCGATTCTTGATTTAACGTTTGAGAAAACTATCTGTCAAAATTTTATCATATGAGTTTTTTTCTTCACCAAATAAAAGTTCATGAACAAATGTGAGTGTTGCACTATTTTACATACATTGTTAGCGACTTTTTTTTAAAAAAGATTGTTTTTTAACATTTCATATATTTTCTAATATAGGTTTTTTAATTTTATTACAAAATTTTTAATTTTAATTAGAGAATTTATAAAAACAATAATTACATTTTTATTATAAAAACAAAAAATGCTCAAATCGAAAAATCCATAGTTGCAACACTACCAAAAAAATTAAACCGAAAAAACCAAAACAAAATAAAAAAAAATGCCTCTTGTTTCTAATCTAGAAGCATAAACGCATATCAGAGAACTGCAAAATCAACTTTTTTCTTGATTTAATCATACACAAAAATTCTTGTTCACATTTAATAATTCAACAAAATTCACTATATGTCGATTATGTTTACTGCAAATGTAATCACTCAACAAAAAGTCAGCGTTGAATAAATCAGAAAAAACAACAAACAACGCGTATGAGTGTATTTATAATCATCTTTTTGATTGGAAAATTAGGCAATATTTAACTTTAACCGGATTGGGCGAGCCTGAGATGTCGACCTAAATTAAAAAAAAAAAAATTTCACGAAGAACAATATTTTTGGTATTCCTAATAAAAATTCTAAAAAAACGTATTTTAGACCCACACGTATTTAAGACCCACCCACATATAACATCTATGAAATGTGTTTCTACAAAACCACCCCCTTTTTGTAGATAAGAAACTATTTTGTTTTCATTTTGATTACACTCATACACGTTGTTTGTTGTTTTTTCTGATTTATTCTACATCAAAATAATTATTGTTGGCTCGAATGAACAGAATAAAATCAATGGTTCAACAACGACCGATGATTATAAATCAGTGACAACAATTTGCACGTCGTTTGATTGATTTAAAATCATCAACAAATATGTGTGTTGGAGTTTATTCAGCGTTTGAACGCAAACACATATTTATTCTTGTGTTGATTGCGTATGAACGTTTTGCAATCAGCAAATGCAGTTCTCTGACGCATATAAAGACATTTCTTTATATTTAATGTTTATTTTTTAATGAAAAAAAAGCATTAATTAATTTATTTATAAAATTTTGCTTTAAAACTCAAGGAACGAGTGAAATAAAATAAAATTGACAGATAGTCGTCATAAAAACATTTTTTTCATAACAAGAATGGGAATCGCTTAAAATAAAAACATGAAGTGAAAAATAACTGTGAAAATGATAAATTATTTATCACTTCACAAAGCAACTTTATTCGGAATTGGATTGTAAAAATTAATATATTTTTTTTTAATTTATCAAGAAAGACACAATCACAATAAACTCAAAATATCAATTTAAAATGTGTCTTAAAGCAAATTGTACTAAATTTTCACATGAATTTTTTTTTTATATGAAGTATAAAACTTTTTTTTTACGTAAAACCCGGACAACTTTATAAGCTTAAATACGAAAAATTTAATTTTAACTTAAATTAAATTTAAAAATATTCTTAAAATTTAATATTTTTTTTATTTAAATAAAACTTTTTTTTCTCCGTGTGGGGGATTTCAAAAAAATTAATTTTTTTTAAACAATTCAGAACTAGTTATGACTTTGTATGTGTAGAAAATAACTCAATATACCTACAAATCGGTCAATTTATTTTTGTATTTGAAGAGTTCAGATGATTTCCTATCGATATTGTCTATCTCAAATATACAATAAAAATTAAAATATTTGTTCTATAATCAGACATCAGTACGTTTAATCAATATCGAGCTTATCATATTAAGTATACGTCTGATGTCCTAACTGATCATAGAACAAATATTTACAATTTTATTGAATATTTGAGATAGACAATATTCAATAGACAATATCCAAAGCGAAGTCAAGTATCCTTCTAAAGCAACGGTTCCCAAAAGGGGGGGGGGGGTCACGACCCCCTGGGGGTCCGTAGCTGCATGCAAAGCAGTGCGGGAAAAGTTCGGAAAAAAGTCTTTAAAAATAAGAAAGTAATAATAAATAATCTTGCATGTCAGTTGCCATAATTATATTGAAAAAATCAAAAAAAATCGAAACTGATAAAAAGTTGCGGTATTCCAATTCTTAAGACTTTTCAGACTCCGGTTTTTTTATTTTTTTTAATTAAATATACATTATATTTTATTTATTCTATAGAACACGTTCTAATCTTCAGAATGTGCTTAAGAATCAAATTTTTCCTTTTAAAAAATCACAGATACTAAAAAGCTTTTTTATAGACAAAACCTCCATAAGTATTTAAGATTTTCTAGGGTAATTTAATTGAAAGATTCTTTCAAAAATTTTATCGGGTAAATCTCTTTAATTCTAAAAATTCTATAATTTCATCAGTCGTATTTTTTACTACTACTTTTTTTCTGAAAATTTTCGGATTAAAATGTTTTCATTTAAATAAAAAAAAAAAAATTAAAATTTGGGGGTCCATCAACCAGTAAATATGCCTCAAGGGTTCCGTGAAGTGAAAGTTAGTGAGAACCACTGTTCTAAAGTTTTCTGAGTAAATAGAAAAAATATTTAAACTTGTTTTATAAATAACAAAATATAAAAAAATTGGTCGATTTTAAGATAAATTGAGTTATATATTACACTGAAAATTCAGAACTAGTTTTGAATTAAAAAAAATTAAATTGCCTATAAAAAAAAGTCTATATACATAATCTTTGTGTGTGTGTTATACTAACTATCTGTGTTATCTCAAACGATTTTGACAATTTTTTAATGTATTTCAGCTTTCTACTGTCAAAATTATTCATGATAGCATTGATAGATATGCCACACAAACATAGCTTTAGTCAAATATTCTAGCATTTTTGTAAAATTGCATTAAACTAAATAAATAATATACTACACTGATAATAATCCATGCATAAAAATACAAAAAAATGTCCAAATAACAAAAAAAAAATTAGTTAAATTAACGAAAATTGGTTTATTTTACGAAATTTTTTATTAAATTTGACAAAAATTTTGTATTCTTATCCATGGATTATTATGTAAGGAAAAATAGAACCATAAATATTGTAAATTTGACACTGACGTTAATACTATTTCCTGTAGCGTGGCAGTTGGTATGAAAAGTCACATATGGGTGTGTGTGTGTGTGTGTGTGTGTAAGTAGTCCTTAATAATTTTAGGGTTAAATTGGAAAAAATCTAGTGTAAGTTAGACTTTTTTTATTATTAACATGTCATAACTATTTATTATAGTTATTAAACTTGTTTATCAAGTGAGAGCAAACTTTTTATTTTTCCTTAAACACAAAAATAACTTACATTTACATACAAACACATTTATAAGGATACATTTATTTATAGACACACACTTACATACATACATAGGTATACATAAATTTATTAGGGCAACACTTATTTGTTTGTATATTATCCAGCAAAAATTTGCAAAAGCTACTTTTTCATTAATTTTTGTATAAAATATTATTAGAGGTGTTCAAAAAAAATTTAAACAACATTTCAAATCAATTTTTAACAAAATTTGCTAAAATTGTATTCATAGACGAATTTTAACTTAAAATACCTTTTTTTAAGCCTTGTATAAATAAAGGAATTTTAATATTGGTTCGACCCTATTTTAAAGCTATTTTAAAATGACATTTTTGCTTTGTGTTTATTTTCATTTTAAAATTTTTTGCGAAAAATTGTCATTTAATCAAAAGAAGTTATTTGTTTTTGTTTAATAAATAATGGACACTATATATTTGATCAAAATAATTGTTAAGAAACATTTTTATCTGAAAAATTTGATATTGCCCAAATTTAAAACAATCGTCAGATGAAAATTTACAAAAGAGCAACCCATTTGAAATTACGGATAAAGAATTTAAGCAGAAATAATAATATTTTTTGATATCATTTATTGAAAGTAAACTGGTGGTGTGTTGTTTAATCAAAACAAAGAATATAAAACCGGTTATTTGAATACTTTTTTTATCTAAAATAAAATCATTATCTATGTAACACTTTTACTGGGCATTTTGCACTTTTTCCGTTTTATAATTAATAAGTTTTCATAAATTTTTTATTTTATAAAAACTATATTTTACTGAAAAACAACAAAAATATATGTATATAGATACGAGTACCGTATGGTTTAGTAATCATTGATTTGCATCATTACGATTCATGTGACAAATAAAAAAATACAGTGTTGCCATCCTCAAGTTAAAAAAACGTTAAATCGTTTATTACTTAAAAAAACTGATTATGAATACGAATTTTTAATCAACCTTTTTTAGGCTTAAAATGTTTTTTAACTAATTTGTATTTAAAACTTGAATTAAGATTTTTTTTATGAATTTTGCTGTATAAATTTAGGAAATATTTTAAATTTTCACGGAATTTTAATGTTCAAAGTTTTGATGCCCTAAATATAGATTTTTGTCAATAATAATCCCCCATCAACATTTTGTAATTATTTTGAGAAAAAAAATAAATAAATAAATGCCCACGCTATATTTTTCTATACAAATAACTTTTCATGAAAATAACAATCATTACAATAAAATAAATTCATAATTTCGGTTTTTTTTTGTCATACAATTTTTGGTTGTATAGAAAAAGTTTTTTCTGTGTCAATAAAAATAGATCTTAACGAAATAGATAACAACAATACAAATAATAGTTAAAGCTAAAGTTTTATTTTATTCATACACATTTGTTTTATTTTTTTTATTAATTTTTTTTTTATCTACAAAACACAAAACGAAATCGATAATACACCCGAAATATTACAAATATAATAAAATTGCTGCATATTTATGATGGTAAACTCAAAAAATATATAAATAAAGGAAAAACTATTGCTTTTGCTAAAATATAGAAAAAAAAATATTCATATATTACATCTAAGTCACTGCTCCGCTTCGCACCCCACCCCCACTCACTTTACTTCCTTTTTCCAAATTTTTTGGTATTTTAATAAAGTTTGCTTGGGTTGGGGGGGGGGGGGGGGGTTGGTTGTTTAGGGCAATGTATTATAAATACAAGTGTTAGTTTGTATCTACTGTTTATTTACCACATTCATACAAATACACACAGACACACACACACACACATGCAAATACACTTATTATAGTATATTCAAAGGTGGTGGTTATAAATTTATTTATATATTTGTTTTTCTTATGTGTATATAAGTTTTCTTGTTTTTTTTTTCAATCATTATCCCAGGGTGTATGTGCTCTGCTTGCTTTTCGTTGTGTTGTCATCATCAAAAAAAAAAATAAAAAAATTTAATATATAAATAAATACAAAATAAAATTTGCGTGTTGGATTTTATGTTTTTCTATAATTTTTTTATAAGCATAAAATATTATTTTAATAAAAACAAGTGAATATAAAATCCTTTTTTTTTAAATATTTAAAAATAAGGACAAATTTTCTAGTGCTAATTTTAAGTTTAAACTTCGTTAAATAAATATTTGTTCAAATTACTAGTTGCAACTAAACTTCACTTAATGCCAAACATATGTACCGCAAACAGTAAAAATTGTAACTGTTTTTATACACATACACACAAACGAAATTAAATCAATCGCGATGAACATTAAATTAAATGGAAACAGCTTTGACAGTTAAAAAAGTTTGTTTTCTTCTTAATTTAAATATGTTTTTTACTTAGTTTGACACAAAACAAATTATTTTAAATACAAAACAAATTATTTGAAATATCATATTTACTATAATAAGATTCGTGCTTAATTTAAAAATGTTTGTAAAATATAATAAGATATTAATTAAAATACGATAAAAGAATTGATTTAAATATGTTTTTTTTCTCTGTGTCCCACGTGAAATAAAATGACTTATTGCAGATTAGCTTGACAGAGCCGATGGATATAAATATGTGAAAGCTTACAGCCCGATTTTTCGTTTTCGGTAGTTTTAAATGGCGCAGCATATTTACACTGAGAAAACATATTCATTGTGACAACCGAATTTATTGCCAACTGAATAAATTAGTTGCAGCAATCGAATTATTCGGTAGTCCATCGCATCTAGAATATATTTGGTTTCAACCGAAATTCTGTTGTAGTAACCGAATTTCGGTCGCCACAAGCAAATTTATCGATTACTCCAATCAAACCATTCGGTTGACAAGAAATTCGGTTGTCACAATGAATCTGTTTACTTTGTGTAGATGAAAATTTTAATTAGTTTAAACTTCATGATTTCTAGCTTCAAGGGTTTTGCACAGATCGCTAGAGAGAGAGAGAGAGATTTCTCTTTTAAACCCAATTTATACCCCATTTTTATTCAAATTACGCCATACCGCAGGGAACACCTATTTTAAGTTTCAGACTATTGGTTTGGGCAGGACGTTAAGGGGAAGACTTCCCCACTCCGTAAAAATCCAGTTTCAGTGGATGTCTACGCTGAAGAAGGAACCTACATTCCAAGTACCAGGCATTTAGAATAAGCGATGTGGTGGGGAGGGGAGGGTGAACATCCATTTTTCACTACATTTTCCGAATTCCAAAAAGTATCTCTTTGTTAAATTATCGTACAGCTATAGCCAACACTTTTCTTAAAATTTCAGTTTTCTACTAAACGTGCTAGGGCAGATTTCTTTCCCTTTTGTGCATTATTTGTAAATTATCCCATACCTCAGTGAACACATATTTTAAACTCGAGATTTCTAGCCAAAACGATTTGGACAGACCTTTGAGAAGGCTCCCGGCAAAAATTCTAAAAGTTAGCTTGTCACTGAATTATACACATTTTTTAAATATCTGGTTTCTAGCCACAGAGGTTTGGGCAGGCCCTCAAAGGGGCGGTTTTCTCCTTTTTGTCTAAATCCTGCTTAGTCAATGCAATGAGAAACCAAATGAGAACCAAATTTCAAGTTCCTAGCACCAGCGATTTGGGCTGAGTGATTAAGGGGCTGTTTTTTACTTTTAACCCTATTTTTGTTACGTTCCTAAGGAAAATTCCAAAAAGTATTTTTAATAGTAAATTATCCCATATTTAGATAACACATATTTCAATTTCCAGGTTTCTAGTCAAAGCGATTAGGGCAGGCCGTTAAAGAGGGCACTTTCCCCTCAGCATGTTCCTGAGGGAAATTCCAAAAAATACCTTCTTAGTAAATTAGGCGTTCGTTCAGGGTACACATATTTTAAATTTCAGATTTATACACAAAGGGTGTGGGCTAGCCGTCAAGGGGAACTTTTCTTCGCTTTGCTCCTTTCTGTTAAAATTTATAAAATTCCAGTTTTAATGGATGTCTACACCGAAGGAGCAACCTATGTGCCAAATTTCAAGTTCATAGCACCAGCGTTTTGGGCTGCTTAAATAAGGGGGCACTTTTTACCTTTAAACCCCTTTTTTTTGCTAAGTTCCTAACGAAAATTCCAATACATATTTCAAGTTTCTAGCCAAGGAGATTTGGGCTGGCCGTAAAGGAGGGAACTTTTCCTCTTTAGAATTCTCATTTTCACAACGTTTCTAATAAAAATTCACTTATTAGGTACTTATCAGAGAATTAGTTGTTACTCCAGAAAACACATTTTTTATATTTCAGATTTCTAGCCAAAGAAGTTTTTGGCAGACTATTCAGGGAAATTATAAGCCTTTTTATACTTTTCCATAAAAGTTTCCAAAAAACTCTCCTTATCCGATGTCCACGCCAAAATTTTCTAGCTCTAGGTTAGGATTAGGCGATGTTGAGTCAGTCATTATGAAATGCTGCTTTCAGATTGATCGATTTCCAAAAGTTTTCGCCTGCTTATAGAATAGATATTAACTACAATAAAAAAAATTTAAAAATATTATTTACAAAAAAGAATCACGTAAAACCTTGTGTCACAATAAATTATATTCTGAATACCATAATTCTTTTTTAGAACCTCTTTATACAACGTTAATAAATCGGCTTCTTTAATTTCAAGTTACGATTTCCGATGCAGTTGGGTTGAGTAGTCCGTATCTCCAGCACCGCGACTAAGTTTATCTATTGTGCACCCTCTAGTATTTTCCTCAGTTTTTCTCCACTGCAGCCTTGAGTAGCAGTATTAAGTCCTTCACTTCCAGCTTCTTGTATTGTTCCTCCATGATATCAGGTCTGCCAAATGTGATAAGTCGTAGGTATGCAAAGGCAGGACATTTAGCCATTACATGCTCCATGGTCTCCTCATCTTCCATACAATATCTGCATGTCGTATCTCGATCATGTTCCATTTTGTTTAGGATGTAATAACATGGATAGTGTCATATGAGTGCTCCGCATAGGAGTCTTAGCTTTGGTCTGTTCATCTGAAGGGCTTCTCTGCTCCTCTTTTCATTGTATGATAAGAATTTCTTTGAATGTTTCAATGGTTTCTGTTTGTTCCAATATTCAATGGATTTCGTTTTGATCTGATCCGATATCATATTTGTGATGTCCTTTTTCGTGAAACTAAATTGAGGACACGGGCCTATAAATGGCAATTCCGCACCTAGTCTCGCTTGTTCATCAGCTTTTTCATTGCCTTCAAGCCCACTGTGACCGGGTACCCAAATAAGTGTCGCCAGTTGGTTGAGGACTTTATGACACTTCAGCACTGAAATATGGTGATAGATGAGGTTTTTCAGGGTCTTTATTACAGCCTGGCTGTCCGACATTAAGTTTATCCTTGTCCTCACAAGATGCCTTTCCAGAAGTTCGGTCGTTGCTGTATAGATAGCACATAATTCTGCAGTGAATATATTTGAATCTTTGCCCAGAGGTATGTGAATTCTGCAACTAGGTCCGTATACACCGGCTTAAACTCCGCTAGAAGTTTTGGATCCGTCAGTATACCACTTCTGCGCATCTTCCTTCAAGTTAATCCGATGGCATTTCAAGAGAATTTGATAGGATCATGAGAGTTGTGGGGCCAAAGTTAGCTCCTAATTAAAAATCTAAAGCTTCACTTGTACTTTGTATTTTTAAACAACATTTTTTCAGCCTGGTTTGGAGTATTTTTGAAATTATAAAAATTTTTGTCACCTTAAAATTTTTAAATTTTAAATTTGAAAATTAGGGAAAGTTACATTTTAACTAATTTTTGTGTGAAATCGAGCTTAGAAAGTCAGCTTTGCAACTACACACTAGTAAACTTTAAATTTAGTTCAATTTATGTAAATTAAGTTTATTTATTAATTTATTTCAAATTAAGTTAATTTTTTTTACCTGTAAACCACATTTTATTTTAAACTTAAGCTTAAGTTGAGTTTTAAACTAAATAAGAGTTTAAAATATGTTTAATATTAACATAAACTTTAATTTAAAAGGAAATTTAATATTCTACCTAATTCTAGTTTGAACTAAGTTTTTGTTTGTAAAATATTTAGCTACAAATTTAATTATATTAACGAAACTTTAGGATAGAAAAAAAAAGTTAAAATCCTACACACACCTAAAACGAGTACTAGAAAAATTGTCCTTGTTTTTGTAAGAATATAATGGAAAATTCATGTTATAATATTATATTTTACAATTTTTTTTTTTAAATATATCGTATAAACAAAAACCACCGATTTATTAAACCTTCTGCCAGCTATGAGCAACATTTATAAATAATCCTCTTCAGTTATCAATGAACCATTTAATAACATTTTAATAACTATCATTCAATTCATATTTATAAAACATTTATTAAGTTTGTTGTTTTAAAACTCATAAAATATTTATTTTTCATTTTAATATTTTGTAAATACTTGTAGTTTTTCATTTCGTTTATTAAAAAAGCTATTTTAATTAATTTATTTACACTTTTATTTTTGTGTTTGTTTGTTTGTTTGTAAAATAAATAAATTTTTTATATAAATTTCTTTTTTGAAATGACATTAAAAACTTTGTATATACAACCCCAGGATTTATGAAAAAAAAATTAAGAAATTAGTTCAGTTTTCCTTTTGTTTTTTTCCCTTTTTTTTTTTTTTTTGTTCCTACTTATAAAACTTTCATAATTTCTTAATTTGATGCTTTTATGTTTTTTTAATGAGAAAATGTCTTTCTTGTTAATGGTTTTAATCTATTTACACAATTTTATTATTAAATTTTAGGTTTTTTTTTTTGTCATTCATATACAAATTTCTTATTTATTTTTTGGTTTTATTATCTTATGTAAAATAACATTATCATTGTTATATAATTATGTAATTATCATTATTATTATTACTATTATGATTATTACTGTTAGAGTGATGACTTGTAATTTTTTTATGTTTTCTTTCTTTTTCAAAAAAAAAAATATATATATATATTTTTACACAATTTTTTCGTTTTTCTTAATGATAAGAATATTAAATGAGTAATGTACAATGTATAATTCCATTATAACATATATTAGATCATCTAAAATTTGTGGAAATATTTACAAGGGATCTATTTATTTTACCATAAAACATTGATTTGATATAAATTCGAAATAATAGTTGCGTATTGACCAGAGTTTTAGTTACAAATTAATGTATGCATGAATAATGAAGTTATGACAATTAAAAAGAGACAAATGTTTATACAACAATATCATCAGTGCGTATAATTAATTTCAATAACAACATGTTTATTCATAATTATCATACGCCTCATAGCATTCCTTAAAATATGTCATAACTTCGGACTTTATCCATGGACTTTTTTTAAAACATACATTCCATGTTTTCTTTTTAAAGATGAAGACTTACGTTAAAAAAAAGAATATATTTTTTTTGCAGAATTTAAATTTTTCTAATTTTTCCAGAAAATTTAATTGAACTTTTTTAATTTCCCGTTTAAAAATTGAAATATATATGAACATATATGATCATACATGGGATTTTATATGATCATATATGGGCATACATGGTCATATATGTACATGTATGGTTTAATATATGACCATACATGATCTCATATATGATTATATATTCGGATCCGAAATTTGAGAGAATATCGTCATATATGTTCATATATGAGCATATATCATATATCATATATGTTCTTATAGGAGCATACATACCATATACATACCATATACGGCCATATACCCTTAAATTTCGAATCCGAAAATGTACGGTCATATATGCGATCATGTATGTTTATATATTAAACCATGCATGGAAATATATAAACATGTATACCCATATATAATGATATATAGCCGTGTATGCCCATATATGATCATATACAAGCCCTTGTATGATCATGTATGTTCATATTTATTTCGATTTTTACTTGGGTTAAAAAAAAATATATTTTCTTTTTATATATATTTTTGGCTTTTTCGTTTTTATTCAGAAACCAGAACCATTACATTAAATGCGATTTCCAGATTCGCCTCCTAGCATTAATAAAAATATACAAATACGATAAAATTCAATAGAAAAATTGGCTGTCATCTAGCTCACAGGCGAGAAATATCTATTAAATAAAAAATATTTAATAAATTAAAAAAAAAAATCAAAATACTTTAATATTCTAACACCTTTAGGTAAGAAAAAGAATAAGAACGTGCCGTTTTTAGTGCCGTGTAAAAATGCCTTGTAATAATGCCATAGGCAATAAAGCCATATGGCCTTATTTCACACAGCATTAAAAAATAATGTCATATGGCTTTATTTCCAACGGTTCTCGGTGAAATAAACCCATGTGCAATTTTTTTTTGTAGTGTATTTGATTTCTTTTAATTACAAAAAAAAAAATAAACAAAAATACAATAATTTCAGTTAACACATGAAAATATGAATCGATTTTTTAAAAATTAACAATATATGAATGTGCGTGCCATCCTTGATAATGGGCACAACACATTGGGCACAACGCTTGGGAAGAAAAACTTGCTCATATAAACTAACGGTTCTTCATGCATAGCCAGTCGCCAGAAAAAAAAAGGTTCAATATGTTGAAGAGCAGCAATCAAAATGCAATATGGCACGTAATTGCCGCGACGTCCGCGAAAGCCGCATCGGCTGCGAAGACGCCGCGCCGGTCTCCTTTCAACGCCTGTAGCCATGCCTTTTTTAACGCTTGACAATAACAACGAATTCCTTTGGCAATACATATGTTACTATAACAATTAATTGCATTTGGCATTATTTCACTTTATTTCACTTTTTCTGTCGAAATAAAGCCATATGGCATAATTTCCCAATACGGTGTGAAATAAGGTCATATGACTTTAATGCCTACGGCTTTATTACACGGCACCGCCGTTTTTTATACAAAACACGTCGAGCGTTTTTATTCTACTAGTTTTTGTTTTTCGTTCTCACAACAGAGTTGCCGCATTTTTAAAATTTGTTCTTGTAAACAAAATAACATATGTCGAGTAAACATAACATAGACATTACATATGTGGCTATCATATGCTTTTAAGAGCCAACAATTGTACAACGTAATCTAGTCCATTTCTTTTTATACGATTCCTAATTTTTTATTGAAATAATTCATCTTTTATTATTGATTTTATAAGACTTAAATGTAAAAACCAACAAATAGTATTTGGTTAGAAAATGATAGAGATAGTGAGACGGAATGGATATCTACTGAAGTCTTTACACATAAATATACATACCAAGTTTTTGCAGTCACCGTCGCTCTATTTCTTCCACGGCGACAATCGTTATACGGTACGTTGTTATTCCGAGCCGACACTTATTTTAACAGTTAACAGACAGATGTCACTAAGCCGAATCAGAGAGTTATTTTTAGTCAATCGGTATATAAATCCGACAATTTAATAAGTTTTGATATACCATGCATTTTATTTTATTAAAACAGTATTTAGAACCCGGGCCATAAAATTTATTTTTATCCTCTAAATGAAAAATTTAAGTAAAATATAAATTCTCGATGTATAAAGAAATTAGCGGTCGCGGTTTTTTTTAAATGATTTTCTTTACTTAAAATGACTAGTCTATTTTTTTTATTTTTTTTATAAAAAAATACATTATTTAAACGAAAAAATCATTAAATATTTCACAAGAAAAAATTTTTTTCGTAATAGAAAAAATTTATTAAAAACAAATATTTTTTCACTTATAAGTTGTTTTTGTGCCGAAAAATCATTTTTAAATGAAAATCAATATAAATCGAAAAAATTGTTAGTTTTCCATGAAAAAATTTTATATTTCCTTGAAAATAATTTATTTTTCCTTAAAAATAATTTATTTTTCCTTGAAAAATTTTAAAATTCCGAATACAAAAATTTTTATATTTTTTCGCGCTTAAAATTATTTTTTAGGCGAAATTTTAAGTATTAATGCTTTATCCCTGGCTTATGTAAAATTTATAAAGGAATGACATAGTTTAGTTGCAGCCAACTTCACACTAGAGCGTTATGTCAATATTGAATTTGTCAACATTTTAAAGGTATTTAGGAAGCTAAGATGTTTTTTGACAGAATGTCGAATATTTTGTTTTTTTTTTTCTTTCGCCAAAATTATAGGGCAATTTGGAAAATTTGTTTCAATATTTTAAGATTATAGGATTTTATTTATGTTGATGTACATTAATTCTGAAAAGGTTTTCGTTAAGATAAAGACATAAATTGTTTTGCAGAAAAACAAATAGTCAAAATCCAAGTGTCGTCTTTACTGTCCAGGTAGAATGCGAAAGTGCCTGACACTGACAAAGCATCTAAACGAATGATATAATTACCTACTAATAGTAATTTTCCAACGCTTAAATTATAACATCGTTCCACGGTGGTAACAATGTTTTTCTAAAGCTATGGGAAAGCAATCAGAGCTGAGTTTTTTGTGCATTACGTGTAAATCACGATCGTGAATTCCCCTTATTATGTACTATACATTGTAAATAAAAATCTCTTTAAATTGTATTGGTCTCTGTGCTTAAACATCTCAAATGAAGTTGCCGCCAGCAGCAAAACAGGTTTTATATTTTGTTATTGCAAGCATATTTTATACACACAGAGAAAAATTTTGTCAGATTCCAACTCAAATTCGGTTGTCACTACTGAAATCGGTGGGTGCAACGAAATATTGGTTTCCATTACGAAAATTAGGTTAATTCAACCGAATTTTGGTGACAACACCCAAAATATTTAGCAATCACATTTGATTTTGGTAGTGCTAAGCGAATTTATTGGTTGTCGCAGCCATATTACAATTCCGTTGGCACTTTATTTTTCTGACGAGCAGAAGTCAAGCTGCAGGCAGCAAAAATTAATGCTGCTAGTACAGAAAGATGAAATAGAACCGTTTCTATTTACTTGGCAGCATTTTACTCTTTATATATTTAATATATGGGAAAAAACAAGTTTTATCACTGCTGGCGACAACTTCATTTGATGTGTTTAAGCATTCTAGTAGTTTTTTTTTTCGTAACCTATAATACTTTTGATCCCACTGCTCATTTAATATTCTTCTTCACTTGTAATATACGTTTGTTCAGAAAAATATTTTATAATTTATTTTTGTTTTTAATTTTATTCTTTATAATTTTTGTAAATAAATTTTTTACTTAAAAAATACACTGCAAAAAATAAAATGCTTTTACTTACTGTATAAATAAAATTTTAATTATTATTTATTAATTAAAGAAAATATTATTAAAAAAAAAACCCTCTTAAAAAAGCTAAATCAAAAAATTACTTTTAAAAAGAATTTTTAAACAAAAGCCGTAAAAAACATACGTTTTTTGAAATAAAAAAATTTTATCCAGAACAAAATAGTTTAAACACGAAATGTTGGGATGGGCTGCCCGGTGACCGCTAGTATTGTATAAAAAACATATTTGTCTCATTTTGTAACAATTAAATGTATTAACAAATTTTTTAAGTTTTGTGAAATGTTTTTTTTTTTTTTGTATTTGTTTTTAGTTGTTTTTATTATAATTAATAATTTTTGTTTAATTGTATTGTTTAATCTGTGAAACCAGACAAAAAAAAATCAACAATTTCTGTTTAATTTTTGTTTTCTATTTATTTAAATGTTGTGGTAGTTTGTTATAAATTAAAACCTTTTATTATCTATTATTAATGTGAGTGTGTTTTAAAAAATATATTATTTTTTTTATAATTTTTTTTTTTCTATTTAAAGAAAAAAAAAAAAAATTTTTTAGTAGTAGTGTTTGTTTCCCATATTCTTATTTTTTTTCTAATATAGTATTTTTTTTTCAAATGCGTTGTTGTTTGATCTAAATGTTTTACATTAAATGTTGATGTTTTTTCTTCCTTTTTTTATTTTCCATATTTCTTTTTTTTTTATCCTGTAAAAGCTTTGTTGTTGATGTTGTACTTGTATAGTAGTGTTTTATACTTGAGAAAACTTTCATTTACAATATATTTTATATTTTTTTATATTTATTATTTAATTTTTTTTTTATTTCTCTCTCTCATTCAACAAAACAACAAGTAAAAATATATATTATTTTTCTGATTGAAATGTAGTTTTTCCTTTTTTGTTAAAATGTATGAAATAAATAATAAAAAAAAAAATAACAACCATTCAACATAAAAACCCTTTTTTATAACAACCATCTCTGCAATCCAGTGTTCAAACCATTTATCCACCCACTCAGCCCATACCTTTACACACTATTTCATCCTGTTCGTCATCATCATCATCATCATTGCACAGTGGGAATGATATAAATTAAAATTGGTTGTAACTAAATATTTATTTATACAATTGTAACAAAATTGATTAAAAATTGTAAAAACTGTACACTTAAATTAATGTAATGTTTGGCCCAAATTAAAATTTGTTCAAATAAACCATGTTTTGGTATACAATTTTTTGTAAACAAAGAAAATAGTAGCAGAATGTGAATTTTGTAGGTTTACCAATTAATAGCAGAAGTTTTTTTTAATTTCAACAGCTTTTTTTGTTAGGTCGAAAACTCGAAAAAAATTCTGACGACTTACAGACATATTTTAACAGTGTATTTTATTAATGAAGAAACAAAAATAATTTTAATATTGATATTGTATTGTATTGATTTTTTAATTATTTAAAAAAATTGAAAATGTTCCATACAACTAAATAAAAATTGCTTAAAAAATAATACTTTATTTTTCCCTTTGTGTAAAAAATGATTCTACCAAAATTATACATCCAATGTTTAGTACGACCCAAAATAATATGTCAGTAAAAAAAACTGTAAAACTGCCAAACAATTTATTAAAGATTACACTCATAGAAATGTTAGTAATAATTTTTGCTAAAGCATTTAAAAATTAGTTAAAAATTATCTTGCAGAAATAAACTGCAAAAAATTAACAATAAAAAAAATTCGATTTTACAAAAAATAACGGAATGCCCCAAGCATTCTATTAATAGAATAGGCCGAATTTGAAAAATTTTCGATTCTAAAGTTTCACCACTGCAACAAATTCTTGGAAAAAAATTGTGAATGTGTCAATAAAAAATTCCTTACTAGAATAAATACGAGTATTAATATATATTTTCTTTGAAATAGAATAAAAAAAAATCCACAAACCAAAAAAGGGGAAATTTTGAACTCCATTTTTGACTTTATAATGGGCCATTTCATCTCAAACCGCACAGAAAACTGTAATTTTCGTTTGCCTTCATGACTCAGGAACCAAATGAGTCTCCATCGTATAATTTTGCCACAAATGTAGAGAGACCTTAAATTTTAACATATATTTTTTTCATAATTTTAAAAAAATTGGATTTTGAGATATGGGTCTTTGTAGATTAAACTTAAAAAAATTACTTTTAACCTTTTAATACAAAAAAACTTTTGGAACGCCATTTTGAAGGTAATGTTTTCACCTTTAAAATGGTAACAATAGAAAAATTTTACGTTGTATGGTTTAAAAGTTATGGGCGACTTTGTATGGACACTTTTTCGATATTATGACCTTTTTGCCAATTTTCATGACGTCGTATTTCGAAAATCGAAAGGGTTTGGGTTCGAAAGGTTAATGATTTGATAAACACTACCCATTTACAATATTTGTGGCGAATTTTATTAATATCGTAGATGACAAATCCGAATGCTGTGCGGTTTGACATGGAATGGCCCTAATATGAGATTGGGCAGCTAAAGCACACGTTTCCACATCGTGAGACCTTATTCTTAAGCAGTTCACTATTTGTGGGAACCAGCTCTAAGCCAAAATTGCTATCAGCAGATATTTTTATCATAATTATGTATTTGTGATGTCTCTGAACAATTTTGTGATAAAAATCAAAATCTTTAAACAAATGCTTTTTGCAAAAATTTAAATTTTCTCAAAAACTATGCGAGATATGGACTTTCATTCTTCGACCGCCCTAATCATTCCATGAATTTTATCCACGATTTAGGTCCTGGGACCTCTTTTAGGCGACCTGAACGTTCGGCGTCGCTTGTGCTGTTACTTCTTAACTATTGAAGTTGATGGTGCAGAGGAACCATGAAATTATCAAGTCTTTACTTGATTTCGGTAATGTTTGCGTGACACAAAATTCACTTTTTTCCATTTTCATTGAAATTCACGAAGTTGTTTTTAATTAACTGCGATGGATGTTCAAAAAGTCACAGAGTTGTCTAACTGCCTTTCCGGAAGTATAGGTAAACAAATATTTGATTTTAAAACCTCACAATGAAACCACACATGCGGTACGGTGCTTAATATTTCTAATCCAAACAATCAATATTACCAACAAAAATAAGTTGCAGTTGATCGAAAAGCGTTAGATATTTTTGTAAAAACTACCCAATTTGGAAATGACAACTACGCAATTATAAATTTTGGGCGATCGTTATGCTTAAATGAAGCATATAATGGGCATTTCAAAATTATCTCTGCCATTTTTAGTACAGGGTGAGTCACATGATGTATAAATTTAATATTAAGTGACACTGTTATATTTTTAACAAATTGCCTTATGTAGAGGAGCACGGGATAATGATGGAAACCATTGCAACCAAAATTGCATTCGGTTAATGTAAAAAGTTAAACCACGAACCATTTTAAGAAATTAATCTTCAAAAGAAGCTTAATAAATATCTTGGTTATATTTTTTTTTTTCAATTTCCCAATTTACCCAACATTACCCATCTTAAATCACACTATCAAATAAAAATATATAATATGTCTGCAATTAAACAGAAATGCTTTAAAAATATCATTTAATTTTATTTCAAACCAAAAATAAAAAACCTTCTTTGCTAACCTCACATACGTATTATTTTGAGTGTACTTTTGGTTCACTTTGCAGACCTGGGAGTTTTCAATTACATTTTTTACTACTTTCACTTGTGTAATTTTTCTATTTCATACATACACAATTGTGAACTTAATAAATAAAATTTGCATTATTTTTAATAACAGACATGGGAAATAACAACTTTTTTGTGTATTTGTATACAGTGCAATTACTACTTTAATTACAATTACATATGTATATATTAATTGAATGCAATTGAATAAATTTTCAGCGAAATAGGAACTCTTAGCAGCAATTTTTTGCTGATGTTAGCAGGGTTAATTGTCACTTTCAATATTTTTTTTTTAAAGAGATGCAACACTCAGGATATTCTTTTATTTATTTATTTGAATGCGTTGCTTTCTTTGAAAAGGGAATATATGAGAGATTAAAGATGGCTAACTAAAATTTAACTCAGATTAAAAAGTTTTAATTTTGCACTTCCTAGATTATTAATATTTCGCAAAAAAAAATTGCTAGTTTGCGCAGTTATTTCTGCAGTGCTCCAAAAACTATTTATTAAAGTTATTGACCGACCCTCCTCTGGATATTGTTTTGCTGAGTCTAAAAATAATGTTCTTATTTTAATTCCAAAGCATTAAACTTTAAGTGTTTTTGGATCTATACAGCCCTCTGATGAAACAATTTTAAAATGCACTTAGGGCTTAACGTTATAGAAATTATTTAAAATTTTGTTTTTAAACCTAGCCAAATAATACTAAGCAAGTTTTTTTATCAAAAAAACCTTTATCAGAAAAACCTTTTATGTTAACACGGTGAAAAAAAAAAACTTAAATTCTTTAAAATTTGAT
The DNA here is from genome assembly GCA_949748255.1 of Eustalomyia histrio. Lineage (NCBI taxonomy): Eukaryota > Metazoa > Arthropoda > Insecta > Diptera > Anthomyiidae > Eustalomyia > Eustalomyia histrio. The sequence goes on from OX456523.1 coordinate 9,083,075, forward strand.
TTTTGACCTTACACAGGGGCAATTTAATGTATCTCCTTTTTGCCCTAATTCACAGGATAGAAGTATTTAATCTTGTGTTGTAATGTTTCGGGCAAATTTCGGGAATTTTAAAAAGAAAAACTTGCCTTAAAGCTAAAGAAGTGAAAAAATTTCAGTTTTCTTGAAATCCGCTAAAATAATATTGATGAACTAGCCAACTCAAAAAGGGAATTCCTACCATTTTTGAAGATTTGAATCCCTAATATGTGATTAATAAAACCTTAAAGTTTAATAGTTTTTTTTTTAAATTTATTTAAAAACAAAAATTAAATTCAAAACTTGGAGATTTGAAAACATTGTTTAACAATTCTGACTTATTTGCCATTAATTTAAAATAAGTTAGCAAAGTACCATATAAAAAATAATTCTTATCTGAATATCTTGGGACTAATAGTATACAAAAATATTTTTCTATTGTAGTAAATTATTTAAAAAAAAAAAACAAAATTTCGGGCTCGAATTTCTTGATTAAGTGATCTGCGACACTTCATTTGCTGGAGGGAATTGCAACCACTTGGCTGATATTTAAACGATTTTAATGAAAATCATGATTTTTAATCCAAATTTAAAAAAAAAAAAAAACTTGCAGAAGCATATTAATTTTTCAAATTTCGGGACCGATAGAGGCTCCGATTATCCTAATTTTTTTGGGAGACGTAATTTGAAAATTAAACATTAATAGAGGAGGGGGGGGGGAGCGGTCAATAACTCACAATTTTTTGTTTACTCCATACAAGGTTGGACCCCCTGCTATACACTGATAGTAAAAGCTTTGTAATTTGCGCCCAATGAAATATTTTAGAAAACACAGGGAAACCCCATTGTATCTAAAACATTTATTGAAATATTATTAATATTTTCTTATCAGCGATTTATTACAATCAAGCAAATATATTAATTAATTATTACCATATTTATGGACCCCACTGTGCATAAAACTCACACCCGTTCACCACCCCGTCCCAACATAATGTTTATCATTTTACTCTTAACAGTCTTTTTTTTTTTTTGTTTGTTCATTTATTTAAGATTTTATATGCTTCCCGTTGATGGGGAAGCTTTTATTCCCGACCCTCTTATTCTTTACAAAATATTCAGTCTTTTTACTAGTTTGTGTTTTGTTGTTGTTGTTGTTGTTCTTATTGCTTTTAACCTTATGACAAGTTGCCGTTTTAGTGAGTTGTTGTTTTGTTGTTGTAATAGAAAAGATTTTCATTGTAATAATTTTTATTTCTTCCTTTTTTACATCTTCTTGTTCTTCATCTCCTTGTTCTTCTGTATCCTTCATCATTTTTCATTAAGTTTGTTAAATTATTTTTTTTTTTTTTAGATTCAGCACTATTTCTCTATTAAACTGTATGTGTGTGTGTGTGGCTCTGTATAAACTTGTGTGTATGTTATAAATTCATTGCTTAATTTAGTAGTTATTTTATTTAGTTTATTTTTTACATCTTTACATTATAGTTTTTTTTTATTTTTCTCTTCGTATGTATGTGTGTGTGTATATCCTTTCATTTTCGCAGGAAAAAAAACTTAAAATTTCAATTTTACAAATGAGCTGCATACCTTGAAGTTTCATCCTTTTGTTTATGTGTCTATGTGTTGTATAAATTTATATATTAAAAACACTACGGAAAAAAAAAGAAATGTATTTTATTATTTTAAACATATTTTCTTTTTACATATAAATTTTATCATTTCATGTCGTGTTTTTTGTAAAAAAAATAAAATAAAATGGAATGCTTGGTGTGTTGTGTAATTAAATTAATTTATCTTGTTCGTTTGTTTAAAATGAAATGAAATTCTGTCATTTAATATAAGAAACATTTTCAGTTCATTCATATACTTTCCAAAAAAAAAAAAAACAAGTACCTAATAAAAAGAGAGAGGACCCTTTTTGTCATTTAATTTCATTTTTTTTTTTTTTTTGTTTAACTTTTTAATACATTAATTTAAATAATAATATCAAATACAATTTATTATTTCTATTTAACTATAACAAAAGTAAAAATGTTTGTAAGGAAAAGAAATGTCATAAAATTGACAATTTGAAGTTGGAATTTAAAAATTAGTATCGGCTAAAAATAAATTTGAAATAAACTAGAAAAAATTATTAGTGGAATTTTTGCTTAATTGACTGATCGGCTTGTTTGCAAAAAAAAATGTTTGCAAAAGTTTGGCAAAATCGGCTTTACACAAATGTTTTGTATAAATTATGCAAGAACTTGGTAAAATTCATTAAGTTTAAAGCTGAAATTAGTAAAAAAAAACTTTGTAAAATTTCCCAAGTTTTAACATAATTTAAACAAAAATATTAGTTATTGCCTTTTTTACTAATTTTTTGACAAATATTTGCTTTATTTATAAAATCATTCATCAAAATAGCGCAAAAATACTTTTATACAATTTTTAATTTTTTTTCACATTTAAAGATCATAAAAAAATGATTTTTATAGCAAACCATTAGAATTATGTTTTTTATTTTAAAAAATCACAAAGTCTGAGAAGCCATTTTTTAAAATCTTACACTCACAATATATATTTCCGTTACCGACTGTAGTTTATTTAAAAAGTAATACGTAAAGTTTGTTTTTAAATGAAAAATCTATTGAAATTCATAGAAATATATTTTTTAACTATTTGATTCAGTCATTCAAAAAACAAAATAGGAAAATTTACAGACATTCAGTAGGATATTTTCTGTTAAATATAAAATTTTATGTTTTTTATTTCTAAAAATAGAAATTCATATAATTCTTTTTTGTTTTTTTTTACCAAAATATTTTGTATATGTATATACAAAACTATTTCAATAAAAATTACAAAAAATTATTCAAATATACACACATAGAAAATAAAAATATATACATCTGTGTGTGTTGTGTTTTATAAAATTACATACAAATAAAAAAACTTTAAATTTAAAAAACAAACCACAGAAGTAGTTTTTTTCTAACTTTTTGTCAGTTAAAATTTGATGGTTATTTTAAACGACTTTCAATTGTTTTTACTTTTGTCGATTATTAAACAATGATTAAAAATAAACAACAAAATGGGCTGAATATAGTGAAAAATCAGTAGTCCTCTTTTTGATTGTATTTTCGATTAATTTAATATATATTTTAAGTTGCTTTTAACGAAATAATATTGTGAGTGTAGTAATTTAAAATTTTTTGAAAGTTTTTAAATGCAAAATTCACTTTAAAATTTTTATCTGATAAATTTTTTAAATTATGTATTATTTATGTAGCATGTTTCTATGTTTTCTAAAAATAATCGGATTGAAAGTTAGTGGGAACTGCTGCTTATTAATTAATGTATCAATATATCAAACAAAAAAATTATAATCGGACATGTCGACTAGATAATAGCCTACACCAAATATAATTTGGGTGATATTTCGGGAAGTGGTCCCAATTCCGGGAATGATCCTGATCCTTGGCAATACATTTTAAAAAATTTTTGTTTTTTGTCAATTTTCTACTAAAACCAATAAATTTTACATTCATGCCACAAAACAGCAATCTTCGCCCCCCCTCTTTTTATAATAAAGATTCAGGGGTACCAAAGCTTAGCTTTTTCTAATATTTTTCCATTTATAATATCATATAGTTAGACAATTAAACGACATGCAGGTTGCACACAAAAATCAACCTTTGGCCCCCCAGAATCATAACAAAAAAAAGTACGAAAACGAATTTTTTTTTTTAATTTCCAAAACTAAATGCAGATTGTACGCTAAACATCAATCTTTGGCCCCTTGGATCAAAAAAAATTTTTTGTCACTTTCTGATATTTTCCAATCTGCAATACTATTTAATTAGCGAATTGAAATAAATGCAGACTTCACAAAAAAAATTAACTTTTGGCCCTTTGGCAGCCACAGTTTGGTGTTTTCTGATATTTTCCAATCTATACCATTAATTAAAAAAAATACTTGTTGTATACAAAAGCTTTAACCTTTGGTCCCACTAAATCTTAAGAACAAACAAGTTCAAAGGCCAAAGGTTGGCCTTCTGTCAAAAAAAATCTTCGTTAGTACATTTTCAATATATCAAATGAAATATTTTATTCAAACAATTTAGCATATCAATGATACATATTTAACAAGTACTTTGTGAAATTTTTAAATTCAGCCATTGAGATCTCATTTCTCTCGTAGTAGTCAGCATAACTCATGATCTGAAATTAAAAAAAGCTTGTGCTTGAATGAACGCAAAAAAAAATAAATTAGAATTTGTGGGGGACATTTTTTGGTAAATTTTTCACCACGTTTTGTCTCATACACTCAGAAAAAAAGTTAGTAGAAATATTTGTAAACGGGTTTCGATCCCACGTTACTATTTTTGTACTAATTTTTAGTAAAAAAATTATTATTTAGCAAATCTTTTAGCTATTTACATTTTACAAATTACAGAATTTTTAAAGAATTTTTACAAATTTTTGTTGCTAATTTCAGAAATCATTTTACAAATTTTTAAAAATCGATTTGCTAAAATTAGTAAAAAAAAAAAAATTACTAATTTTAAAAAGTGTTATTTCTAATTAAAACTTACACCTACAAACTTAAATTGCCTTAAAATGTTACATAGATTAAAAAATGGGGTCGAAAGTGAAGTGTCTGAAAATAGGACATCCACTTAAGATAGCACTAAAAAGTTTTTTTAGTTCTAAAAATCAGCCCTATAAACTATTAAAATTTGACCTTAAGAGTAAAAAAAAATTAACTAAAATATTTTTCAAAACAGAAATTACCAAATAAAAGTAAAATTATTAATTTGTTTGTTTTTAAAATTTTTAAGCCTTTGGTTTTTTTTTAAATTTTGTGTAAAATATTAAAAAAAAATAAAATAAAAAATGTTGATGCTCGATAAAGGAAATTTGAAATTTTGTACTAATATTAATAATATTTAGTTATTTTTATTTGCTGATTTTAGCAAACAGAGTTTAAATTCCACTTTACATAAAGTTTACTAAAATTTAGTAGCGGCAGCTAATTTTTTCTACAAATTTCATTGTACTACACGTCAGCAGACATGTGTTGCTAAGCTACCGCTGAGCTCAAATTAGCAAAATTTTCCGTAATAACAGCAAAATTTTGGTGAGTGTAAAATAAGTTGTGATAAAAAAATCATTTGTTTAAGGACTATTTAATGTTATTTTGACAGTGTGCAAAATTTTAACAAGATCGGTTGAAAAAAAAATTTAAACTTCGTGCCATAAAGTAAAAACCCTTCTGCAGCTGCAATATCCAGGGCATGTCTGTGACGAATATAAATTTTCAAATCCACCCATTCTCTTAAAAGTCTGTGCAAATAATACCTTGTCTAGTAGTGCACATATTACCTAAGTTTTGCCTGGCATTTTGTATCACTTTTAGATTTTTATGCGACTATTTCTCAAAATATTCTAAAGAGCTGATACTTCTTATTGTTAGGAAATTGGTTACCTTTAATAACGGGTGGTCGAGAATTCCATATATTATAATTTTAAAATAATTTTTGGTATAATTTAAAATTTTATAAATTATCCCTGAAATTAGAAATTATGCAATTTAGAACCGATTAATGAATGTACAGTTAAAATCTGAGCAACAATTAAATTAAAATTTTATATATAGAAAACAACAAAAATTGTGTCTGTTAAAAAGCCAGTTAATTGGGATAATTCGATCATTTTAAAATTAAATTATTTGTACTCCTACAAACATTTTTACTTACAACTAAATTTTAAATATTTTTTTTTTATTTTTCTAATAAAATTTTATTATAATTTTTTTATGCATTGTAGTCACAGAAATATTTATAGTTTTAATAATTTTATAAAAAAAAAACAAATTTTATAACCTGAGCAAAAACTAAACAGTTTTTGTAAAAAACTAGTTTTTGTTTTGTAAAAACTAGCAATAACCAAAAACTAGTAAGATTTTGCTTAGTCTTAATATTATATTAAACAGTTGTAAATTTTTAATTTTCTTTTTAACCCAATTTACACTGCAACCAAAAACTAGCAGTTTTTAAAATGTGCAAGTTTTTGTTATAAAATATTTGTATAGAATTTGACAAGTAAATAAAAAAATATTTTAAAAACTATTTTGGTTGTAGTGTAACATGAGCTTTATTTAAATTTTTTTTTAGAAACAACAACAAATTTTATTTGTTTAACAATTGAACGTGTTTTTAAGTTATTTCTTTTTTTTCTGTTGTATTTAATGCTTTTATTTATTAATTTCAATGACAAAATCAAATTAAATCAACAATAAAAAAAAATGAAAAATGATCTGGTTGGAGTGAACCACAACAATAACAATAAACTTTACATAACTTATATACTTTGTAAACATTTTGTATAGATAGATTTTGAAATGACATTTGAACAATAGCAACTTTTAACATTGTTGCTGTTGTTGTTGTTGTTACTATTGTAGTTAAAATTTTTATTATTTATTTAACAATAACAATCAAAATTTTGTTGTTACTATAGAAAAAGAAAAAGAAAAAAACCTCCCAAATATTTAATGGAAAAATGTTATTGGGATTTGAAAAATAAAGTGTAAATACAAAGCCAACGACATTTGGCGTCACCAGCAGGTCTATTATAGATCTATAGATATATACAATTAATATTTGTATACTTTGTTTTATTTATTTTGTTTTTTCTTTCATAAATGATAGTAACACAAAGTGCGTGGTTGGTTGTTTATTTAATTGTTTCTATATTTAAAACTCAAGTTTTATACAGGTTGGTTGAAAAGTTTCTGCGCTCATCAAAAGATGGCACTGCTAGCTCCAAACTTTTTTTTTTTCTCAAGTTGGTATAACTGTCCCGAGAACACATGCAAAGTTGCAAGTCATTCTGTCAATTCTTTCTTTGTTTACAAGCCATTTGAAGTTGACGTGTCATTGATTTTTTTTAATATGGAAAAAATTGAATATCGTGCAGTCATTAGATTTTTTGTTTTGAAGGGTTTAAAAGCAAAGGAAATTTATGAACAATTGTTAGAAGTGTATAAGGAGTCCTCACCTTTAAAACGCACCGTTTAATTTTGGGCTGCTGAATTTAAACGTGGTCGTACCAGCCTTGAAGACGATCCACGCGAAGGACGACCAAAAAATGCAACCACAGCAGAAATCATTGAGCAGGTACATAATATGGTTAGTGAAGATCCAAGTTTGACTAAGCGTGAAATTGCTAATGCCATAGGCATCTCTGACGAACAAGTACTCCATATTTTACATGAAGAATTACGTATGAAAAAATTGTTTGGAAAGTTAGTGCCGCACACATTAACAATTCAACAAAAACTGGATCGAAAACAAATTTCTCAGCGTAATTTGGAGCGTTTTAAGCCGAATAAAACCGACTTCTTGCGTCGTTTTATAACTATGGATGAGACTTGAATCTACCACCATGATCCTAAATTGAAACAAGAACGTTTACAGTGGACTGAAGCTGGTTGTTCAGCTCCAAAGCAAGTGAAGTCATAACGATCAGCAAAGAAGGTTATGGCATCAGTTTTTTGGGATGCAAAAGGAATTTTGTTGATTGATTATCTTCAGAAAGGTAAAACAATCAACTCTGAATATTATTTAGAGCTGGATGAAAAAAAATCGTGAGAAAAGACCTGGTTTAAAGAAGAAAAAAATCATTTTTCATCAAGACAATGCACCTGCTCACAAAAGTGTTTTGACGATGGCTAAATTCAAAGAATTAAAGTACGAATTGCTTGAACATCCACCGTATTCACCAGATTTGGCTCCCAGTGACTACCATCTCTTTAGAAATCTCAAACAATTCCTTCGTGGAAAGCATTTTTCGTTGAATGAAGAGGCCATAGCAGCCGTAGACGGTTATTTTGAAGAGCTTCCGGAAAACCATTATAAAGATGGGATAAAATTATTGGAAGATCATTGGAACAAGTGTTTTGAGCTTCTAGGAGATTATATTGAATAAAAAAATATATTTCGTAACAAAAACAGTATTCTTTCATTTCGAGCGCAGGAACTTTTCAACCAACCTGTACTAAATCATAAAGGGGAAGTATAGCTGAAAAAAGGGGTAATTCGTCGGCTCATAACGAAATTGGTACGCCAGTGCCAGTTGCAATTATATAAAATTGCTTAAGAGATTTTTTTATATTTTTAATAAATTTCTTTAAAATGAATTGCCTGTTCCAGGCATACCTTCCTCTATTAAGTTAGTTATCCTACAAAGTCATTGGTTCATTTCACTACGTTTCATTCATTTATTGTTTACTTAAATTATATACTGATTAAACAAATTGAATATACAAAAACGTTAACGTAAACGTATTTTTGTTGTACTATTTTATGATTATAAGTTTCTATTTGGTATACTTTTTGTATTCTAAAAACTTTATTATATAAAAATAAACAGAAATTGTTGTTTGATTTATTTATTAGTTTTTCTATTTTTTTTTTTCTAATTTTTTCAATATTTATCTTTTATTTATGATTCAAAGTAAACATAACATGAAAGAGTTATTAAAACTTCCATTTCTTTTTTTTTATCTTAATTAAATAGAAATGGTGTTTTTTTTTCCTGATAAAATAAAAACATAATAAAACAATCAAACGGAAATATCTATGAAAACAAAAAAAAAAAACTAAATTATTAAACTTTACATATGTATGTTTCCTTTTTTTTATAAAAAAATTAAATTGAATCATAAATAAATTGTATAAATTAAAAAAAGAATAGATTATTATTTAAATTATTTGTTAATTTTAAAAATCCAATTTATTCGATATCATGAAAAATATGCATTAATCTATTTTCATTTTTTCCTTCGTGTTTGCTTAAAAATCTTTATGTCCCCCAGACTTTTGTAAGGGCCGTGAAACGTTACAGAATCTCTGTGATCAAATACCAGGCGATGCTTTACTATATTCATTATTTAGAGAAAGTGCTGAACCAGTTAAATGTCCCTTAAAAGGTAATTATTAAAACTTAAAATTAATTCATCTGATTTTTCTTATAGTATATATAAAATAATATTTAAATTTGTTTTTTTTTTCAGGTCCCTTTATTTTCACTTATAATAGGGGCAATGGCGAGTGTAAAAGCCCTGTTTCAAATATTGAAAGTTGCACCGAAGACAGTCGTCTGCTATTAAGTTTTCAAGCTTGTCCAGATGTTGTGGGGACAGAAAGTACAGGTAAGCATCGAGATTTAAAATAAAATATAAATAAATTTTGACCCATTTTAAAGGTTTAAATATCTTAATGAAATTTTCCTGGTTAGTTAGAAATTGACTAAAAATAATTTTTGGACTTTTTTTTTTGCCTACGATTTTTCAGGAGATATAACCTTATATTTTTAATTATTTAATGAAAAACAGCAAAAGTTTGTGGTCGAGATCACGACCGATGGTAGAAAATGGGTTAATGATATGAAACAAATTTTTAAAATCTTCCATACACTCACAATATATTTTTCGTTACCGACTGTAGTTTATTTAAAAAGTAATACGTAAAGTTTGTTTTTAAATGAAGAATCAGTGGAAATTCATAGAAATATATTTTTTAACTATTTGAATCAGTCATTCAAAAAACAAAATATGTATAAAAATTTACAGACATTCATTAGGAGTTGATATTTTCAGTTAAATGTAAAATTTTATGTTTTCTGCTGTAAAAAATAGAAATTCATATAATTCCTATTTGTTTTTTTACCAAAATAGTTTGTATATATACAAAATTATATTAATAAAAATTACAAAAAATTATTCAAATATATATACACACAAAGCCAATAAAAAGATATACATCTGGGTGTGTTGTATTCTGTTTTGTAATTACATACAAATAAAAAAACTTTCAATTTAAAAAACAAACCACAAAGTAGTTTTTTCTAACTTTTTGTCAGTAAAAATTTGATGGATATTTTAAACGACTTTCTATTGTTTTTACTTTTGTCGATTATTAAACAATGATTAAAAATAAACAACACAATGGGTTGAATATAATGGAAAATCAGTAGTCCTCTTTTTGATTGTATTTTCGATTAATTTAATATGTATTTTAAGTTGTTTTTAACGAAATAATATTGTGAGTGTATGAATGAAACTTATAATTTGTTTATACTGAACCTCAAATTTCAAATTCCATAAAAATTTTAAAAACTTGAAAAAACGAATATACAGTGGACAGCAAAAGTTATGATATTCCTGTCAAAATAAAAAATCTCCCCAAATTTTTAAAAAATTACGTAACTGAAAATGTGACACATATTTTTATTTTGTGTATTCACTTGCATACTACCGCAAATTCAAAAAATATCTCACTTTTTAACTAAATAAAACTTATAAAAATTGTAGACCAATATAACTCCATATTTAAACACAGCATAAGTCGTGGTACCCCTAGTCATAAACGGTCTTGTATTTGATTTACCCTATAAAATTTTATTGCAAAACTGTTGACATCTCTTAGACTTTTGTTGATTTACTTTAAAAAAACGTGACGGTACTTTCGAAATTTCCAAGAAGCTTTTATTTATGACAAGAAGTGAAGTCAAGTAATTTTTTAAATAGTCACGAAATAGATAAATTACCCAGCAAAAAAAAATGGTAGTCATTCTGTGACTATAACTTCTTTCATTGCTTCCTAAACTTCAGTTGACATTCTTTTATGATTTTTTGGTGTTATTCTAAGGCACTTCCAAAAGCATGAACACATGGTTCATATTTCAAATGCAGTGATCTGGATATAAACCCGATGCATATCTTAAAAAATCACTCTTCATTACTTCTAAAGCATAAGTTATAGTATATCGTATATTTTTTTTGAATCTTAAGCATTTATTCAAGTTGTGAAAATAGTTCTGATGAACTTTTTTAATTTTTTTATTAAATCATTTTTTTATATTTTAGTTTAAAATTTTATGAGGGTTAGAATCTATGCAGTTTTGCAAATTTTTATAGAAGTTTTGAAAAATCAAGAAAAACAGATTTTTTTTGACATTTAATTGAAACTAGCTGGCCTGTCCTTTGCATTTTTCAGCCTTAAATATTTATTCTATTTAACACTACATCATTTCCAGTTTTAATTCAGAATTTATCAAAATAATTTTAAAATTGTGTAAAAATTATTTCAAATTGCCCAAAAATGTTTTAAAATTGTCTAAAAATGTTTCCAAATTGTACAACCAGTTTTTACATTATCCAAAAGTATTTTAATATTTGTCTAAAAATTCATTAAAATTTTTGAAAAATGTTTAAAAAATGCTTTTTCACTAATGCAGAATTTTTCATTTGTTTTAATAAAGAGTATTTGTATATCAATGCATAAATTTCGCTTCTTTAAACTTATTTTTCTGCATTCTTATGAATTAAATTTTTATCAAAGCTTAAATACTAGAAAGTATATGAACATTTTCCACTCATGCAGCAGAATACCTAATCATTGTATTATCATTGCTTCCTTAGAGTAAAGTATGAGTATGTGAATACTTCCATCCTATGACACGCTAATGTTAAATTCATCGATGAAACCATCAGAAAAGAAGTGATGCCTTTGCCATAGTAGTGATGCTTTTATTGCTTCTTTGGCAGCTTTATTTTTGCTGGGTATACACCGAAACTTCTGAGATTATAAATATGCTCAAAGCGTTATAAATCGTTTTCAAAGATGAAAAAGAATTTAAAATAAGCCACGAACAGACTGTCCACTAAAGCTCAATAATTAAGATGGGCGAAAAATTTAAGCCATTATTAAAAAAGACCCATTCAGAAGTGCACCTAAAATATCTTCGGAGTTGTAGGAATCATTGGGAATCGTGGGTGCATTCTGTAGGCCGATTACAATGCTTGTACTATATAAATGCATTCGCAACAGAATATAAAATTAAAGCAAATGACTCTTGAGAAAAAGTAATTTTCACGGACAAATCAAAATTTAACATTTTTGTATCGAATTGATGTGGCGCAAAAAGTGCAACGAGCTAAATACAAAGAATATTATAAAAACTTGGAAGTATGGAGAGGCTGGAAGAATAGTGTGGGGGTGCATGTCAGCAGCCTGCCATGTCGCTGAGGAGACAATGCACAAAATGGTTTACATAAACATTCTAATAGAAAATCTTAATCAGAATGCTGAAAACTGAATATTCGAGATATTTATTATTTTGAGCAGGATAATAATCCTAAGCATACACCAGCTGGCGTTTATATGTGTATCGCAAATATCACCCCTCCTCAAAGTCCCGATTTGAATTCTATTGATCACTTGTGGCATATTTTATAAAAACGCATACGAAATAACACAATTTTTAATAAAGCCCAGCTAAAGAAAATACTTATGACTGAATGGAGTCAAATTTACGAAAACTACACAAAAAAAAACTTGTGCCCTTGATGTTCAATAATTCGAATTAAACGATCGAGTCACCAAAATGAACAATTAAACCTAACTCTAGCATTTATTTAAAGTATTCCCCTCAGTTATAATAAATGTTTGCAGGTCGATAAAAATATCGGATTGAGAACCACTTTCTGTGTCGATTTTACGTTATTCGTATGCCCGTCCGTATGTCCCTGTAAGCCTTGTTCAAAATTTAGTATGTTGAGATCTATTGGCCCAACCGTCCATATTTAGATCTACCTTTCATACTAAGGTCTTTGGGCACACAAAACTTTAGATATCTGATTGATATTTTTTTTATTGTGAATGTTACATAAAAACCATAAGTCAAATTAAAAAAATCGGATCATGCTTGGATCTAGTCCCCATATAAACGCACCTTTCCGATATTTACTTAAATTATCTTTTTAGCAATTTCGTTCAGAATTATCTCTATATTTCCGCCTGTTCATAAGAAATTTTAGAATCCCATAACCTCCAAACCAAAATGGGGACCATGTACCACTTGATTGTGGTCATAACCACCAATTAAAAATGGGCGTATGCCCCACTGACATTAAAACCGTTTTTTAAAAGGACATAATACCCGTTGTGGTGGGTTTATATTCTGTGGTATGTCCAAAGACAGCTTCGATGGGTAAAACTGTTCTGCGTAGCCGGCCTATGGCTGAGCTTAGAAGTTTTTCACTCTGTGGTATGTTTGTGACCGAAGCCAGCTTTGCTGAGGACAGGTTTTCTGCGTACCACACCTACGGAGGGGCTTGAGGGGCTTCCATTCAGAAATTTATTTTTTTTTTACCGAAAACTTAATAAGTTTGCCCAAATTTTTGCATAGCTTATTAAAAATTTAGCTTGACCTTTTTTGCATACTAGTAGCCCTTAAGATACGAAATTATACTGATAAACGAAATACAATCATTATTATTTCTTTTGTAAACATTATTCCCAATCTTATTTTTTTCTCTTTTTCAGTTGAGGAACTCACATGTTTGGCCACTTGGAAAGATGGTAATTCTCGTTATTTGGTGGGTTTAGTATCACATCATCATGCCATCTCCAATGAAGAACGTTATCGCTGCTTTGTCTATGAGAAAATATCTTCTTTAATGGGTAAATTTTATTAAAAAAAATAATGTAAATGTGCACAAGAAAACTTTATTAAACACATTTTTTTATTTAAAGATCTGGGGCACTTTGCTGGTCCAAGTATGTCAACTTCTAAAGATGCCGAATACAAGTTAGCACAATCAGGAGATGCTACTTGCAATGGTTTAGATAGTGCAGAGGTGAGAGATTTGAAATTTTGCAATTTTTTAGAAAATTTAGAGTAAACTATAGGAAAACCTAGCACTTAAGTGACAGTGTTGCATTAACTTATACATTTTTTTTATTTAAGGTGGGCTCACGTATAATGTCTTTACGCAAACCTCCGGTTACCGAAAGATGTGATTTTCCCGTATGGTTTAAGGGTCCCAGACATTGGCATGTTTTAATGGGAAATGCTGTTTACAATTATCATACAAAGTAAGTATTCTGTAAGGCTTTAAATGCAGGGAGATAAATCCTAAAATATATCATCAATTTTACAGTGACGGTTCAATACACATAATCAAACCCAATGGTTACATGGAAACACGTGCGCTGTGTGAACAAATTAATAAACAGACATCAACGGAAATGATGTCGGTGGTGCACTATACCACGGGATGGTAAAATTTATAATTTATTCTTAAGCAAGTGGAAAATTTTTTATGTACTCCTTTATTTTTAGTCAATCTGGTTTCATGTGTATGATGTTTTATCGCCGTGATACTCATGTCATTGAAATACAAACGGGTAAACCAGCCTCGAGACTGGAAGATGCCTGTGCTCCGGATCATTTTGATATTAACAAAACACCTCATATAACTTTATTGGGTAAGAGAAAAGTGAAATAAATTTAAAGTAAAAATATATTTTATACTTTTTTTTTGGTTTTCATTTAGCTTCTAATCCTGATCCCCAAATTTGCCCTATGGAAGGTTTATATAGCCTGAAAGGTGCCATAGGTCCTCCCTATCTAACCACCAGACATAAACGTAATCACAATAATAAGGTCCACGGTTTACACAATCATCATCATCAATTTGATAGTATAGAAAATAATGGCAGAGGTTATTTACACAAAAGGTACAGTCCTTAAATAAATAATTAATGTTCTTCCACAAACAAGCTGTAATATTTCTCCTTCTCTTCCAGGCATAGTTCTTTAAGTTTTCGCAATTCCCAACATGATGAAAAGAATGCCTGGCATTCAAACACCCGTGGTCTTCCTATACGCTCGCGTCGTGATGCTTCTAGTACTGCTACCCCTGTCGCCTTGTCGTCAAATCAAACCCAGTTGGCGACGTCTACTCAGGAGATTTTAGTGGTTGGTAACAGTACCAATGTAGGTTTCGTGAAAGATCCTGATGGTGATACTAGATTAAGGAGTAGACGTAATGTTCCTGAATGTGTAACAATTTATAAGGCCCAACGTCAATTGTGGGTGGGTTGTACCGAACCCAATGTTATTGATGTTAGGCCGTTATGTAATGATGAGGGTGATGAAGGTAAGTTCAATCACATTTTTATAAATTCAATTCAGAATTGTGCGTCCGTCTATATGTTTATGTTTCTATTCAAGAAATTGTAATCAAACTACAATTCGGAAATATAAAGATATTTCGATAAAATCTGGTACATAATTTTATATTAAACCCAGGACGGACCCTATTGCAATTGGTTAAAATAGGTCGATATTTGTACCTACATTCCATAGAAAGGCCCTATCAAAATTAAGTTTAAATGGTTTTTGACACACAAAACCGTAGAATTCTTGTTGAAATTTGGGTTGGTTGTTACTCATCACTGTTAGCCTGTGTTATCAAAAAAAATTTATTTTATTAAATTTTTCTTAATCTTTGTCTATTCTTACAATTTACAGAATATTCCTGTCATGGTTCTTGGTCCGAAAATGGTACTGTTTATATTATAGCGAGACACAAAGGTACCAAACATGGTGTTTGCATAAGCTATAGACCGACAGAAGGTACTTCGGCTAAATTGGTAGTTGGAGATGCCTGTTATAGAGGAACACAAAAACCACCAGAACATCATTTGGTAGCGAATTTATCAGTGTTTGGTAAGTACATATATATGTTAGTACAGGGTGGGCCATTTACAATTTTAAATTTGAATCGGCTATAAAAAAAAATTACTGATTATTTTTTTAAATTTCTAGTTTTATTGGAAAGGTTGAACTTTGTCATTTAAGAATGGAATACAATATCATTCATATGACTACCACGACTGGCTCGACAGTACCTCATCCGATTTACCCAATTTTTCAGTACATTTTCGATTGTTTTGGTCTCGAATCTCTTCAATGGCAACTTCGATTTCATGTTTCAATCCTTCAATTGTCTCTGGACGGTTTGCGTAACATTTATCCTTAATGGCTCCCCACAGATAATAATCCAAAGGGCTCAAATCACAGCTCCGAGGCGGCCAATTGACATCACAATTTCGGCTGATTATTCGATTTTTAAAAACAACGCGTAAAATATCGATGGTTGCGTTGGATGTGTGACATGTGACCCCGTCTTGTTGAAACCAAATTTCGTTCATGTCATTCTCTTGAATTTTTGGGAAACAAAAATTCCTTGAGCATGGCACAGAAACGCTTACCGTTAACGGCCCTGTAGTTAAATGACCCTGTAGTGGTGGTCATATGAATGATATTGTGTTCTATTCTCAAAGGACAAAGTTCAACCTTTCCAATAAAACCAGAAATTTAAAAAAAAATAATCAGTATTTTCTTTAAAGCCGATTCAAATTTAAAATGGCTCACCATATATATGGACACAATTAAAGCGACAAGCGATGAAAGGTTTTAATATTTTAATATATTACTTAAACTTTTACACATACTAAGGGCTTTTATTCTATAGCAGAGTTGTATTTTAAAAGTTATCGTTTGTCGTGTTTATTATGTTTATATATCATTTTTTTAACCTATTTTATTTAATACTATATCTTTTTTTTTATATCTAGGTAAATGTGGTGAAACTGGTTCGACATCCCCTACAATACCCATCATAAGTTGGTTAAATCTAATCATAGCCACTATATTAATTACATTTTTAAGTCAATTGCCGATACAAAGATGATTTAGAAACTAAACATATAAAAAATCGCTTTAAATAATAAAAAAAAACAAACATTTATCTAAATAAGCTGAATTATAAATTAACAAAATTAAAAGAAAAAGTTTTCATTCTTTAAAAAAATTTGCAAAACTCACATGTTAAAAACACAACAAACAAAACAAACGATTTTTTTTATAAACTGCACCTTAAAAATGTTTTTTCGTTTAATAAAATATAAACTAAAAATTGAAAATTTTAATAATAAGACTTTAAAAAAATAAATAAATGTAAATACCTAAAAAAAAGAAATTGCATTAAAAAACTAAATAATTAATTAATAAATTATTGTGTTATTAAATAATTATCTAAGTTCTAACAAATTTTTGTTTATTTTTTTATATAAATGTCAATAATTAAGTCTAAAACTAAAACTAAAAAAACAAAAACTAAATGTTGTATACTACCCCCCAAGTGATTGTAAATATGAAAAATATATAATAACATTTTTATAATTTTTTGCTATTTTGTAAATAATTAAATGTTTTTGTTAAAAGAAAAAAAATAAATATTTAAATTAATAAAAGAAAAAATGGTTTTGCACAAAATTTATAAAAACAAATTTAAAAAAAACTATGCTGTGTGTAATACCATTATTTTAAGTTATTTAAGTAATTTCGTTTAAAAATAATGGTATGGTATAATTGTTTTTTTATTTTTATTTAATATATTTTTTATATTTATAAGCTTTATATAAACAATATAAAAATATAAATTGTATGCTAAGCTTATTTTAAATTTGATTATGAATTATTATAATTTTTTTTGTAATAAATAAATATATTTAATTAAAAAATTAAAAAAAAACGCATTGTTATACGATTTGTATAAAGCTTTAAGCTATTAATGTCTATTTAAATATTTCAGGTTTGATTAAAATATAATTAATATATATTTATTTTATAATTTTAAGAATTTTTGGTTTTCGTTTGATTAGGTGTATTTTCGGTTCTAATGAATGTTTGAGGTTTTAGGTCCTAAGAAGTGAATTTAAGTATTGTATTTGGTACGGAATATTATTTCTATTTTATAGCGAGCTTTCAACATCCGGGTATTTACGAAAACAAAACAAATTAACGATTTTTAGCTAGGTTGATACATGTAAAAGATCTCTTCAGAAACCAAAGTTTTAGAGCCTCTAAAAGAAGGCAGAGCCTGAAAAAAATACCTATTAAAAACGAATATTATTTTTTTTTTTTTCAAATCTTAAGTTTACGATTTTTAAGTATAACTATATTAAGTTTTGTTGTTTTATTAAATAATATTTTAGATTGGAAAATATCCGAAAGGGGTACATTGACCACCCCAAATCAATCTTAAGAAAAATAACAAGAGGCAAATGTTGGGCATTTCTGACGTGCGAGTTGGGTAATATATGCTAAACTAAATTTGAATTTTCAAAAGGGCTAAAAAATTCTTTAAAAACTATTTGATCAAATTTTAAAATTTCATAGAAATTTGTAAATCTGAATTTAATTTAGCCGGTTCGCAACCCCCCTTAATAAGTCAACTGAGTCAATGAATTTGCTTATCTTTTTCATAATTCATTTTACAATATTAAGTGTGTTTGGAAACTCAAAATGTGTACAAATTCGTACAAATTTGTTAGATTTTTTTTTTGCAGAGAGCAAAAATACAGATAAAAGTGACAGTTTGATGCAAGAGAATTTACTAATTTTTACTGGATAAATTTTTGTCAGTAAGAATTTGTAAGAAAAACAAGACAGCTGATTGAAAAACATATATTTGAAAAAAATTGTCAAACACATTAAATATTTATTTATAAAAGTAAAAGAAAAAAATGTGTAAGTAGCAGCTTATTTACGATGAAATAAGTAAGATATAAGTTCGGAATTTTTCTGGAGAATACTTCACATTTAATTTCTGTTTTTTAAGCATATTTTCATATTGACCGATTGAATTTTTTTGTTGTTTTAACCATCTTACTAATTCTTACAAATTTTCAGTTTCGTACTTTTTTTTTGGAAAATTTTTCTTTTTGGGAGTAAATTTTGTCTTACTCTCTGTAATTTTGTTACTAAACTTTACTGGAAAAGTACACAAACGGACCTATTACTGCTTTGCAATTGCATGCAACAACATATATATATTCCCCGTAAGGAGCATAGGGCCTCTCGGTTTCTGTAATCGTTTTTATTTAGGATGTAGTAGCTGATTGGACTTCTCCACCTGATCCTGGTGCTGGGGCTGCCAGTATATCTCCAGGCCGACATTCGACAGAGCCTCGTTGGCGTTAACAGAAACCAAGTCCATTCTGGACAGTGAGTGAGGTTGTCAATTGGAAAGGATTGGCTATGTGTACAAATATACGTTTTATTTGTATTCGCTTCACTTTCCCATTAGACACAACATATAGTTGTAAAATATTTGTTTTTTTTAATTTACAAAAAACAATCATTTAGGTTTTCTGCTTGAAAAATTCTTACAAGCAAAAATTTGTTTAGTAAAAATATGCATACTCTCATAGAGGAAGAATAGTGTAGAGGATGCAACGCCGACAGCGGCCAAATAAAATTTTATACAGAATGCAAAGGTTCGGAAATTGAAAGAAAACAGGGGAAAATTGAGCAAATTTCCCTGATTTCTGTACAAATTTTAGTAAATTTCCCTGTTTTTAAACCTTTTTTCAAATCCAATTGGGAAATCTCCTAAAAACTAATTGGATTTGCAAAGAAAATCAATTGGAATCGCAAAAAACCAATTTGAAAAGATGCCGAACCTTTGTAATTTGCCCATATAAAAAAAGAGAACGTTTTTTACTACGTGAGCGGCATCGACATGGTGTGATACTCTCAACGTCGAACTGTTCTGTTTACTGAGAATTTGTACACTTCAATGTATACAAATTATCCAGTAAACGAACGGCACTATTATTAAACAAACAAGTTCGATTTATTGTATAAAAGTCGGAAAATTTTAAGTACAAATTTTTATGATTTTAGTGCATATTTTTGGATCCACAAGGCATATTTTTACTTAAGTGCACATTTTGCATATTTTAAGGATATTTTAAAAACATACTTTCGTTATTTTTGTGAATGAAATTTGCTGCTCTGTTCATAAGCAACAACCGTATTGCAAAACCAAGTAAACAAAATCAAGCCGGAAATGCTGTCTACCTGGTACCCACCCTTAACCTATAATTTGGATCATATTCAGAAAGCGGTCCAAATTTTATCAAATATCATGAATATGGGTTTATATGGGAGTGACCTAGTCCCCCCAAATATGATTCAATTTTCTTTGAATTTTGAGACGTAATTTTTTGTCACAGTTAATGCTCACAACTAAAATTTCAACCAGTTATCTACGGTTTTGTGTGTCTTAAACTATTTAAGCCCTATTCTGATAGGACCTTTCTATTAAAAGTAAGTCTAAATTTATGTCAATTTTTATCAAATTCAATTGGATTCTCAACATGGATTGATTCTAACCAAAATTATCATAATCGTTGTTGGTCCCATAAATAAAATAACTTTAAAATATTCTTAAATTTGCGGCCTGTAGCATGCAAACATACAAAAGAACCAATTTTTGGGGAACTCTAATGTACACACTAGCTCTAAAATTGGATCGGTTCCAACCAATTCGTCCTTGATCTGATATGAGTTATTGTATAATACCAAATTTTATCAAAATCTCTACATATTTGCGACATATGGCGGGCGAACAAACATAAGAGCCTTGTATAAGGACTAGGACATGGACCGATTCTGCATCAACAAGCCCATAGACAAACAGAAGGATGGACAGACATTGCTAAATCGACTTAAAAAATTATTCCAAATCAATCGGTATATAAGGTGCATCTAGGTCAAATTTTATTACACCCTGTTTAAATAGTGGTGTAGGGTATAAACAAAGATCTTAGAAAATAAAGTTCGGGCCCATTTTTATAAAAAAAAATCATATTAGTATTACTAAAGAGATTTAAATGATTTTTTGTGTAATGTTAGGTAATTTTGGAACATTTTGGACTGCAGCCCGCGTAAAAATTTTTTCAGTGGTGGCAACACTAATGGAAAGGATTAAGAATCGGTGGCGTTTTTTAAGAGTTTTGTGGTGCCATCAGAGCACAATACAACAGGAAATAAAATCGTCAATCTTAAAGAAAAAAAATTAATGAAATAGCAAAGGAAAACTGAAAAATATGTCATTTAAAGTTTCAGGTTAACTTTAGAATTGAAAATACATTCATATTTGTGTAAAAACTTGAAATTATTTTTTCGTTCGTATTCGAAGTTTTTAAAAACAATCAATTCTATTCATTTTTTTTTTTATTTGGTAAAAATGTGGCAAGAAATTAAATCAGAGAATAAGAAAAACCTTTAAAAAATAAAATACGTTTTATTTCTCTCGGATATCGGTACACGATTGTTTACAACTTTTGGAAAATATTTTGAGTTATTTATAAAACACTCATATTCATTACTTTTCGGAATCATTTCTGAATTAATATTTCCCCTGATTTATGAGTAGTTTTGGATTCGTCAAAAAAAGACAAGAAAAATTTTAAACCTCGAAAAAGTTTCATTCCTAAATCAATTTTAATTTCAAAATTAATGGGCTAAAAAAGTATTACACTTTAAACTTATTTCGGGGTCATAATTTTTGAGGTCTCCAAAATTTGCTGGCTTTCATTATTACAAAAATTAAATTTTTCTAACTTTGCTTAAAGGATAGTAAGTTGTGTAGGTTTGACGTGAAAAAATTTTATACTCCATATAAAAAAATGATTTCACGCAAATTTAATATACTGTACTACTAATATTTTTTACAATTTAAATTATGTTTAAAGGCCAATAAAATTCGAGTGAAATTATTTCACGGGAAAAACAATTTACTATGCTTAAAGAGTAAATAATAATAACGAGATTTAAAAAAAAAATGATATTGGTTGAATTTTCGGCAATGTTTCAAAATATTTTTAACAAATATAGTTTTTAAACTATTTTTAAAAATTTACACTGACCAACATTGCTTAAGTGACCAGATGTTATGTTCACCTAAACCTAAATATACAATTTTTAGGATTAATTTCAAATTTAAAAAAAAGTAATGGCATTTAAATGCAAAGACAATACTAATGAAAAAGAGTTACTTTACAATTACAATTGAGTTTCTAATAATTACTATGGAATATTTATGTATATTCAGTTAATTTTATAAAAAAAAAAAAATATTTTTTATATATTTTTATTAATTCACATTTTTATTTATTAAAAAAAAAGAAACTCATTATACAAAACAGCAACTTGTTTGAATTGACAAAAAGAAAAATTGCACAACTTTTTTTTTATATAATTTTTAAATTTTCATTTATGGGTTTTTCACTAACAACAAAAATTATAAATTAAAAAAACCATACATTTAAAAAAGAAATTATAATTAAATGTACAAAAATCAAGACAACAAATAATATTTTGCATAGAAAAATTGCATTCATTGGTTTCATATAACAAAAAAAAAAAAAAAGAATTATTAAAAAAACACAACAAATTAAAGAGAAAAACTAAAACTTAACAAAAAACAAAAAAAAAATAGTTATTTAATAAAAACAAAAACAACTTTAAAAGTAAATAAGCATAATGTAGTTATAATTAATCTAATTAATTATAAATAAATGTATTTATAACAAAACAAATATATTAGAATATTGAAAATATAAAACTAATTAAGTAGCACTAAATAAATATTAATAATAAAACAAAAAGGTATCAGTATAATCATTTTTTTAAATTATAAATAAAATAAAAAAAAAATAAATATAAATAAAAAACATTAACATTTTTTCAATTAAAACAAAACAAAACAAAAAAACATCTAAATAAACTAAAATTAAACAGATTGACAAAAGAAAAGGATTTAATTATTAAATATAAATTGATTTAAATGTTTTTTAGAATGTTTAAGGCAATTATGAGGTGATATAGATCTAGAAACTTGTTTAAATATATTCACACATTAAAATAATAAAATCTACAACACAACACAACACACTCCTCCTCCTCCTCCTCCCCCATATACATTTCCAAAAACATAAAAAAATTAAATAATAAAAAACAAACGCTTATGAATGCATTAATTATAATTAACGAATGAAAAAACTATAAAGATGAAAAACTTATAAAATCTTAATAAAACATCCTCAAAACTTGTGAAAAAAATAATAATCATCTTGGCATAGATTTTCTAAGTTGACAGTTTTTTTTTCCTATAAAAATAGGGTTAAGTGTTTTTACTACTTAACAATACAGTAAAGGAGATTTCAATAAGGGCACATAAAATGACATCAACTGAGGTTTATTGGAAAATTTTCAAACTCACAATATTGCTGAAGAAATATTTATTATTTTTATGATTTCAAGACATATCGTCTGCTTATTATTTATTTGACCCATATGCCAAAAGTCGTTATTACATTACATTTTTTAATTTTTGTATGCAAAATTGGCAGCGAGATCAAATTTGACACTGGATATCTCAGATATGACACAAAATGTCAAGTAACGGAAATCAGATAGAGAATATTTACATTATATATCAACTCAGAACTCTTATTCATATAAATATGATCAGTGGGTCAAACCAATAATAAGCTGACGAAATGGTAAATCTGGTTAAATATTTTTGTTTAATTTTACCTTTTTTAATCTAGATCGTTTAAGTTTGACGTTCATTGCCTTAAAAGAATATATTTGGCAATAATAATAATAACTTACCCCCAGTCTATGTAGACTAAAAATAAATATGTAGACATATATTGCAACAAATGTCAAAACTATTTTATCTTTCCTGTAGACCACTCGACTATTTCCTATATATTTATTACCGGCAATATAGGTTATATGTCGCAAGATTTTCGGCAATAGCAAAAAAAAAATTTAATTTAGAAGAATTAAATAAAAATTAACAAATCATAAGAGAAAAAAAAACGAACTTTATCACGGTTTTTACAACATTAATTCTTGAATTTTTTGAAATTAACATAAGCTCGGCAAATTTTGTGCCGATATTCTGCCAAATTATTTTACTTCTTACTTAGAGACAATTTATACGATGCAATTGATTGCGTGCAATTTTCTTGATCCCTTTTCAATGTTGCTTCCCAAGTTCTGTCTATTTATACGGTGACTTTAATTACACGAAAACTGAATGTAAATGAAGCAACAAAAGAAGAAGAATGAGAGTGAAAGAGAGAAACATGCACGAAAAACGAAAACCGTGACTTTTGTTATCCCGCTTGTTTTTCTGCCCCATTCGCCAACAAACAAAAATTGCACACAATAATTGCATGCAACAAAGTCACCGTCTAAATTGGCTCTTAGATATTTTTTTCTAATACAGGGCTTTACAAAAGCTGATTATTTTCTTTGCAAATATTAAAAAAAAATTAACAGTTATCACTAAAGAAAACCAGCCTTTACCGTTGTGTTTTTGATCGAATTCGCAACAGTATTTTTTTTATAAAATTACAACATTTACAGCACATACCGTTATGTTAACATTTTTAGTAGATTTTATCGACAAACGTTTTTGGGTGTACCTAAGAAGCTTGCTAGATTTTGAATGAATCTAAATATCGGATATACGAAGATTTCTGAAATACTTCTTACCCGATTTGGGAGTCTTTACTAAATTTGTATATTCAAAATAATTTTTTTGTTGCCCGATTTTGTCACCGTAGAATATGAAATTTTAAAAGTTATTCCAGTTTTCTTAAAAACCAGTAACCGTTCTTGACTAATCTTAAGTCAAATTTTGTGGGAAGTTTAAAATTTTAATCAGAAAAGATTTTAACAGCAATTAATCAGTTTATAAAGATATATTCGAAGAAAACAAAAATTTTTACTTATTCCGAAGTTATTTTTTGATGGTTAGGTTTTCAAGTTACTTCATAAATTTAATAAATTAAATTAACTAATCTTTAGTTAATTGTAAGAAAACTTTAAAAGAATTTAAAAAAATTTAAGCTACCAATTTTTTAAACTTAACAGTATTTTTCAGAGTTACCAGATTTTTTAAATAGAATGAGTTTAAAGCAAAAGAGTGTGAACTCAAAGTTTGTCTATTACCTTATTTAAATTTCCTCGACTGTATTTACTTTACCTAGCTTCATTATCATCGCCATCATCAAATAATGTTTCATAAAAAAATCATGTCATTTATAAGAACAATATTTTTTATTTTCAATCCTGTGTAAATATGAATAAATAAATTTGCATAATTGTATAATGTAAACCAAGCATTATTATTATTTTTTTTTAATTAGGAAACCAATTAACGAAGCGCAAACATTAGGCGTTTCGTTTCTCAGATAATAAGAGTGCATAAAAAACAGTTGAAGTAATGTATGTTCTAAGCCATGGATATATAAAATGTTTTAACGTATAACACTCTCCAATAACAATTTTGATGATTTCAATATTGGAATTTTAAGAACGATTTTAAAAACGGAATTTCAATAATAAGTTCTCGTAGTTTTTTGTTGGGACCTTAAGTGTCGGCCCAGAATAAGAACGTTAAATGCAACGATTGTTGCTATGAGAGAAAACGCGCCCAAAATAGCGACGTCGACGGTGACTGCACAAACTGTCAAATTAACTTAAGTGCAGAGTTCCGTAGAGATTCTTTACTCTATAGTGTCTCCTTTCCCAATTTTTTTTCGTTTTGATATTTTAATTTTATAAAAACAATAAAAAGATATAATTATTTTACGTTGTTCATTCGTAAGTATACAAAGAGAACATAAGAGCCGTAGAATATCGTATGGTAATTTTACTCATGTTTTTGGTTTACGAAAAACTTTTAAAATGCGGGAACTCCGTTAAGAGAATTATAAACAAAAAAAAAACAAGAGAATAAGAAAAAAACTTTTTGAAAATAAAATAGATTATAAAGGGTGTCCCAAGAAGAACGCAATTTTTAAATTTTAAATAAAACAGATATTTAAAAAAAAATCGTGAAACTTTATTATATCGTAAAGTAGACAGAATGAGGTTATGTATGGAACAATATATCGTGCAGATGGCCGCCGCGGCTTTGCTGGCATGCACGCGATCTTTTAATGAAATTTTCAATGACCGTTTTGCATGAATGTTGCGGTATTTCATTAATGCAGCGTCCAATTTCCTCTTTTAAGGCTTCAGTCGTCGTCGGCTTATTCGCGTAAACCATCGACTTCAAAAAACCCCAAAGAAAAAAATCGAATGGTGTTAAATCACACGATCTAGGCGGCCAATTCTGATCTCCAAAACGCGAAATAACACGACCGGGAAATGACTGATGCAGCAATTTAATTGTTTCTCTGGCTGTATGACATGTGGCGCCGTCTTGTTGGAACCACATGCCCTCCACATGCATTTCTTCAATTATAGGCAAGAAAAAACTGGTTATCATTTCACGATACCGAACACCATTGACTGTTTGCGCTTGACCTGCCTCATTTTCATAAAAAAAGTCCAATGATTCCTCCAGCCCAAAAACCACACCACACAGTGACACGTTGAGGATGCATTTGCTTCTCGTGAATCTCTCGACATCAATGCGACAATTCTGCCTATTGACGAAGCCATCAAGATGAAAATGGGCCTCGTCACTGAAGATGATTTTATCGGCAAAATCAGCATTTTCATGTTGTCTCTCCAATACCCAATTAACGAACTCCCTTCGCTGTCCATGGTCAGCTGGCTTCAGTTCCTGAGTCAATTGAACTTTGTATGCATGAAGATACAAATCTTTCGTCAAAATTCGCTGCAAAGTGGATTTGGAGACACCAATTTGCTGAGCTCGGTGTCGAATTGAGGTGGATGGAGTTTGAGCGACATCATCACGTACAGCTGCGACATTTTCGGTCGATCGACCTGGTCGATGGCGCGTTGTTGTCTTTACATCACTAACAGACCCAGTTTCGGCAAATTTATCCATTAATCTCTTTACAGTTGACTCTTTTGGAGCATTATTGTGACCCCAAATTGATCGCAATTTGCGAACTGTAGCCGTAAAACTTTCACCATTTTGGTAAAACAATTTCACAATAAGAATGCGTTGTTCATTCGTGTAGCTTTTACTAACCTCGTACCTTCTACTAGCAAACAATAGCAATTGTTCAAATGTCAAACAATGACACTTCGAATGTTGCTAGATTTAAAAATTGCGTTCTTCTTGGGACACCCTTTATTTCACAATTGCAACGCTCGGCGCGTTTTGTCAATTATTATAGAAAAGTATATCACGTTGTTATTTTGGGCCGTCACTAAATAGATATCTGGAGAATTCGGTGGGTGGTGTAGGACTTTCAATTTCAGCGTTTCAAAGTAGGTCTTGATCAGTCTTGCATGTGGCCAAGCGCTGTCACACTGCAAAATCTCTTTTTCGTGCATTTTTTTCGTCTTCCGACCGTTTATGCTTCAGTGCGCGGCTCAAACGCACGAATTGAGTCTGACAGCCTTCCCCTGTGACGGAACTTGCTCAAATTTTGACAGTAGTCTATTAAAAGGTGGTACTTGATGGGAGCAGTGTTGCGTTTCATATAACTACGAGGGAAGTTCGAAAAGTCACGGACTTATTGATCCGCCCTCGTACTAATTCTACCAACTAAAAATTAAATTTTAAATGTTAGTTGAAATTAAATTCTGAACGTAATGTAATGCAGTTTTAGTCACACGACTTTTGATTTTTCGCTAAGCAAATAAGTGTACAGTAAATCCTCCCAATAAGATCAGCGATCTTATTAGAGTAAGATGTCCGCTAATTGCATTTTAAGAGGATAGAAGAGTGGCGTAAATTACATAAAGCAAAAGTTGGTAAGTTACAGTTATAATTTTTTGTTAAATTGGTTTGTCTATAATTTTTTTGCAATATTCTTGAATTTCTGTTTGTTTTTAGGCCCTGTGTAATTTACATTCAAATTTAAACAAAAACATTTGAAAACGTGATTTTTTTTCTAATGAAATAATAAAAGAAATTAAAACGATTTTTTTTTCTTCATCAGGAATTAAAAATGTGCATGACTAAGGCAGTTTTTGTTGCTGATGCGCGATCATCTGTTGCAGATGCTTTACTACTGCTCAGCAACTGCACAGTTTGCTTTTTAGAACTTTTTGCAAATGATAAAAAATATGTTCACCACAAAAACATTTACAAATATTATTGAAAATCTTGATGGTAAAATGAGAAATTTTTCTAACATATAAAATAAAAAGAATTAATAGAAAGATAAAACGACTTTTGATTATTAAAAATCAATTAAAACAAAAAAGAAGACTGACCTCGCATTATTGCATCGGTGATGATTTTTTGAACGTTTTACTTTAATTATGCTGCAGTGATGCGCAACTACTGCATTTACGAATGTACTCAAATAAAATTAATGGTTAATTCCAAAAAATCATTAAGCATCTTTTATTTTTAAAAATTTTTTAAATAAATTAAAATCAAAAATATTAACCGAAATTTAAAAAGTAAAATATAAAAATTTAAAAAAACTAATGGTTTGCGAAACTGAGATTTTTGTGCGCCGGACTTTTTATACACTGTTCCAATTTCAGTTATATTTTTAAATTATGTTATTTTGACACTGATAGGTTTTATTCTTTTCAAAATATTATTTTCATATACATCGGAAATATTGCAAACTAATTTCTAAAGTGCTATGTGGCCCAAACTATGCATTTGTTGAAAAAAAGTTTAAACCCAAATAAAGCATCCACCGTACGTGCAAAAAGTTCGTTAGCCTGGACTAAGAGTGTTGTCTACTAGCAAATTTTTAGATGAGTGTTGTCCACTAGGAACTTTTTAAATTATCGGCCATAATCTGTATATCACTTTAAGGTGAAAGTAAATATTTCCAACATTTATTTTTTTTATATCTTTTAGTTTGATTAAAATTTTAAGTGAACGTTGGTCATTTAATGAAAACAAGTTAAAATCGAATCAAATAAAACTTCATAAAGCACAGTGTAATAAAGGGTTTTTCAATTAGGGCGGGTAGATGGCATGGTGTCGTCCGCTGTGTGGCACGTAGCGCCATCGTGCTGGAACCACATGTCATCTACGTCCATATCGTTCAATTTCTGACCAATAAAAATCGGTTATCATCATTCTTTAACGCTCGCCGTTAACGGTGATGGCCTCACCAACGTCGTTTTCAATATACAGACCAATGACGCCGCCGGCGCAAAATTCGAACCAAACAGTAAGATTTGTGGATGCGTTGCTACCTGGTGAATCTCATGTGGGTTGGCTTCGTCCCATTGCGCCTCCTCGCTAAAGATGATTTTTCGGCCAAAATTTTGATAATAAAGTTTTATCATTTCGACATGCTGCTCAATCGTGTTACTTGTCATGGTGCTTTGGCATCAGTAACTGAATAATGAAACAACATATTAGAGACGGCATTAAAACAAGATGGCGGTCACAAGCCGCCAACATCTACCCGCGCCAATTGCAAAATCCTTTGTAACGACATTAATTTAAATTTGAAGTATATTTATACATCTTTTGGTTTTTATTATAAATTACCACAAAATTAGTTTGAACATGTAAAAAAAAAAAAATTCAAAAAAAGTTCCAGAATTGTCCGCTAATGAGAGATAACGGGCCTGTTCGGAAATGCATCACTGCGCTGCTCTGATGCGCATCGCGTTCGTAAAAGCATAAGTTGGCATCACTGGAAATGTTAGATGTTCGAAAAAGCATCACTAAAGCAGATGATGCCCAAACAAATGTCGAACACGCATCACAAAAATGGCT
Organism: Eustalomyia histrio; assembly: GCA_949748255.1. Lineage (NCBI taxonomy): Eukaryota > Metazoa > Arthropoda > Insecta > Diptera > Anthomyiidae > Eustalomyia > Eustalomyia histrio. The sequence goes on from OX456523.1 coordinate 9,112,497, forward strand.
GATGCAATTCAAGAGTAGGTACAAAATTTGCTATTTATTTAATAGTTTTCTTCAATTTATTTTTGTTTTTGTACTTTTTAGGAGCGAGGCCGATGCCAAATTTAATAAATTATTAATTAGTGTTCGATTTGACATGGAGGAGGTCTAAATATTTTACAATGAATTTCTTTTTTTTGTACTTTAAAAATCGATTTTTTGTAAATTGCTCAATTTACAATCAATTTTACTTTCATCCAACTCACAAAACAAATTTATTATTAACTTTTCCTGTTAATGCTCATGCGTTCGAAATTGTAAACTGCGCAACAAACATAGCATCAGCATCGCAAACTAATCACCCCTGCGCATCAGATGCAGAGCAGTGATGCATTTCCGAACAGGCACAACTTTTAAGAATATCTTAGTATAGTATCTGTGTCTGATCAGGAGTGGGTCCTCTATAGATAAATTTACACTTAGTGTTGATTGAAAATATCCATCGAAATAAAATTGTACGTTGAAGAGAAGTGTCCGCTATTGTTTCAGTCCATTGTGTTCCATTTTATAACAAAGAATTTTCCCTTTATATGTAACACTGTTTATATTTAAAACTTACTTCATCAAAACCAAATAATATTAAAGATTATTTTTTTTGTTTTAATTATTATTTATTATTTAAATTTATTTTTAACTTTTAATTTTGCAAACACTTGAAGCTATTAACTAATTTTTTTTTAATTAAGTGTTTTAACAAATAATAAAATGTTGTAAATAATTTTTTCATTACTGCTGTATAACAAAAATTAAGCAAATAATTTATGATTATATGAATTTTTTAAAAAAAAAAAAAAAATTTTAACAATTTTTTTCTTAATTATTATTTTGTACAATGTAAAATACTTATAATAAAAATTCTTTTAATAATTAAAAATATAGTTTTATTTAAGCTAAAAATATTTCTGACAAAAAAAAAACATTGTAATGATGTTTTAAGGCAGTTTTTTAAATTTTTCAAGTTTCCTTTGACTTAATTTTAGTGTTAGCTGCATTTAATAATGTTAAGTACGTAGATTATAATTGCTAATGAAATCCTGGCATTTTTGTCATCCCACGAAGGAGGCTTTCAAGTGTCCTTTTTCAAAATAGCATCAGCTGTAAAGTTTGGAAAAGAGAAGAAAAAACTTTTCGGCCGATTAAGATTAACTAAAATAAAATTCATTTTTGGTGTTTATCTCATAAATATGTCATGCCGGTATGTAAATAAGTTTTTAAAATTTTAATCCTGCCCTCAGCGAAATCCTCCAAATGTCGATTTATCCTACTGTGTTTGATCAGTTTAACATTTGTGAAATGTCATTGGCAAAATACCTCTATAACTGCAATTGCTTCAACTTCTTGATGGATTTGGTTTAAGCTGCACAAAAGCTTTCTCTACGTTCTTTTGTAACTATAGAGACCTTTTTACTCGGTTACAGTTAGTTTCCTTTTGAATTTTCTGCTTATAATTCTTTTAAAAATAAATAAATCTTATTTTGAAAATTACCTGATATTTTTTTTTTTGCTGAATGTAAAATCTTCAGTGAAGCATTCTGATCATTTAAGTAGCCTTGTCTTATGGTCATCTTTTAGTGTAAGGCTTTGAATTCTCCCTTTTTCCCCAGATTATGGTAGGTGGACCTTCAGATACACTATTTTCTGTTCTCTAAGATTGCTGAGTACTTCTTCTCTCTGCTTGCTCTTTAAATGCTGTTGGTTGTTGTTTTTAATCAAAATCTCTCTTTTGCGATTTTAATTATTCTCTTTTTTATAGTTTGAAACAAATATCGATCTCTTTTTAAAAATATTTGGCGGGTGAGGTTTTTTTTTAAAGGAATATTTTTTAGTAGATTTTTTATTAAAAAAAAGGCAGTTCTAAATTAAACCTCACCCTTGAAGCTAAAAGTTTAATGCATTAAACACAAATATATGGGAATTTGGGACTGAAAACACAAAGTTTAGAAAACATATTGAAATAGTTTTTATCAAATAAACTATATTAAGGAAATGAAACTATATTTAAACCAGTTAATTGAGTGAATTACTATAACTAAACGCATATAAAATATATAAAACTAATAATTTTAGAGAAACGTATAATAATGTACATAATTAAAGCTGAGCTGCTGGTGGTTAAAAGGACAAAAAAAAAAGGATATGCGAAAACGTGTTAATAAGACGACGTAGATCTATAAATGTTTTTAATTAAGAATGAAAAAAAAAAAAAACTAACAAATATATTAAGACGCATATTTAGGATTATTTGTATTAGAAGAACAATTTATGGTATTCGGAAATGATTTTGAAAATATAGTAGTTTTAAATAATACGCGTATATAAAAATATATATTTAAATTAAAAAAATAATTAGTAAATAAATTATGTATTTGTAATATTTGTAATAAAAAATAAAATAATAATTTGTTTTAAATTGTATATCATACGTGCGTTTTTTTTTTCAAAACTCATGCTACATACAAACATTTTATGTAATGTTTTATTCTGTTAAATTTCGCAGTTGCTAACTATTATCGCCATAACTATTAATAAAAACGAAAAATTATACCCAACACCAAACAAAAAAAAAATATGATATGTTGCAATTTTAGCAGATTTGGAACATTCTACATTTAAAAAAAATACATTTTTTACATTTCAGATTCAAGCATTTTGGCATTTTGAAAGTCTATAGGACTTTTACAGAATCGATAGACGATAATATGTATAAGCAATAATTAGGAATTTTAAAATATATTAAACTTTTATAAGACATTTTTACTACATCCATTAAACATAAATTTTTCCATCAATTTCAAACGTATAATTATTTAGAAGCTCATTTTCACTTAACTCTCTTCTTGCGCTTTCAATCTTTTTCAAAATGTGTTCTCTCTCCCTCTCAATACATTCTCTTTTGTGACAATTTTTCATATCTGAATTCATAATCTCTTTCATACTTTTATGTTAATTATTCTCTTAAAGCTCTCTTCTACGCATTTTGATTAAACGTATTCCATTACATACTTTACATTTTCTTGCACTCTTTTTGGTAATTTCTCTTATAAACTTACACACATCGCTTAAAAAAAATATTAATTTAAATATATTTCAATAGTTTCACACATTTGTGGTCTATTTTACAATCATAAATTATATATTTAACGGGGGTTTTGAAAATTTTAATTATAAACTAACATTCTTTATCACCCACTTTATAAAAATTTGATTAGGCTTGTTTTCTATACCTTAGAGAATCGAACAAATTTTTGCGCATTTTGTTTGTAAACATTCAAATATAAATACCCCTTTTTGGGAATTTTTAAGTCCTTAATTAACCCTCTTAATTATTATTTATACAATATTATTTTTAACATATAATAGTCTTAATTTTATATCATCTTATTTAGATTTTGACGCATTTTGTAGAATTAAAAAACTATTCTATATTAATTGTTTTTAATTCGCAGCCATTCTTTCTATACTCTCACTTCTTTTTGTTACTCATTTATACATAATCTCTTATTTAAATTTTTTTTTTCATTCTAACATCTCTTCATAACGTTACTTTCCTCCACGACTTACTTCATTTTAATTTTCCCTGACCTCTCACGACTAAACACTATAATCATTCACTCTACCACACAATTTTACACTACTACAATCTCACAAATATTTTCTCTTAATACATTTTTCTCACATATTTTTCAAATCCCACTGGTTTTAATTAAACGCATAGCATTTTGAGAGATTCCTTCGCATGCTAAAACTCAATTTTACTGCTCACCCAACCATTCTGACTCATAATATTCTCTCATTCCTTTCATTTTAAATTATTGTTATAATCATCACAATTTACACATTATTCTATTTGCTACCAATTTTCTTATTTTCATTATTTGTGATAATTTCAATTCATACATAATATTCGCCTTTTCATACTGATCAAAATCAACATTTCATTAAGTTATGTTGCAATTATTTTTCGATTCAACTTTTATTCATGTTCTTGCGATTATTTCGATTATAAAAATTTAGTTTAAATTCTCTCGTACCTGTACCCATAATTCACGCATTATTAATTTTGACTCTTCGGACCAAAACAATTGAAATCATATTTTCTTTTATCACCCAAAATTTTTACGTTCTTCTGCTCTTATTTTACTCATAATCTTGTGATTATATCTTCGTATCACATATTTCTCGGTTAAATTACCAACACTCTATTGATTATTTTTATAGCAAACATAATTTGCTCTTACTTTACTTTTTATTTACTTTTTATTTATTTATTTTTTTTTTTTGCAAACAGAAATTAAATTCTCTTTCTTTAACCGTCATTTTTTTATGCTCTTATAATTATTTCATATTCGTATTCATAACCAAATTCTTGCAAAATAAATTTTTATTCTTCGTACTAAAACATTTCAAATTATATTTTCTTTTTAAATTCTTTCAAATTTTTTAATTTTTTTAACCCAAACATTTAAAGATTTTTCAAGATCATAGATTTTTCTTTCACTCGGCTCATATACTTGAGATTATCTCAATTTATTTAGAACTTATGTACATATCTTCTTCATATTTTTTTATTCTCATATAGAATTTTGTATCATGCCCATTTTCATATTCTGAATTTTGTTTTTTTTATTCTTTTCATACAATAACTTCTTTTTTCAAACTTTATCACTACTCGTTATTTTTCATAAACTTCCAATTAACACATTTTACAATTTTTACGCTTGCGCCTTCATTACTAGATTTTTTTTTTTAAATTATTGTAAATTTTTTTTTTTAAATTATTGTAAATTTTTTTTCCACATATTCGTACTCACATAAATTTCCATATTGATTGAATTTCTTAAAACATTTTCATTTTCATTCATATTCTTTTTTTCAAATCCTAATTTTTCTCTTTTCATATAATTTTTTTTTCGAACCTGCCAAATGAAAAGGCATAGCTTGTATGCTGTTTCGAAATTTTGATTCATATTTCAATATTCTTGTGATCATCACTATTACACATTCAATTTGTAGTAGTAACCTCTTTCAATCAACATTTTAATTATCATCTCATAAGACTCTCAGTCAAACTTAAACGATTTTAACACAATAAACTTTATAAATCAAGCAATGAACAATTAATTTCTCTCTTTCCCTCTGACTCATCCATAGCATATTCGTAAACTCTTTAACACAAACATTTTCAAAACAATAATTTCAACATACATTATAACTAAATTTCAAATAATTGAAAACAAATTCAAACATCATACAAAAAAAATTTAAAATATAAAATACATAAAAAAAAATCTTTTTAATAAAACCAAAATGATAAATTTTATAATTGAATTGAATTTTCAAATATATTTTGCCATAATTTTTGCAGCTTTGTATTTACTATTTGAATATAGATTTTAAGGAACGTAATAACTTTTAAATTTGTTTGATATTCTCGTAAGAAATTTGATTATATTTTTCGCAAATCATTTTTCTCTCTGTACAATGTATTAGACAATTTTTAGAGATTTTTTTCATTATATTTAATTAATTTTTAACACTTTTAAAGTTTTATTCGCTTTTACTACTTTCCGTATAGAAGGGGTTTTGTGAATGGCTTTTAAAACATTTTATAGGACGTTTTGTAACTAAACAAAATTCGAATTATCAATTTGATTATATTTTTCGCAATTAATTTTTCTCTCTGTACAATGTATAGACAATTTTTAGAGATTTTTTTTTTTCATTATATTTAATTTCGTTTTTAAAACTTTTAAAGTTTTATTCGCTTTTACTACGTTCCGTAGAAGGGGGTTTTGTGAATCGCTTTTTAGACATTTTATAGGACATTTTGTAATTAAAAAAAAATTTGAATTATCAATTCTCATGCTCAATTTTGCATATTAACGTATTTAAATAAAATTTATCGTATTTATGTATCGCTACAGTATTTATTTTATTTTATTACAGTATTTATGTATCGCTACAGTTTTCGGTGTATTTTTCCCTTCCAATTAATTTCAATTTTTATTTGATGTTGGTATTTTTTTTAGTTTCGAGATTTTAAGTAACGCAATATTTATTTTTAATAAATGGAATATTTTATAGAGTAACGTGATCCGAGTTTAAAGTATCGGTGACCCGGTAGGCTAGTTGGTAGCGTGCTAGCTTATCAGTGCGGGGGTCGTGGGTTCGGTTCCGACCAGAGGCTCTGGTCTGTTTTCGCTACAACGAGCCGATAGCCTTTGTTGCTAGTGCTCGGTTAGGGTATTAATTAGGATATAATTTGTAATTATCAATAATATAATTTTTAAGTTGTTTTTATATTTTTTTAAGATTTCTGTATTTTTGTTATCGTTTTCGATTTAAACATGTTTTCGGATAAGACTTCATTCAGACTATGTTTTGATGTTTTGAAGTTTGAGATATTTTTTATACTCAAATAAATTTTTTTTCATACTTTTTTAATTTAAAATCGTATCATTTTGTTTAAACAATTTTAACTTATTGAGATTAGTATAAAAAAATATATTTTTAACAATATTAAGCGAATACATATTGTTAAAAATATATTTGTAACCTAAAATGTAATTTTTGAATTATTGTTATAAAACTAATTTCTATATTTAAACATTGAATAAATTATTGAACTATTTAAAAATATTTTATTCGTATACGAATATTTTAGGTAAAATTATTTCAAAGAAAATTTAATTTTCAATTCTAATTTTTTTACTTATTTAAAAATTTTATAATCACAGCTCTATAAATAGCAATTGCATTTTTTTGAATATTTATATAAAATATATAATTTCTAGGCATATTTTGAAGTTTTAATAAATTAAAATAGTAGGGAACTTATAATTGTGTTAGGAGAATTGTGGATTTTTTTAATTTTCATAATGACTTCTTTATATTTCATATACTTTAAATATTGAAAAATTATTATGTATATGAAATTGTTATTCGTTTTATAATTTTTTTTTTTCCAACATTAAAAAAATTATAATTGATTTATATTTTTAAGAGATGGATAATTTTATATATTGAAATATTATTCAATCTTTTAAAATGATTATATATAATTATTAAATAATTGAAATTGAGGTTTTATGAAATATCTATATTTTATAATATCGATATTTCGTCAGTCTTTGAACAAATATTAAAAACATTTAAAAATATTGTTATAAATTAATAAAACTGTTTTAAAAAAAAATGCAGCGGCATTTTATTATTATTATGATTAATGTTGTTCTTCAAGGATTAAAGAAATTTCTTCAAGGATCGAAGAAATATACACCATTTTCCTAAATCTTAAAATCATTCGAAGATTTTTGAATACTAATTTTTGCAAATTTTAAGGTTATACAAAAATCGAAAAGTCAAATAAAATTATGATAATTCTTCAAGGATCGAAGAAATATATTTCATATTATTTTAAAAATTTTTTAAAAATTAGTTTAAGAGATGAATTAAAATATTTTTTATTTCAAAATTGAAATATTTTTTTATAATTTTGTATTATTATTTTATTTAACTTAATATTTTGTTAAATTTTAAATTTATTTTTCTTGAATTAAAAAATTTCATCATTGTTTATACAAATTAAATCTTGTTAGTATATTTAGTTCTGAAGATTTTATTAATTAATAATTTTTTATTATTTAGTTTTGAAAAATACGCCAATTTAATTATAAAAATTTATAAATAAAAAATTGTTTGATTATTAAATTATTTCAAAATAATTTAAAAACTACTTATTTATTGAGCAATTTAAGAACTTTGGAATATTATTTAAAACATTTTATTGTTAAATTAAAAATGTTATAATATATATTTTTTATTTTAGAACGTATTATGTTGAAAAGCAAATTCCCTATAATTTTTTTAATGTTCAATTATTTGAGATGAAATTATTTACCTCAAATTTGATTCTTTTTTCTTATTTAACGTGGTTATTTTTGTTTGTTTATAATGAAATTTTTGTTTAATTTTGAAAAATTTTCCAATTTATTATTGTTGGATTAAAGAATTGTTTCGTTGTTTTTTAAAACTGGAACATTGTTAGAATCAAATTAAGTTTTTATTATATCATAAAAATTTACAGCGTAATTTTGAAAAATATGCCGTCATTGTTAAATTTATAAAAAAAAAAATAATAATAAAGTAGGACTACGGGGGGTCATTTATCTGAAATACTATTTCGTTGTTAAATTATAATTTAGTTTCAAAATTATGAATATTTTGTTATTAAATTGAAATAAGTTTTTTTATTATATATTTCTATAATGAATTAGGTTGAAATGCAACTTCGTTCCTTGCAATTTCGTTCATTCTTAATTATTTGTAATTTTTTTTTATATTATTTTAAATAATTTCAAATTAGTAAAATAATTTGATTAATTTTTATAATCACTAAATTAATTTTATTGTGAATCGTTATTTATAATTTATATGTTTCGAAAGGAAATCTTTATAATAGTAAGATTTATAAAATTTAATACCACGAGTATCTTTTAATCGAAGAATTCGCTTTTGGAATCAATTTGATTTGTATTAATTTGGGAAGACTTTTGCAGTTTAGTTTATTTAGATTGAACACCTAAAATAATTCGTTTGATGTTTAATGCTGAAATGTTGGGAATTGTATTAAAATTTGAGAAACCCTTCCTAACTCTGTTATATAATTTTAAGTTTTATAAATTTCCGTTCAGGGTTTTAAAAAATTTCGAGTTTTTTAAGGTAATGGTTTTCAAAAAAAATGGGTGGGGTTAGACAGCAAATCTTTTTTATTTTTTATTCATTTACATAAGAGGGGTAATATTATGTGCTTCAAAATTGTATTATTGTATAGTGTAATATTTGTATATTTGTGTAATTTGTTATATTTTCAGAATATTATTGATGATTTTTGACGAAAAAATGCATTGAAATTAAAAAAATATATTTTTATATTATTTTTACTGTATTATTTAAATTATTAAAAATATAATAAACTTTTAAAACATATTTAAAATGTTGTGATTTGTTTGTGGACGTTTTTTTTAATTTCTCAAAATTTATAAAATTTGCAGAAATTTTTATTATTTAAGTTATGTAATTTTTGCTGCTGAAGATAAAATATATGTATGTAGTTGTATTGTGAAGGTTTTGAAGATTTTGATTTGAAGACGTCGCTGGCATAAAAAATTTTGTTGATGTTGAATGATGTGTTTTTTGTTATAGTTGAGTCTATGCGGTAAAAGACGTTATTGTTTTTGCAGAATTTTTAAATTAGAATTAAAGTATTTAAAAAAATTTAAAATAAAAAAAAAATTTTGTACGAATTTCAAATGTTTAATAATAATAAAAAGTAAATAAAAAAACCCAGTGTTATAAAAAATATTAAAATAATAGTTTTTGCAAAAGTTTATCACATGATATATAATTTATTTTCATTGTTATGAATATAGAGTTTTTATGTAAAATGTTGACCGCATATGCTGATATTTAAAACGTTTAATGTTGAAAATGTTGTGGTTTTTATTGTGGTGAAGAAAAGACTGTGCGCTGTTGTGGTAATATGTTTTTTGTTGTTCTATAAAATTTTATATTATTTAAGGAAAAAAAAATATTTAAATAGCTTACGAAATAATTTTATCGCATGAAATAATAAATTTATGGTATAAGAGAATTAAAAATTTTAGATTTAAAATTATTAAATAATGAAAAAAAAAAAAAAATTATATCCCCATAAGATAATTTTAATTATAAATTTAAATAATATATTTTTATAGCATGATTTATAATTTATTTCTTCTTAATTCTTACTGTGTTGACTGGAAAAAAAATTGATATTTATAACGAAATTATTGTGGATTTTATTGTAGGGAAGTCAACTTCGTAAGATATTTTTACTTTACTTTTCTTATTTATTAAAATGTTTTATTTAAATTATATGGTGTTAATGTAGAATTTTGAACGCAAACTTTATATTAAAAAAAAATAAATTATAATTAATTTGTCTCCGCACAAGGTAATTATGAAGAACCCGCATATTATTTTAAGTTTTTAAAATTATTTTATTCTTGGCATGTTGAGCAGCGCAAAACTTGATATTTTTTTAATTATTGTATTGTTGGTTTAATTGTAGGGCATATGGTTTAAAAAATATAATATATAATAATTTTTAAAATTTGCAGAAATTTTTATTATTAAGTTATGTAATTTTTGCTGCTGAAGATGAAATATATGCAGTTGTATTGTGAAGGTTTTGAAGATTTTGATTTGAAGGCGTCGCTGGCATAAAAAATTTTGTTGATGTTGAATGATGTGTTTTTTTGTTATAATTGAGTCCATGCGGTAAAAGACGTTCTTGTTTTTGCAGAATTTTTAAATTAGAATTAAAGTATTTAAAAAAATTTAAAGAAATAAAGTATTTAAAAAAATTTAAGAATTAAAAAAAAAAATTAAGAATTAAAAAAATTTTTGCACGAATTTCAAATGTTTAATAATAATAAAAAACGCAGTGTTATAAGAAATATTAATATGTTTTTGCAAAAGTTTATCACATGATATATAATTTATTTTCATTGTTATGACTATATAGTTTTTACGTAAAATGTTGACCGCATATGCTGATATTTAAAAACGTTTAATGTTGAAAATGTTGTGGTTTTTATTGTGGTGAAGAAGACTTTGCGCTGTTGTGGTAAGATGTTTTTTTGTTTTTCTATAAAATTTTATATTATTTAAGGAAAAAAAAATTTAAACAGCTTACGAAATAATGTTATCGCATGAAATAAATTTATGGTATGACAATTAAAGATTTTAGATTTGAAATTATTAAATTAAAAAAAAATAATTTTTATCCGCATAAGATAATTTTAATTATAAGTTTAAATAAGGTATTTTTATAGCATGATTTAATTTATTATTTATTTCTTCTAAATTCTTACTGTGTTGACTGGAAAAAAAATTGATATTTATAACGAAATTATTGTGGATTTTATTGTAGGGAAGACAGACGACTTCGATGTGTAACATATTTTTATTTTACTTTTCTCATTTATTAAAATTTTTTATTTAAATAATATGATGTTGATGTAGAATTTTAAACGCAAATTTTATATAAAAAAAATAAATTATAAATAATTTGTTTCCGCACAAGGTAATTATGAAGAACCTGCATATTATTTTAAGTTTTTAAAATTATTTTATCGCATGATTTAATAATTTATTTCCACTGATGTGAAGTTTAAATTCTTGGCATGTTGAGGAGCGCAAAACTTGATGTTTTTTTAATTATTGTATTGTTGGTTTAATTGTAGGGCAAATGGTTAAAAAAATATATATATATATTTAAATGATGTTTTAACATTATTTTTATAGCAACATTGATGTGCTAAATTGTATTCTTAAAATGATGACCGCAAATGTAATTTGTTTTTTTAAATCGAACCGCATAAACTTAATTTTATTTTTACGCATATGGTGTGGTTGTTAGTGTTATTACGATAATTTTGTTTTATAAAATTAAAATTTTGATATAAATAATTGTTATAATATTAGTGCCGAAATTATTAGAAATCCTTAAGGATTTAATTTTTTTTTTTAAATCTTAAATTTCATAACATATTATGGTTTCGTTAAACAATTTTAATTAAAGATTTTATAGTAATACTTTTGTTTAACTTTTGCACTGAAATTATTGAATCAATAATAAATTTAGTGGGTTTAAATTTAAAATTATTTGTTATAATAATTTATCGAACGAAAATTTATCCTTGTTAAAAATTCTTCAGTTTTTGTAAAATAATTATTTGGTTTGCGATTCTTTATTTTGGAGACAATTCTAGCTCGCAGAATCTATGTCGCAAAATTTTATTTGTATGTACTCCAAGTTACAGCTGATTTTCATGTTGTAAGAAATTTGTATCTGCTGCATCTAATATTTATTCTGGAGTTTGTGGTGTGTTACAATTAAAGAGGTGCAATTTTGTTGATCATTTTTGTGATTTGGTGATGAAGTATTATTGATGTGACGTGTTGTAGTATTATTGATGTGACGTGTTGAATTGTATTGAAGTGAAGATTCATTTATGTTTTACATATATTTTTTGAATAATTTATATTAAAAATCATTCCGTAAGTTTTATGTGTAAGTGGTGGTGTAAGTAGTGGTGTAGGTGGTGGTGTAGAACGTTTCATACTGATAGAGGTTTGAAGCTATAATTGGTGTAATTTTTTATTAAAGATGACATGATAATATAGAAGTTGAAACCTATAAATATCGATGGACGTGTGTTCGCTTTTATAAAAATGTATAATGGAAATTGTTGGGTTTGAGATCCTTAAATGAATTTTGTAGGTATGATTTTAATCAGGTTTTGATTTATTTGTAAAGGACAAAGAAAATTTCTTGGGAATACTTCATTTATTAAGGGATTAGATGAGTAGAAATTATACTTTATGTTGTTCTTATCGTAGGTGGAATTAAAAGTTGAGTAGAAATTATACTTTATGTTGTTCTTATCGTAAGTGGAATTAATAGTTGAGTAGAAGTATTATTGATGTTTCATTGAGAATTCAGGATTGAGGAATGATGATTAGTTTAAAGAAAATTTGTAAGTAAGGTATTAATATATCGCTACGATTTGTGTTTCAAAAATGTTATAATCTCGCTAAGATGTGTGTGTGTGTGTGTTGATAGAAGCTATGATTTCTTTTTGATGTATCATTGTTAAAAATTTAAGTTGAATAAAATGTGACTTTAGTACGTTGAAATAAGGGGTGATGATAGTTTATCTTATTTATTAGTTTATAAATTTGTCGAGAAAATCCAAAATTTTGTAGAACACTCTTGTGTACTTATCATTGATGAAATGTTGCAGATGAGAAGATATTATTGGTGTTATATATATATCAATTGGAAGGATTGTAGGTGGGAAGTGTAGAAAGATGATGACGGTTAAAATATAAATTGTTGCATTAGAACCTAACCTAAATATTTTAATATAAATATATTATGATAAAAAATACATTAACGTTAAGTTTTCATATGCAAATATAATTTTTCAACAATTTTCGGTAGTAAAACAAAGAATATTTAAAATATGTGTATTATAATTTATATAAAAAAAATATTAGATTGACCGCCTTATTTAAAAAAAAAATATTTGTATAAGATTACTATATTGCCGATTTTTTCATCATCATTGATGCTGTTAGTTGATAAATTATTATTTTTGATTGAAGTGTATAAAACCGTGCAGATTTTTATTGAATAGTATACTTTGTTGAAAATTTATAAAACTTTGCGCAAATATCAGTGATGTTTTGTGAATATTCATGTGTGGGCGAAAATATGTGTGATCGATCGCTTTGGAGTAACTTGATTGGAAGAAGTAGGAACATTTTGACTTTCGTTTATGTGTTAAGCTTTTTAACGATTACTCTCCTATTTGAAGTTGAAGTGTGGTTTTTTTAAATGGCATCTAAAGAATTTTAAATTCGTTGATGGGGCTGTGAAAACGACTGTATCCCTCTTTATATTAATACTCTTTTTCGTCGTATTTTGGAAAATGTTATTGCTAAGATTTGTATTTTAAATATTGTTGATAAAAGAAGTTGCTAATGTTGTTTCATTGTTGACGAGGACTAAAGGTGAGAAAGTATGATTGAAGGATAATGAAATAAAGGGTGATTATAGTTTAGTTGTCTTCGCAAAATATCGCAAATTTATTGTTGATATGTGATATTGCATTAAATTATAAAAATTCTTGAATTACAACCTTGGCATAATTTTTATTTTTTTTTTTTTTTTAATTTGAATGTTGTTTCATTGTTGACGACAACAAAAGGCGAGAAAAGACGATTGAAGGATATTGAAATAAAGGGTGATGATATAATATTGCATTATATTATAAAAATTCTGCTTTGAACCACAAATGTTTTTTTGCATTTTTATTAAGATCCATATGGGCGCAGTGCTGTTCGTGGGGCTGGCTGGATCTTGACTTAATATTAAGATGAGTTTGTAGAACTTTTGTGCAAATATAATTGATGTTCTGAATTTCCATGTGGACAAAAATTGCTTGACCGCAACAAATTTCTCTTTTATTATTTATGTGTTGTAGAAAAATTTGATTCGATTTCAATACTACCCTACTACTGTTAAATGAAGTGAAATTTTATGAATCCCTTGTAAGATTATCAAATTCGTTTATGGGGGGTCGTGAGAGCACGCTTGAATTTTTTCATTTATAATCTTTTCTGCTACATTTACGAAATATTTTCAAATCACAAAAAGAATTTTGTTTTATAAAAATCATTATTTGCAAAGAATTTATGATTCGAATTTGTATAATTATGCTGAAATTATACTTGTTGTGTAAAACATAATACAATTTAAAGGGTTTTGAAGACATTTAAGGTTTTATGTTGAGGAGACTATGGTGTAAAGTATTAAATCAAATATTATCGCATGTTATAATATAAATAAATGTTTAAAGAATTTGATTTTAAAAATTACGTTCATCTTAACGCATGTTCTATTCTATCGCATGATATATTATTTCTATCGCATGATATATTTCTATCGGATGATATATTATTTCTATCGCATGATATATTATTTATATCGCACTATTTTCTAACGCATGACATTTCTTTATTGCATGATATATTATTTAACCTCATTATTTTCGAACGCATTATATATTTCTTTATCGCATGACATTTTCTTGTCGCATAATATATTATTCATGTGGACGAAAATATGTGTGATCGCTTTGAAGAAACTTGATTGGAAGAAGTAGGAAAATTTTGACTATGTGTTAAGATTTTTAACGATTACTCTCCTATATTGAAGTTGGAGTGTGGTTTTTTTAATGGCATCTAAAGAATTTTAAATTCGTTGATGGGGCTGTGGAAACGACTGTATCCCTCTTTATATTAATACTCTTTTTCCTTGTATTTTGAAAAATGTTATTGCTAAGATTTGTATTTTAAATATTGTTGATAGAAGTTGCAAATGTTGTTTCATTGTTGACGACAAAAGGTGAGAAAATATGATTGAAAGGGTGATTATAGTATAGTTGTCTTCGCAAAATATCGCAAATTTATTGTTGATATGTGATATTGCATTAAATTATAAAAATTCTTGAATTACAACCTTGGCATAATTTTTTTTTTTTTTATTTGAATGTTGTTTCATTGTTGACGACAACAAAAGGCGATAAAAGACGATTGAAGGATATTGAAATAAAGAGTGATGATATAATATTGCATTATATTATAAAAATTCTGCTTTGAACCACAAATGTTGCATAATTTTTGCATTTTTATTAAGATTTTTACAAAAGATCCATATGGGCGCAGTGCTGTTCGTGAAGCCGGCTGGATCTTGACTTAATATTAAGATGAGAATTTGTAGAACTTTTGTGCAAATATAATTGATGTTCGGAATTTCCATGTGGAAAAAAATTGCTTGACCGCAACACATTTCTATTTTATTATTTATGTGTGTTCCACCACTAACATGATAGTTGTTGTAGAAAAATTTGATTCCATATCGATTACTTCCCCTACTACTGCTGTTAAATGAAGTGAAATTTTATGAATCCCTTGTAAGATTATCAAATTCGTTTATGCGGTCGTGAGAGCACGCTTGAATTTTTTCATTTATAATCTTTTCTGCAACATTTATGAAATATTTTCAAATTAAAAATCATTATTTGCAAAGAATTTATGATTCGAATTTGTATAATTATGCTGAAATTATACTTGTTGTGTAAAACATAATACAATTTAAAGGGTTTTGAAGACATTTAAGGTTTCATGTTGTGGTTTTATTGTAGAGGAGTCTATGGTGTAAAGTATTAAATCAAATATTATCGCATGTTTTAATATATTTATAGAATTTGATTTTAAAAAAATACGTTCATCTTAACGCATGTTCTATTTTATCGCATAATACATTATTTTATCGCATGAATATTTCTATCGCATTATTTTCTAACGCATGACATTTCTCTATTGCATGATATATTATTTCTATCTCATTATTTTGAGCGCCCCGGTAGGCTAGTTGGTAGCGTGCTATCTTATCAGTGCGGGGGTCGTGGGTTCAATTCACACCAGAGGCTCTGGTCTGTTTTCGCTACAACGAGCCGAAGGCCTTTGTTGCTAGTGCTCGGTTAGGGTATTAACATATAATTTGTAATTATATGATTAATAAATAAAATAAATAAATATCTCATTATTTTCTAACGCATGATATATTTCTTTATCGCATGACATTTTCTTGTCGCATAATATATTATTCATGTGGACGAAAATATGTGTGATCGCTTTGAAGAAACTTGATTGGAAGAAGTAGGAAAATTTTGACTATGTGTTAAGCTTTTTAACGATTTCTCTCCTATATTGAAGTTGGAGTGTGAAGTTTTTTTAATGGCATCTAAAGAATTTAAAATTCGTTGTGGAAACGACTGTATCAATTTATATTAAAATCTTTCTTCTTTCCTTGTATTTCGAAAAATGTAATAATATTGCTAAGATTTGTATTTTAAATATTGTTGATAGAAGTTGCGAATGTCGTTTCATTGTTGACGACAAAAGGTGAGAAATTATGATTGAAGGATATTGAAGTAAAGTGTGATTATAGTTTAGTTGTCTTCGCAAAATATTGTAAATTTATTGTTGATATGTGATATTGCATTAAATTATAAAAATTCTGTTTTGAATTACAACCGTGGCATCATTTTTTTTTTTTCATTGTTGATGACGACAAAAGACGATTGAAGGAAAGCGAAATAAAGGGTGATGATGATAGTTGTTGTCTGATCAAAATATTGAAATAAAGGGTGATGATAGTTTTGTTGTCTTATCAAAGTATTGAAATAAAGGGTGATGATAGTTCTGTTGTCTTATCAAAGTATTGAAATAAAGGGTGATGATAGTTCTGTTGTCTTATCAAAATATTGAAAAACTTATTGTTGATATGATACTGCATTAAATAATAAAAATTATGCTTTGAATTACAAACGTTGAATAATTTTTGCATTTTTATTAAGATATGGGTCGCAGTGCTACTCGTGGGGGCTAGATCTAGACTTAATATTAAGATGAGAATTTGTAGAACTTTTGTGCATATATAATTAATGTTCTAAAAAAAATTGCTTGACCGCAACACATTTCTCTTATTATTGGTGTGGAAGGAGCACTAACATGATAGTTGTTGTGGAGAAATTTGGATTAAAAGTTGTTGTGTAAAGAGGATTTTGAAGACTTGATGTTTCATGTTGTAGTTTTTATTGTAGAGGAGACTATGGTGTAAAGTATATGACATCCAATATTATCGCATGTTGTAATATAATTAAAAATAATAGGATTTGATTATTTAAAAAAATACGTTCATGTTATCGCATGATCTATTTTATAGCATAAATACATTATTTTTATCGCATAATACATTATTCTATCGCATGATATATTATTTTGTGGCATATATTCCGCATGATATATTATTTTGTGGCATATATTATTTTTAGCATGATATATTTCTATCGCATTATTTTCTTACGCATGATATATTTTTTATCGCATATTTTCTTGTCGCATGATATATTATTTTTTATCATTTCGTTGAAATTAATTTTGGAATTTAAGTAGATATGTTGATATTAATAGTTGTGTAGATGGATGGACATGGAAGACTTCGTCTTCTTAGTATGTTTTTGATGCAGACATATACGACAAATTTGGGGACAAAATTTTTAAAAATACATTTTCCTAATTTTAAATAAAAAATTTGTGTAGAAATTATTGATGTTTTACTGAGAATTCAGCAATAAAGGAAACGAAATTTGTATTAAAGGTCTATAGAAATATCGCTAAGGTTTGTATGTTACGATGTAACTGGGGGTTGAGTTTTTTGACATGCTGCACCGCAACCAATTTAGATCTACTGTGCTCCGGGGGGTTGGTATGTGAAATATTGTTTACGGCAGTTGCGATACTTTGTGTGATTTTTGTATGTTGTGTCGTTGTTGGCGATTGAAATTGAAAGGGTGATTGAAAAGGGTGATGATAATTTACAGCTGCCTTATCGAAATATTGAAAATTTATTGTTAAAGATTTGATATGTTGAAGATTTGATATGTTGAATAACTTTTTATGTAGATAACAGAAATAATTTAAGTTGGCGACATGTAATATTTTAAAAGAAATGTTGCAGATGTGATGATATTACAGATGTTTTAGACGCCACGAGGAAAATTAGGTCGGAAAGTGTAGAAACATGATTAAAATATAAATATTTGTATTAGAATCAAAAATATTTTCAAATATGTATAGTATAAATTATAAAAGGAAATTTCTTTTTAAATGATAATTATTAAATAATATTTTAGTTATACGCATAGGATTTTAATATTAATAATAAATTATTAGTTATAATTTGTATTCGCCCGCGTGTATTACATTTATATTGTAATAAAATTATTTAGCATGATATAAAATTTATAATTTTTTTGTAATTAATTTTGGGATTTAAGCAATTATGTTGAAATATAGTTGTTGTGTAGAAGATGACTGGATGTTTTTCGATGCAATGTAGTAGGGATTTTTTGTTAAGTGTAGATATTTAAAATACTTCATTTTAATCCAAATTAAGGAAAAAATGTTTAGAAATAACATATGTATATTTGAAATTATATTAATTTATTTCTTATGCATTTTTTATAAGAAATTATATTGGAATTCAAAAAAATAATATGTTTCTTTATCCGCTGATACGCAATTTTCAATAATAATCAGTGTTGACAGATTTTTTTTTTTATACAATTTTATCCAGATATTTTTTGAAGGTTTTATTTGGTCATGATGTAAAAATGTATTTGCTGTATTTTGCTGATTTAAAAAAAAAAATAAAATATATTAAGACGTCGCTTCTCAGGTTGATATTTAAGATAATTGTTGCTTTATGTTGAAGTTTTCTGGTGGAGGATTATTTATGGAAGTGTGTAGTGGTGTCTAGTAGATTATATAACTTTTAATTTGTTTAAAAAAAATATTTTATGGGGGAATCGAATTTTGATTTAAAAATAATTTTTTTATGATTTATAAATACCTTTAAGAAAAACGCATTTCATTAAAAGAAAAAAAATGAAACAATTTTACGTTATTATATTTTTTAGTTCAATTTTCGTTACGTTGAATTGAATTTGCTATATTGTGAATTTTTTTTTCTGTTGTTTTGTTTTCGTTACGATTTATGATTTCGACTTTTTGTAAATTTTGATGTGGATATTTTTGAGGTGTTGTGGTGTTGAATTGGTGTTTCGACGTAGTATTTTGCAGAAGTTATAATATAAAAAATTATACTTTGTATATTTAAAGAACAAAATTATAAACAAAATTTAGGTTAATATTTTAAATTATTTGATTTTAGAGATGTTAAATTATATAGAAAATATTCGCATGTTTTGTAATACAAGATATTGAATTTTTAATATAAGAAACTCGTATGACCTGTTACGTTAAAATTTGTTACGTCATATATTTATTAAAATTAAAATTTTTGTTGTAGGATTTTGATTAATTTATATCAATAGTTTTCACATTTTTGTTGAGAATCTAAGCTGTAAAATAAATTTGTTACTTTTGCAAGGATAAAAAAAAATTTTTTGAAAATGTATTTTAACTTAAAATTATTTCAAAAATATATTTCCAGAATGTCGAAAGCAAAGAAAGAGGAAAATATATTTATTTTGTTATAAAGTTTTACCTTTTTGAGTTAAATTTTAAATACGTTATATTTTGTAGGCGATAATATAGAAATTTGATTTTTAAGAATTATGTAGTATTACGTTTTTTAGTATTATTTTCAGGTGTTTTCTAAATTTTGTATGTGGATACCGCTCTTCAGGTGTAATATTTAAATGATGTTTGAATATGATGTATTTTGTAGATTTAAAATAATATAAAAATGTATTATTAAGAACGGAATTTTAAAATAAATTGTAATTCATATTTATGATTATTGGTGTGGAGACTTTTAAATATTTAAAATATTATTAATGAAAAATAATATGGAAGCATGTATTACATATCATGTAGGAATTATTCGATTCTCATTATGTTTCTCATGTTGTTTATTAAATATTGAAAATTTCAGTATATTTTGTAAAATATATATCGTAGCATTTTGTACAAGTGAAAAATTAAAAAAAAAAAATTATAAGAAAAAAAATATTTCCATGATGCCGACGATATTTAGATTAAAAATAATTTTTATAAACAAAGAAATTGGGGGGAAAATATATACATATTTTTTTTTATAAATTGTTACGTTTTTAAATTATATTTTCTATTATGACGTTTTTACGTTTATTCGCTTTTGTGTTTTCTAAATTTTGATTTTAACGATTTGTATATATTTGAAGTGTTATGTTGAAATGGTGTTTAAATTCTTTTGTTTTGAAGACGTTTTTATATTAAAAATACTATTGATGAAATTTAAACATCGACGGATGTATTTTAAATTATATAAAAATGATTTGCATGATTAATAAAAATAAGAAGTTGAATTTTGAATATAAAAACTCTTAGGACTTTTGTTACGGTTTTAAATTTGTTGGGTTGTATATTAATTAAATATTCAAATTTTTGTTAAGGATTTTGAGTAATTTTTATCGATATTTTTTGATGTTTTTGTTAAGGAGCTGTAATTATAAAAAAAAAATATTCGCATGATGACGATAATAATAATAATAAACAAAAATAATATTATATTTATGTTATGTTATAAATTCGTAAGTTTTGAACGGAAAGTAGATTTAAGTTTTACAATAATAACAATTATAATACTAAATACAAAAATCCTGCTGAGGCGTCATAGGTAAAAAAAAATAGAGGAAGGGATTTCATAAAGCAAATTAAAAGATAATTAGAACTCGATTTTAACAATTTGCAGAAATTTCCGAAGTACGAAGTGGTTGATATTTGAGATTAAAAAGCACAATATCAGAAGATAAAATATAATACGGACGGTTTTATTACAAATTATATAGAAATTAGTCTCCTGTTATATAAAAAAAAATAGTCGAAATTTGAATATATATTCTTTACTTTTGTTTCGTTATTAAAATTTGTTGTTACATCACGTATAAAATATTGAAATTTTCGTTACGCAATTTTGATTAATTCATATCGATAATATTTTTGACAGTTTTGTTAAAATGTAATGCATTTTGTAGGAATAAAAAGTTGAGAGAAAAAATCAGTTTTAACAAAAAAAAAACATTGTTTGCATGACGATAATATTTAAATCACTAACAAAAAATTTGGCAAATATATACATATTCCAATTGATGTTTACCTAGTAAAATCATATTTGAGTTAATATATCAAGTTATTAAAAAATAATTTAAATGTTGGGATTAAATTTGTTACGCACCTTATTTGTAAAATCATAATAAATACGAAGTTTTGGTGTTGTAAAAATTTTTGTTACAATTCGTGTTTTGTTTAGAATTTTTAAAGATTCAAAAAATCGTTGATTAAGTTTTAAATATTCGCAAGTTTAACATCGCAAGTTTAACATTCGCCAGTTCAACATTCGCAATTTATAGAAATTTTAGTTATTCAATCGCATTTTCATATTGTTATAATTTAGAAGAAAAAGTCCTATGATTTAAAATATAATTTAATAATAAAAAATATATAATTTAACAACAAAAAAAAAAAAAAATAAAGTTTTATAATTTTCGATTCCCTTTTAAAATCATTATAAAATTAAAAAAAAAAATAAGATTATTAATCGAGACGTATTTTGAAATTTAATAAAACATTTGTGTACATTTTTTGAAATGCATAAATAATATTTAGGGTAGCTTATTAAACTGCTTTTGAAATAATTTTTTTCAAATGACGATTTTTGTTTTAAAATATTTTATAAATTCTATTATAAATAATTACACTTTATTTAAAAGGTGAAGCTACTAATTTTTAATTTGTTTGAATTACAGAAAATTTTTTCTTAAATTTTATTATTTCGATTTTTAACTAATTTCACTATATTGTTAGAAATCTCTAGGTTTTGTTAAAATTTTATAAATATAATTATTAAAACAATGAAATTATAAATATTGTGTTAAAAATATCAATAATTAATAACAAAAATTTAAAGAAATTAAAAAAATGTTTATAATATTAGAAGATAACAAAATTAGTTCTAGTAGAATATTAAAATACTTTTGTACATGTTACGCTTAAAAGGTTTTATAATCAAACGATTACTTTAATAGGGGATTTTTTTTAGTGTCAGAAAAAGGATATATTTCAGAAAATTCTTAAGCGTATCAGATTTCTATGTGTAAAATAAAAATGTTTAACAATTTAAATTGATATCAATTGATACTTAGTGAATGGATTTGTATATTGATTACAACGTTTTAAAGCGGCATTTCTAACGGTGTATTAAATCCTATAGAAAAATGTATCTAAATTGTTATATTTTTGTGTGAAATTTAATAATTTTAAAAGATTTTTTAATATGTAAAACATTTTGTAGTTATTATAGAGTTGGCAAGTTGAAAATGATGGGGTTGGTATTTTGAAGTTTTTGTTGAAATATGTTGGATGGATTTCTTTTGAAGTGTAGTGTAGACGATGCTTTGTAAAAAGTTTTAAATTATTTTGCATTTAATTAGACAATGGAGTTATAAATTATCTTTAAACTTATCTGCTTTACTCTGGAAATTATTAAAATTATTTTCGTTTCGATAGTAAAATTTATATAAATTTCGAGACGTTTTAAATAGTATTATTTTCAATAACAGGTATTTTAATCAATTTACTATTTCTAAATAGAATTAAAATTGACGCTTTAATTAAAAAAAAAAAACTAAAAACCCCAATGATTAGGTTTTATAACTAACAATTTTTTTAAGTTTCTAATTGACGTTTTTGTAATTTTAAAATAGACTTTTGCTAATCTAAGAGAATATAAAATTAAAAAATTATTATTAATATTATTATTAAGAAACTATTTGAATTAAGGTCTATAGTATACAGTTTGTTTTATATATTCTTAGTTGAAGTTTTTGCTTTCTTGTTAGATTCAAATCCAAAGCCCTTATTTAATGAATGTTAATAAAGATTTAAATTTCGCAACTTTGTGAAATAATTTTGTGCAACAGATTTGTGGAACACAATTTTGTGGAACACAATTTTATGGAACAGTTTTATGGAACACAATTTTTGGAACATTTTTATGGAACAGTTTTATGGAACACAATTTGGTGGAACGTTTTTATGGAACAATTTTGTGGAACAGTTTTATATAATAATTTTGTGGAACAGTTTTATAGAACAATTTTGTGTAAGTTTTATGAAATCAGATGAAGGCAGCATTTATTACATTTAGGTTTAAATTTTACGATTTAAATCGACTCAATTATTAAGGTTATATTTTTATTTATATATTTTTCGTAATTAAAAAATCAAAGTTTTTAAATAAATTCAGAATATTGGATAAATTTCTATAAATATGTTTATAATCACGATTTCTCTTAGAATCTAAATATATGTTTTTATTTGTATAGCAGTGTTACCAATTTAGGGGTTTTTTACTGGTTTTATTCTCCCTTTTATAGATTCAATATCGACATTTTTATTGTGTGAAATTTATTGTGTTAAGTTTAGAAATGTAAAAATCGACGTTGAGTTTGTAAATCTAAAAGAAATATTCAAATTTTAGTTTTAACATATTTTTAGCCAGATATTTTGGGTTTTCAAGATTTAGTGGTTAAATAATCGTATATAGGTGGATTAGAAATTATTTAAAGGCAAGTGGTTGGCATTCTTATTTAGTATTGAAAAAGTACTTAAAAAAATTTACAAAAAATTATAACTTTTTTTCAATGATTTTCTAAAGCAACAAATTTGTAGCGAATCAAGAAGTCGTCAGGCCTCACTATATTGCAGTATTTATAAGTTCTTATAAACAATATTTGAAATTACATATTTTTTATGATTTTAAATGTTATAATTGAGAAGGAACCTTAAAAGATTTGACCTACAAATTAAAAAAATAAATATAAATTTTTTTTTTTTAAATTTAGTGTAATACAGTGGATGTTATAATTAGGTATGTAGTTTTTAAAAACTAAATAAATGAAATTTAGAACATTAAGATGGATGTGGCATGAAATATCTTTAAGAAAATCGTTATGATTTTTATGGGGATACAAAATACGAATTTACACAAATTGTTAAGCAGTTTATTAAATAAACCTTTTAGAATAAATTAGTATTCAGGATTCAACAGTTTTAAAAGGTTTTTGGAAGGTTGTAACAAAATATAGTTTTAAAATTACACAAGTATTACAGATTTTGTACAGTTTAGACCAAGTCTGAAAAATATTTTAAACAGTTTTAAAAGCAGATAACATATATTCAAGTGATTTTGTACTGTAATTGCCAATCATTCTGACTAATATTTAGTGATTCATATATATGAAGGTACACAATATTTTCGGTAAAGTGATTAATTGTTTACAACTATAAATGTTCGTGTTTTACATATATAAAACATTTTTAAATGACATTTTCTAATAAAATTTTTTGTAGGTGGTTGGTTGACTTCTGAAAATTTTTAATATACATATTTAAAAAAAAAAACATAATTTATGCTTAATATGTGGTATTATGTGGGGGGTGCGCAGTATTATTTAAATATAATAATTATAAAATTATAGTATATTACTTATAAATGCTGAATTATTAATTATTTTATACATGTAGATAAACTCATATAATATATATATAACCATGCAACAATACGTATTGTGTTTTGCAAAAAGTATTATAATTTTATTTTTATAAAATACATATTTTAGTAAATTTAATCTCAAGGGATTAAAAAGATTTGAAAAATCCACAAATTATGGCGCCCAATTTTTGGGTCATTTCATTAATGGCACATTTGAGGTCCCTTATATCAATATCAACACAAATATCAAGTGTAACGATTTTGATTTACAAATACCAATTGGTTTGGAATTTTTGGACTTTTATAAACTTTTTTATATAATCGTGTTATTGGAAAAAATATTAGTTTAATAGAGAAAACGTAATAAATGTTTGAAAAATTATAAAAAGTGTATATATTGGTTTAATTTTTTTTTTAAATACGTATGTAGTTTTTTTAATGCATAAACAACAAATCAAGAAGTTTCTAGAATTTTAAAATTAAATACAGTGGAAAAAAAATAAATGTATATATTTTAAACAAATAAAGCAAATTAAAAAAAAAAAAACATAAAAGTGAGAAAGAAGAATCACTAAAGATTATTAATAAATATTTTTAGTATGTATACAAAATTACAAAATGTTTAATTAATAAACCCCAATCGTAAGAAAAACTCAATTATTATTAACAAATAAATTTTAAAAACTAAAAATAAAAACAAATAATTTATAGTCAACCACTTGAAAATAAGAAGACATTAATTCATTTATAATATTCAATAAAATTAAATATACAGCAACACGAGATTAATGGATAGTATTTGAATGTATATAAGGAGTTTTTAATAAAAATATTTTTTAGTATTTTTAATCAATTGACAAATTTTACAAATAAACTACCCAATACATATTGCTAAATGCATTTTTATAAATTAAGAAAGCTTTTTATAGTTTTGTAAAAAAAATTATGATCGCATTCAAGCAAAATAATAAACAATTACACAATTTCATTAAATATTGTTAAAAAGTGTTCTATCATTCATTTCAATTTGTATTTCACAAAATCATATTACAACAGCGCTTACATTATGGTTTCTTAATGTAAAACAAATTTTATCGCAAAATTTTTCTGCAAGTTTATTAAAATTTTCCGCAAAAATTTCTAGAATTTTTTAAATTCTCTTTATACGTTTAAATAATTTTTCTTAATGTAAAACAAATTTTATCGCAAAATTTTTCTGCAAGTTTATTACAATTTTCCACAAAAATTTCTAGAATTTTTTAAATTCTCTTTATACGTTTAAATAATTTTTCTTAATGTAAAACAAATTTTATCGCAAAATTTTTCTGCAAATTTATTACAATTTTCCGCAAAAATTTCTAGAATTTTTTAAATTCTCTTTATACGTTTAAATAATTTTTCAAATTAAAATCGCATAATTTCTGTTTTAAAACTTCAAATTTCTCACGCTTTCTCACGAAGCATTCAACTTTTATCCTCCGCATTTGCTTTCATAAATTCACTCTTCCCTCGCATTTTTTGTTCATAGATTCTTGTATTAAATTTTTTTAGTATATTAATGTTCAATATTCGCTTTAATATATTTATCGTTTTATTAATATTTCTTTTCTAACACATCGCTCGCATTTTAATTTAATTCATACATAAATTAATCAATTTCCTTCATGACTCGTATCACGTTCAACGCTCTTTTATATATTTAATAATGATATTTTCCAACTTAATTTCGCATTCACTTACATTCCATTTTAAACCACACTTTTATCTCATGTATTTTAAATTAACTCTCGCACAGATTTAAACCATATTCATTTTCAGATTCATCTTCATGGATTCTCATATCGCTTTAACATATATTTTTTCATATTCTACTCTCTCATTTCATATAATTTTAATTAACGTATCTTCTGTTATACTGTTTTCACACTCTCGATTTACTTCGCTTAAATTTTTAAAATTCAATTTAATGTAAAAATAACGCTATAACACTTTCATTAAAGCTTTTCAATACTCTTCGCTCGCATAAATTCATATTGTTCTTAAAATCATCTCTCATCGTTTTATCATTCTCTTTCTTCATAATCTTTTATGTATAAATCGCTTTATCTCTCAGTTATTTCTCGCTTATCTCACGCAAACATTTATTCTAATAAATTAAAGTTTTAATATATAATTTACAAAATGGCACAAATGCTTAACGCTTTATTACTTCACGCTTATATTCCGCATAATTTTAAAGCAGATTTATATAATTCGCATTTATTGAATTTTTTGTTCTCATACTTGTCCTTGGATAATCGCTTTCATAAATTTTTCATACACTTCTTTACAATTTACATGGATCAATTTTTGGCTAGATTAACTCTTTCGATTAAACCGTTCGCACATCAATTTCGCACATACATCATTTTGCACTGTTATCTCGCTTAATTACAAATAAATTAACATTTAAGTTTCAGCAACACACTGTCTTAAAAACTCAACTCTTCAAAGATCGTACCACATTCTTAACATTATTTGACTCTCAATATAAGCATTTGATTTCAAACAAAACTCTTTAATCAGAACAATTGATATTTTATCATTATTATCGCTTTAATTTTCTCATATTTTTTCAAAATAATTTATTCTATACAATTTCAAATAAAACTCGCATTCTTCCACGCTTGTTTCGCATAATCTTGTCATTTAGAACTTCTGAAATTCAATCCAAGCTAATTTTCAGAACCGTATTTATAATTTTCCCCATTTCATTTACAAAATTTCGATTTAACTTCATACAAAAATACCGCATAAACTCTTTTGACCCTTTTAAAGATATTCAATAATATTTTTTCTCTTACATAATTTCTGATTATTCCTATAATCGTTTTTATCGTTTTACCGCTTTTAAAATTATTTCCAACTCTGCATATTTTATTCAATTTGTTTCTTGATAGTAAAAATTTACTTAAATATATACGAGTACATCGCTTTAACTCTCTCAGTTATTCCTCGCTCACCACAAACATAAACTAATTTAACATACAATTTAAACAACTCTTTTTCCCATAGTTAGTTTGTTCATGCTCATATTCCGCATAACTTCAAAACACTACACGCTAATTAAAAAAAAATTGAGTATTTTTCACACAGCAACAATATTTTTTTAACAAAGCTCAAAAAACCATATTTAAGTTATCCGTAAAATTTTGCAACATTCAACTTGTTCTAAATCGCATAAACGCTCTCACAGATATTCCAATAGTACTCTCTCGCTTAATTTCAAAACATATAATCATTATTTTGTTTCCTTTTATCGCTTGCACAACTACATACAATCATTCATTCTTTTTATTTGACATTTCAATTCTTACATCAATCTATAACAAATTATTATTTCTGAAATAACCTCCGATGCTTTTAATATACATAATCTCTATTTTAATATTTAATATACATAATCTCTTTTTTAATATTTTCTTATTATTAAATTTTCTCGCCTAAATTTAAGAAATTTATTTCCATTTTAAACCACTGTCTATCTCATGTATTTTAAATACTTTCGCAAACTATTTAAATCATATTCAGTTTCGCACAAAAGTTTTGCATGTATTCTCTTAACGCTTAAACGCATCCTTTTATTTTTCTCTCTCATTCCACTTCATTTACCTTATTTCATTTCATTTAATTTTTAAAATTCAATTTAATCTCTTGAGGCTTCGCCACTTTTTTTTAATATTCTTAGCTCGTATAATAACGTTTCATTCATTCATTTCATCATTTAGTAGATTTTAAAAATTTACTTTAACGCTTTCACAATTATTTCTCGCATAAAATATTTTGGGGTATAGTTTTTACATACAATTTAAACGCTCTCATAATTACTTCTCATATTTCGCATAAATTTTGAAGCACTGCACGCATATTTATAAAGTTCGCATCAACAATTAATTTCTAATAAAACTCAAGCAGTAACTCTCGCAGGATTTTCAAACATTCAACCAGTTCTCAGTAGCTTAAACGCTCTCACAACTATTTCATAATATCTCGCTTCAGCTTTATCTTCCCTCACGTTGTTATACTTTTTTTTTACCACTTGTTAGCTTCTTTTAGATTTTAAAACTCGAATAAATTTTATACAAAAATATCGCACTTTTGACGCTTTCCTCCTTAAAAAGATTTTCAATACTCTTCGCCATCCTTTTATCATTTTTTCTTTATAATCTTACTCTTTCAGTTATGAATTTAAATATTCAAACATCGCAGTTACTCTTTGTTATTTCTCGTATATCTTTCGCACGAATAATTTTAAATTAAAGTTTACACATTCAATTCGCATAATTTAAAAGCACTACATGCAGATTTACACACTTCGCATTTACGTATACATTAATTAATTTCTTAAAAAAATCAACCAGAAAAATATTTTGTAACTTCTTTAAAGTTTCTCGCATAATTTCATAACATTCAACCTTTTCTCTAAACCTTTAAAAATCGCTCTTATACTAACTCTCTCAATGTCAAACAGAAGCATTCAACTTTTATCCTCCGCATTTGCTTTCATAAATTCACTCTTCCCTCGCATTTTTTGTTCATATATTCTTGCATTAAATTTTTTTTAACTATATTAATGTTCAATATTTAACGTTTAATCGCTTTTATATATTTATCGTTTTATTAATATTTCTTTTCAAACACATCGCTCGCATTTTAATTTAATTCATACATAAATAATCAATTTCCTTCATGACTCGTATCACTTTTACGCTCTTTTATATATTTAATAATGATATTTTCTAGCTTAATTTCGCATTCACTTACATTCCATTTTAAACCACACTTTTATCTCAGGTATTTTAAATTAACTCTCGCACAGATTTAAGCCATTTTCATTTTCAGATTCATCTTTATGGATTCTCATATCGCTTTAACATATATTTTTCATATTCTACTCTCTAATTTCATATAATTTTAATTAACGTATCTTTCTGTTATACTGTTTTCACACTCGATTTACTTCATTTCGTTTAAATTTTTAAAATTCAATTTAATGTAAAAATAACGCGTCCGGGTTGACGCTATAACACTTTCATTAACGCTTTTCAATACTCTTCGCTCGCATATTGTTTTTAAAATCATCCCTCATCGTTTTATCATACTGTCTCTTCATAATCTTTTATGTATACATCGCTTTATCTCTCAGTTATTTCTCGCTTATCTCACGCAAACATTTATTCTAATAAGTTAAAGTTTTAATGTATAATTTACAAAAAGACTCAAATGCTTAACGCTTTATTACTTCACGCTTATATTCCGCATAATTTTAAAGCAGATTTATATAATTTGCATTTACTGAATACGTCAAGAATTCTTTTTTAAAAATCGCAATCAAATATACAGTTTTACTCTTTCAAAATTTCTCTTTCGCATAATTTCATAACTTTCAAGTTTTCTATTATTTCATACAAATCTATCACTTAAGTGTCAAACATATAAATTCACTTTCTACCTTCCGCATACCCTCCTTTCATGAATTCATTCCTCCCTCGCATTTTTGTTCAATCAACATACATTTTTTCATGCCGCTTTAACTCTTTACATTTTTTATAATTCTTTCAATGCTTGTCAATATTCTTTGCTCGCATAATTTCA
This sequence comes from Eustalomyia histrio, assembly GCA_949748255.1. Taxonomy (NCBI): domain Eukaryota; kingdom Metazoa; phylum Arthropoda; class Insecta; order Diptera; family Anthomyiidae; genus Eustalomyia; species Eustalomyia histrio. Next base: position 9,142,906 of record OX456523.1, read on the forward strand.
TATTGTTCTTAAAAACGCTCCTCATACTCTCTCTATGTTTTTAATATACATAGATCTCTCAAAAATTTTAATCATATTCAGTTTTGCATATAACTTATTTTCTCAAACATCTTTACATTAATATTTGATTTTCCTCACGATTCTTTCGTATCACTTGCAATTATTTTTAATATTTTCTCGCCTATATTCAAGGAATTCATTTCCATTTCAAACCACTCTCTCTATCTCACGTTTTTTAAATAAACTCTCGCAAACTATTTAAATCATATTCAATTTCGCACAAAAGTTTTGCATGTATTTATTCTCTTATCGCTTTAACACATTCTTCATTTTTCTCTCTTATTTTATATTATTTTTAATTTATGTATGCACTCTCATTGATTGATACTAAAACATACACACTTCATTTCATTTAATTTTGAAAATTTAATTTAATTTTATACAAAAAGTAACGCATAAAATCTCTTGACGCTTCAACACTTTTATATTCTTACCTCGTATAATGTTTCTACATTTTTTTAATCATGCTTTAAATATTTACTTAAACGCTTTCAAAATTAATTCTCTTATAAAATATTTTAGAGTAAAGTTTTAGCATACAATTCTAACGCTCTCGCATGCACTGCATGCATATTTATAATGTTCGCATCAACAATTAATTTCTAATAAATCCACAAGCAGTAACTCTTTTTCAGACTTTCGAAATTCCTCTCTCGCAGAATTTAAAAACATTCAACCAGTTCTTAGTCGCTTTAACGCTCTCATAACTATTTCATAATAACTCTCATCTTATTGCTTTCACAATTGTACTATTCCCTCACATTTTTATACTCTTTTTATCACTCGTTAGCTTCTTCGATTAAATTTTATACAAAAAAAAGCGCATTCTTTTGACGCTTTCCTCCTTTAAAAGTTGTTTAATACTCTTCGCCTCCTTTTATCATTAGTTCTTTATAATCTTACTCTGTTAAGACTTTTAATATTCATACATCGCTGTAACTCTTTCAGTTATTTCTCGTTTATCTTTCGCATAAATTATTTTAAATTAAAGTTTATACATTCAAATTCGCATAATTTAAAAGCACTATAGGCAGATTTACAAAATTCGCATAATTTAAAAAGCACTATAGGCAGATTACAAAATTCGCATTTATGCAACATTAATTAATTTCTTAAAAAAATCAACCAGAACACACATTTTTAAACTTCTCTAAAGTTTCTCGCATAATTTCATAATATTCAACCTTTTATAATCGCTCTCAAACCAATTTCATACTAACTCTCTCAATGTCAAACAGAAGCATTTAACTCCTCCGTATTTGCTTCATAAATTCACTCTTCCCTCGCATTTTTGTTCATAGATTCTTGTATTAATTTTTTTTAATATATTAATCTTCCATATTTAAAGTTTAATCGCTTTTATATATTTCTCGTTTTACATATTTCGCATTTTACGTTATATTTAATTCATACATAAATAATCAATTTTCTTCAAGACTCTCTCGTATCACTTTAACGCTCTTCTAATAATATTTTCTAGCTTAATTTCGCACTCACATTCCATTTTAAACCACACTTTTTAAATTAACAGATTTAAACCATATTCATTCTTAGATTCATCTTCATGGATTCTCATATCGCTTTAACATATCTTTTTTATATTCTACTCTCTCATTTCATATACATTTTAATTTACATATCTTTTTGTTATACTGTTTTCACACTTTGATTTATTTTATTTTGTTAAATTTTTAAAATTCAATTTAATATAAAAATAACGCTTCCGTGTTTACTCTATAAAACTTTTATTAACGCTTTTCAAAACTCTTCGCTCGCATAAATTCATATTGTTTTCAATTTCCCTTATCGTTTTATCATACTCTTTCTTCATAATCTTAATATTTTACAATTTTAAACAAATTTACTTTTATTGTATACATCGCTGTAACTCTTTGTTATTTCTCGTATATCTTTCGCACGAATAATTTTAAATTAAAGTTTACACATTCAATTCGCATAATTTAAAAGCACTACACGCAGATATACAAAATTCGCATTTTTTTAAACTTCTCTTAAAGTTTCTCGCATAATTTAATAACATTCAACCTTTTCTAAACCTTTAATAATCGCTCTCGTACTAACTCTCAATCTCAAACAGAAGCATTCAACTTTTATCCTCCAGATCTGCTTTCATGAATTCACTCTTCCCTCACATTTTTTGTTCATAGATTCTTGTATTAATTTTTTTTTTTTTTAATATAGTAATGTTCAATATTTAACGTTAAATCGCTTTTATATATTTATCGTTTTATTAATATTTCTTTTCTAACACATCGCTCGCATTTTAATTTAATTCATACATAAATAAACAATTTCCTTCATGACTCGTATCACTTTAACGCTCTTTTAAGGATATTTTCTAGCTTAATTTCGCACTCACTTATATTCCATTTTAAACCACACTTTTTATCCCAGATATTTTAAATTAACTCTCGCACAGATTAAAACCATATTCATTTTCAGATTTATCTTCATGGATTTCTCATATCGCCTGAATATACCTTTTTTATATTCTACTCTCTCATTTCATATACATTTTAATTTACTTATCTTCTGTTATACTGTTTTCACACTCTTGATTTACTTTATTTCGTTTAAATTTTTAAAATTCAATTTAATATAAAAATAACGCATCCGGGATGACGCTATAATACTTTTGTCAACGCTTTTCAATACTCTTCGCTCGCATAAATTCATATTGTTCTTAAAATCTCTCATCGCTTTATCATACTCTTTCTTCATAATCTTACATATATAAAAAAAATTAGTTTTATGTTTATATCGCTTTTAATCTTATAGTTATTTCTCGCTTAACTCATGCATAAATTCATTCTTATAAATTAAAGTTTAAATATATAATTTTACAAAAAGACTCATTCTTAACGCTCTATTACTTCACGCTCATATTACACATAATTTTAAAGCACTACACACAGATTTATATAATTCGCATTTATTCAATACACCAAGAATTCTTTTTTAAACATCGCAATCAAAAGTACATTTTTACTATTTCAAAATTTCTCTTTCGCATAATTTCATAACTTTCAAGTTTTCTATTTCATACAAATCTCTCAATGTCTAACATATACATTCCGCATCCGCTTTCATGAATCCATTCTTCCTTCGCATTTTTGTTTAATCTACATAAATTTGTTCCTGTCGTTTTAACTATTTTACAATTTTGGTCCTCTTACCGTATTTTATTATATTATTTGTAATTTATGCATTAATATTAAATTTCCATCAAGACTCTCTCGTATAATGTGTATAACATTATCTTTATATTCTCTCTTTCATTTTATATATTTTTATCTCTTTCATCGTCTTTATAATACTGTTTCTCATACTTTTTGTCCATTTTATTATCATTTAAATTTTTAAAATTCGATTCAATTTTATACAATAACGCATTTACTCTCGACGCTACAATTCTTTCAATGCTTGCCCGCATAATTTCATATTGTTCTTAAAAATTCTCTCACCGTTTTTATCATACTCTCTTCTTCATAATCTCTTTCGTAGATTTTGTTTCTGAAATAACCTCAGATGCTTTTAATATACATAATCTCTCAAAAATTTTAATCATATTCAGTTTTGCATATAACTTATTTCCTCAAACAAATCTTTACATTAAAATTTAATTTCCTCAAGGTTCTTTCGTATCACTCGCAATGATTTATATTTTCTCGCCTCAGTTCAAGAAATTCATTTCCTATTGTAAACTATTTAAAACATATTAAATTTCGCTTTATTTTTCGCTCTTCTCGCATAAATTAATTACTATAAATTAAAGTTTTAACATATAAATTTTAGCAATACAATCTCAGTTGCTTCACGCTCATATTTCGCATAATTTCAAAGCACTACATGCAGATTTATAAAATTCGAATTTTATACTCAAATACGTTTCTATAAATTTCACAAACAAAAACATATTTACGCTTTAAAAGTTTCTCTCATAATATCATAAATACGCATTAAAAGTTTCTCTCATAATTTCATAAATACGCTTTAAAAGATTCTCCTATAATTTCTAAATCGTTTAATTGCTCTCACAGCTATTTCATACAAGTCTCTTACTAAATGTCAAACATTATGTTATATACTTTCTATCTCCGCTTTCTCATCATTTTAACGCATTTATAGTTGTCTTTCTCTCGTTTTATTTAGTATTTTACTTTTAGAAAATAATTATTTTTTTAAAAGATCTCAGATATGTTAAAAACACTGCGAAAGGATTGTGGGCGGTAAAGCGCTAGCTCTTTGCGTTTTCCTCCCTCTTGGGATTGCTCAAAGTTGGTAAAATAGGATTCCTTTTTTTTATTGGATGAAAAGAAAAATTTTGGACAAGCAAAATGAAGGGCAAGGAGGGGGAATTGGTAGAGATCAATTTTTTGTGAAATAACTATTATTTAATTGCAGATCACGAAATGAAAATTTCGAATTCACTAACATTCCATTTCAAATCACTATCTATATAAGGTGTTTTCAGAAACTCTCGCAGATTTAAACTTTATTTAATTTCGCATAATCATGGACTTTATCGCTTTAACACATTTTTATTCTACTCTCTCATTTCATTTTCTTGTAATTTATGTAATTTCTCTCTGTTATACTATTTTCACACTTTTGATTCACCTTATTTATATTTAGTTTAATTTCATACACAACTAATGCATAAACCATCATGACGCTTTGATGGGTTTCAAAAGTTTTGAATTACTCTTCTCTCTCTCGTATATCATGTTATTCTTGCCGCGCATTTCTCGCATAAAATAGGATATTATAGCTTTAACATACAATTTAAAACAAGACTTTTAAACGCTTTAACGTTCCCATATTAACTTCATGCTCATAATTCGAATAATTTCAAAGTTTTGCTTTACAAGCAGATTTATAAAATTCATACAATTTAAAACAGAACTCTCTTACATGCTTAACGCTCTCACAATTACTTCATTCTCATATATCGCATAATTTTAAAGCACTACACGCAAATATTTAAAAATTTATACATCAATTCATTTCTTAAAAAACACATTTTTACAGTTTGAAAATTTCTCTCTGGCATAATTTCATAACATACATACAACCTATTCTAAACTGTTTAATCGCTCTCATTAAATGTAAAACATAACTATTTACTAATTTACTCTTCCCTCGAATTTTTGTTCAATCTGTTAAAAAAATTTTTTAATTCGATTTATTCTCATTTTAAAGCTTTTACATTTACCCAAAACTTTTACTTTAACAAATCTTTTTCCATGCTCTTTTGGCATTTTGCATTATTTCGAATTCACCTAGACTATCATTTTAACGCTATTGCATTTATTTAAAAACATTTTCTCGCTTAAATTCACATTCATTAACATTCCATTTGAAACCATACTCTATTATCAGTTATTTTAAATAAACTCTCGCAAATAATATTTAATTGAACTAATGTTCTCTTATCGCTTTTATCAGACATTTTCTTTATACTCTCTGTCGTCTTATTTCGTTGTAATTCACTAAACATTCATTTAATTTTTAAAAAATTAGATTTAATTTTTTACAAAAATAACGCATAAATCTCCTCTTAACGCTATAATACTTTCAAAGCTTTTCAATACTCTTTGCCCTCATAATTTCATATTCTTCTAAAAATCGCTCTTCATTGTTTTATCATACTCTTTCTTCATAATCTTACTCTTTTGTAGGTTTTAAAAAATTGACATGAATACATCGCTTTAATTCTTTAACAGTTATTTCTCGCTCACCTCTTACAGAAATTAATTACTACAAATTAGTTGCTTTTCATGCAGTTTTATAAAATTCGCATTAATTTAAACATCAACCAAGTTATTTTTTGCTCATCTCTCGCCATACATCAATTATTATTAATTTAAAGTTTTAACACACAATTTTAAACAAACGCTGATCGTTCTCAGTTACTTCGCGTTCATTTTTCGGATAATTTCAGACGCAGATATATAACATCAATTCTTTTTCTAAAAATCGCAAGCAAAAACACATTTTTACACTTTCAAAGTTTCTGTCGCACAATTTTATAACTTTCAACCTGTTCGCTTAACACATATTCCACCCTGTCATTTAACTCTTTTTAATTCAAACATAATTAATTAGTTTCCATCGAGACTTTCTCGTATCAATTTAAACGCTCTTACATTTATATTAAACATTTGTTAGCTTAATTTCAAATTCATTAACATTCCAATTCGAACAACACTATCTCAGTTTTTAAATAAACTCTCGCAAATATACTCGGTTTTATACTTTTTTACGCATTTCACTTTTTATTTCGCAAAAAATTTCATTCAATTTCATATAAAAATAACGCATAAACTCTCTTAATGCTTTTACTATTTTCAACATTTTCAATATCGCTTTTAACATTTTAATAATATTTATAATCATACACTCCTCTTGCTTGCCATATTTCTGTTTACATATTAAAAATTTCGTTTTACGCATACCATCTCTTAATAGCTCTCCCAGCAATTTCTCGCTTATCTCTTGCATAATTTTAAAAAACAATTTGAAAGAATATTAAATTGAAAGAATATCTAAAACGCAGATTTTTAAAATTCGTATTTTGTCATACATCAACAATTAATTTCGTTTTAAACTTTTAGTTTCTTTTTCGCAGAATTTTATTTACATTTATTTCTCTCATTTTATTTAACATTTAATTCCTTGCATCATAGTATCGCAGTTGTTTTAAATACACTAAAAAATTTTAATCATTAAATTTTGCAAAAAAAAAAGTGTTGCTTTAACACCACATCTATTTCATATTCTTCAGTCACATTTAAGATTATTTTTAATACATTTTAACTTCTATTAAAACTCTCAAATAGCACTATAACGCTCTTAGATTTATTTAATATTTTCCCGCTTAATTTCAAATTCATACTTATTTCAAGCCACACTCTCTTTAATGGTCTCACATAGTTCCCATTTAATTCATATACCAACAATTTCTTTCTTTCAAACATTTTTACATTTGAAAAGCTCTCTCGCAGAATTTCAAAACATTCACACTTCAAAATCGCCTTGACGCTCTGATAGCTATTTCTCTTACTCTCTACCTTAATGTCTAACACATAAGCATTCAATTTATAATACCATTGTTGCATAAACTATTATTTCTATAAACGATCTCAGTAATAAATCGCAATATAATTAAAAATCATTTAAAAGATTTTAAACGATATATTTAATTTTCTCGCATAATTTCCAATTATTCAATCTGTTCAAAAACATACAAAACTTCCACTTGGGCCTTTTATCGCTTTCACAAATTCATACATAATTCTCTCGCATTTTTTGTTTTATTTTAACATTTTATTTCTAACGTTGCTCTATTACAAATTATTATTTTTTAAACGTTCTCAGATACATACATCCTCTTTTAAAACACTCAACAATTTTAGTTAGAAAACTTAATGCTTAAGCATATTCCGCCATTTTATACATTCTTTTAAATTCATACATTAATATTCAATATCTATCAAGACTGTCTCATATCACTTTTACGCTCTACTGTTATTTAATACTCCTTTCATAATATTCCATAATTTCGTGTTCAATTTCATAATTTCATGTGCAATTTCGGAATTTTGCCGCATAGAATCTCTTATCAGATTTTGCATTCTTGTTTTGCAACAAGACACTCGCAGCACCTTTCATCTCTCTTACGCTACCTCTCATTTTTTGTTCAATTTGTTCAGATTCTTCAAAAATTAATTTTAATATTTTAATTGTTTTATTTAACATTTCATTTCTAACATTACTCTATTACAAATTATTATTTTTTGAACATTCTTGGATACATACATCCCTTTTAATACACCTGTAAAAATCATATTCTTGCTTGAGCACATTTCGCCGTATAACATTCTTTTAAATTCATATATTAATATTCCATATCTATCAAGTCTCTATCCTATCACTTTTACGTTCTACTGTTATTTAATACTGTTTTCGTTTCGTATAACATAATATTGTGTTCAATTTCATAATTTCGGAAGTTTTGCCGCAAATTTTACATTCTTTTTTTCCCCATCAAGACTCGCTCTTACATCATTGCTCTTACAGTTATATTTAATTTCTCGCTGAATTTTAAAATTAACTAACATTCATTTCATTTCTAACCACACTCAACTCTAAATTATTATTTCGCAGTTACTTTACGCTTTTCTTTCGCTAAATGTCAAAATATGTTAGCATTCAATTTCCAACAGAACTCTAGCATTTCGATAATGATGATATCACGCATTTTGCAGATTTCATATATTCGCAATAATATATGTTTCAACACAAATTCTCCTAAAAATCCGTTTTTCAATTATACGTAATATATAACTTAATTAAAAAAAGAGGGAAACCCTATTTTCACTTTGAAGCTTAAGTTGTTATCTTATTTCATATAATTTCAAATCGTACAATTTTAATAAATTCATCCTGAAATTTTGCATTATGCATTGAATTCCTTTTTCTTACATTTTTTTCAATCAGTTTAAAGATTTTAAAATTTCTCCTTTAAAAAAACAATCGCACAAACTTAGTACATAACTCTCTCTCACTTTTTCGCATAATTTTGAAACATTCAAATATACTCAGATTATTCTTTTGCAATCCTGAACTTGTACAATCTTTAACGTTCCCTTTACTTCATGTATATATATTCCATAATTTCGTGTTCAATTTCATATACAACAATCTCGGAATTTTTATACAAAATAAATAACTTAATTTGAAAAAAAAAATAGTTTTTCACTTAAGCTTATCTTATTTCATATAATTTCAAATCGTACAATTTTAAAAAATTCATCTTAAATTTTTGCATTATTCATTGAATTCCTTTATTCTTCTTACATATTTTTTAATCAGTTTTAAGAATTTACGCAACTCTTACACTTTTTCGCATAATTTTGAACCATTCCAATTTACTCAGATACAATCCTTAACTTGTAAAATCTTTAACGCTCCCTTTACTTCATGTATACTCTTCTCTCGCTTTCAAAATACATAATTTCCTTTTTAAAAAAATGTGTTTTTTCTCATTGTAATATTAATTTTAATGTGCCCTCTTAATCGCTTAAACGCTTCAGCAAACAAATTCATACTTTTTTGTCGCATATTCAATTCAATCAAATCCATAATTTTCATAGTATTAAATTTTTAACAAAACATTCTCTTGTCGCTTTAACGCTTCTACAATTATTTCATAATTTTCTCTTGTTCACAAATTATTATTTCTTAAACGCCCTCTGATATTTTTATAAGATTTCAAAATTTTAATTCAAATCCAATTTACCGCAACATTTTCTCATTGGTTTTCTTAACGCTTTTTTGCATTTCACATTCTTTTTATAATTCATACGTTTATACTCAATTTCAAACAAAACTCTCTCTTATCACTTTAGGGCTCTCACAGTAATTTAGTACAATTTTCAGGCTTAGTTTCAAATACACTAACATTACATTTTTTAACAACACTCTAGTACAGACAATTATTTCTTCAACAACCTCGAACATTTTGAATGCACTGCCATATAATTTAATAATATTAAATTTCGCATTGGTTCTTTTACTACTCTTAAGCACCAAATTCTTTTAAATTCATACAATAATATTCAATTTTCAACAACTCTCTCCTATCGCTTATACATTAACATTTTATTGCTAACAATCGTGATCTTTTACGATTTTAGTTATTTCTCATATGCTCTTGCATAATTTAAATTATTTCGCACAAAGCTTTCGCCTATGTTCTTTTTTCGCTTTAACACGTTTCGTTTATACTCTTTCCTTATATTCTACATTCTTTCCTTTTAATTCATACTTTTTTGATCAATTTTCAACCAAAAAATATCGCTATAACGTTCTTACAATTTTTAATACTATTTTTAATAACATTCTATCATAAATTATTTCAAAATTAATAGCGGATAGTTTAAATACTCTCGCACATACAAAATAATATTCAATTTTAAACAACGCACTTGTATCGCATATACACTAACATTTTATAGCTAACATTCACGGTCTTTTACTATCTTAGATATTTCTCATACACTTTTGCATAATTTAAAATATACTTAATTTCGCAAATAAATTCCGCTTATCGCAAAAAGCTTTCGCCTATGTTCTCTTATCGCTTTAACACGTTTCGTTCATACCTTTCCTCATATTTTGCATTCTTTTTAATTCATACTTTTTAACAATTCATACAATTTTCAACAAAAATATCGCTTAACGCTCTTACAATTTATAATACTATTTTTAACAACATTCTATCATAAATTATTAATCCCACGATAGTCTCGCACAAATTTCAATTTATCATTTCGCAGATTTTTTATCGCTTTAACATCTTATACGCACCTTGTGCTCATCTCTCACTTTTTCTGTCATACGCCTTTCTCGTTTTATACATTAACATCTCATTTGTAATACACTCGCATTCATATATTTTAATAATATTCAATTTTACACAAACTTTCGCACATGTACTCTTTATCGCTTAAACGTTTTCACATTTCATCCTGACCTTCTTCCTTACGTTTTATATCCGATTTAATTTGTATATTTATATTCTCTGGAATCGCTTTAACGACTCTTCTTATTTTTAATTCTTTTAATACAATCTCTCTAGCATAAATTTTAACATATATGTAGATAAAACACACTCCTTTTTCTCGCTTGATTCGTAACAAATTTCTAACAACAGTTATATTCAACCACATCACACCCTTTCAATATATTTTTTCGCATATTTTGAAAACATTTTATTTTATTATTCAAATTTAGTTTAGTTTATTCATTAAACTCTTTTGTCGCTTCAAACATTTTTAGTAACTTTAATTAATTTTTGCAAATTTTTTGATTCACTCTATAGCATAGTTATAAATCTTTCAAGCTTTACTTTCGCTTAATTCAAATTATTCAATCCGAACAACACATATTTGCATTTATTCATTCAATTGAACTCAATAAAAACTTTATTTTTAACGCTTATTTTCATACAATTAAAACTTTCTTTCAAACTTAAAACCACATTCGGTAAGTACACACAGCAATTTTAAATGCAGCAATTCTGAGTTGGGAGAGGGAGGAAAAAAGGACGGAAAAGGGTGGTACTCGCAATTCTCTTTTTCCAATTCGTATTTTTTATATCTAAAAGAAGCTAAAATAAGAGACTTTCACAGTGTGGACACGAATACAAGTTCAAGAGATTTTAAGAAAATTGCTGTGTGTAAACCTGATCTAAGTTATTTTTTATACTCTTCTGACGCATAATTCAATGTACTCTATCAATTTATCGCTTCAAAGTTGTTTTTTATCGAACAGTTTCAAATCATTCTGACACTCTTCTCTCGCATTATGTATTTTTTCAATTGCTTTAATTTAAACTTTTAGAACCAAATTAATGTTATTTCATACTGTTCTCTCGCTTCCTCTCTTTTATTTATACTATTTCACATAATTTCAATTGTTGATTATACTTAAAAAATCGCATTCATTAAAACATTAGTATTTAATTTCAAATAATTTTTTCGCTCTCATATTTCTTCTCAAACATTATTCTCTGAATTTCGTTATTTTGATTTAAGGCAATTAACGCAAACCTCATACTCTTAACGCATTCCAAATACTATTATCTCTCACAATTTTTTAACACATTTTTCTCATACTTTTCAAAATCAAGTCTCATTCCGACGTTCAGTTTATATCTTTGCTTCTTAAAATTTGCAATACATATTTCAGCTCTGATAAATTCTCTCGCTCTCTCTCAATAATTTTTAACTTTCTCTTTTGACTAGTTTTACAATTTCTCTCAAAACTGATCAACCAAACGCATACAAAATTAAACTTTTCAGCATTTTTACCTTTGAATAAAATAAAGTGAATATTTAAAAAATATAAAAAATAATATAAAAACTTAATTTGAAAATTTTTAAATATGGAATTGTTTTTAATTTATTAATCAGTATTCTGGTATGTGCTGGAAAATATGTAAATCGATTTGTTTAAAAATTGAAATTTATATAGAGAATAGAAAAGCCAGAAGATTGAAATTATATTCTTTACGTTTTCATTGGCATCAGTTATAACCATCTACATATAATCTTTTGAAATATTGAAGAAGATTGAAATTTCAAAAACATTCAATTTTAAATTTATTGATTTTCATTACATACCAGATTATAAATATTAATTGGAAATAATTATTAATTTTTCATGTTTAATTGTTGCAAAAAATGTGCAGTTAATTGCAAAATTTTAAAAGATATGTTGTTAAATATTGTGTTAAGAAATGCATAATAACATCAGCATTTTTAATATTAGTGAATTATCTCATCATACGAATCTGAATCACCGCATATTTAACTATCATTCAAAATATTTTACAAACGCATGAACACTGGGAAGAAAGCTTTTTCAAAACTATTAGCATTCGCACTCAAATTTATATTAAGTTATTAAATAAACATTGAAAAGTTTAACTTGTCTCTCTTACAAAACTTACATATATCTCTCACAAAACTAAACTAACACTCTGATATTTCTCTCATTTTCTAATCGCTAAATGCGCACTAATGCAAAAATATGTTTATGCATACTCTTTTACTCTCAATCACGTTTTACATTTCTACAAAAAGGCATTCTATTCTCATAAACTTTCTCTTTTTTATTCCTTTATTCAATCACAATATAATTAAAAATCATTAAAAAGATTTTAAACGATATATTTAATTTTCTCGCATAATTTCCAATTATTCAATCTGTTCAAAAACATACAAAACTTTCACTTGGGCCTTTTATCGCTTTCACAAATTCGTACACAATTCTCTCGCATTTTTTGTTTAATTTAACATTTCATTTCTAACGTTGCTCTATTACAAATTATTATTTTTTAAACGTTCTCGGATATATACATCCTGTTTTAAAACACTCAACAATTTTAGTCAGAAAACTTAATGCTTAAGCATATTCCGCCATTTTATACATTCTTTTAAATTCATATATTAATATTCAATATCTGTTAAGATTACGCTCTACTGTTATTTAATACTCCTTTCATAATATTCCATAATTTTGTTCAATTTCGGAATTTTGCCACACTCTGATATTTCTCTCATAATTTGTAATCGCTAAATGCGCTCTAATGCAAAAATACTTTTTATGCATACTCTTTTACTCTCTCAATCACGTTTTACATTTCTACAAAAAGGCATTCTATTCTCATGAACTTTCTCTTTTTCATTCCTTTATTCAATGCACTTTTCAACCACTTCATAAAGGCAATTTTTGAAATTTTTCTATCATTTGATTTCTCAGTTATTCAATTCATCCCCGCTGATTATGAAGGACAAAATCGTACATGTTTTTGTTCGGCTTTAACAGTAAATTTATTATACAAACTATTTTCGCAAAATTTAACAGTCTAGTAAGACACTTATATTTCATCGAAGTTGTAATAGATTGATTTGTCAAGAACTTTGTTTTTGGTTAATTTTGATTTTAAAAAGAATATACCAATAATGTATAAAATATACCAATAATGTATAAAATATACCAATAAAGTATAAAATATACCAATAACCGTTTTTACTAAATACACTATGCATAATCAGGGGGATACAACTCTTACTGACTTCTCTCAATCGCTTACATCCACATTTTATGCAATGACGCTTCATAACAAACTCTGATTATTTATTTTTCGTGATTTTTAAGCTTTTCATAAATATACTCGCATTTTATTTTTCTATCAAACTTTCATTTACTCTCTCAAGCGCAACAAAAAATAGTATTCATTTTCTCAAACGCTTTCAAATCAAACTATTTATGACATACCCAACTCAATCATTTAGATTTTGCCGTTGTCAATAATTTAATTCATTTTGCTTTCAATAATTATTGATATATCATTGACTTTTTCATTCGCTTAAATGTAAGTATAATAACGCTCATAACATCATAATTTTCAAACTATATTTTGAAATATTCAATAATTAAACTCTCATTTACTCTCTCAATCGCAACAAAAAATTAGATCTCTCTGAGACGATTTCAATTAAAAACCTTTGCAACGCATTCAACTCAACTCTTTTTTTTACGTTTATCAATTTCAGTTATACAATTCACGCAATAATTTAAATTTATATTTTTTAATATTTCATAATCATAATTTCTCTTTTCTATTACTAGTCTCTCTACTCTCAATCTATTTCGATCAATAACAAACATGCTGTAACAGTACATCAAATTCTCAGTGACGCATTCAAACATTTCATATACGCAGCACATGGTTGGTCCATTTTCATTATACCAATTTTAAATACTTTCGTTGATTTTCAATTCTTTTTTATAATTTGTCGTTTACTTGTTTTTACAAGTTCAAACGTTATGTTTACTTCTTAATTTTAATATACTCTCCACATCAATCTCACTACAATTGCCAGTTTTATATAAATTTTTTTCATATATCAAATACTTTCAATATTTTAATCTATTTCTCATTTCAGTTTCACAATTAAAACTGAAGTTTTTCATATCGCATGAATTTTTTTTAGAGTCTTTCATAAAGATTTGTTCTCACTTTCGCTTACTCGCAACGCAACTCTTATAAACTGACATTCCAAATACCCATAATAAAAATTAATTTCTTTCAAATTCATCATAATTTACTTGATACTCTATTTCTATCTCTCTCTCTCTCTCTCTCTATTTTCAGTAAATTAATAATTTTTCTCATTTTGAAGTATTCTTGCGTTGCTTTCACTACAAAACCCATAATTTTTGTGATCTTTTTCATACGTCTTTAAATACCTTTCATCAATATTTTTATTTCTTAAATTGTTTCCCCATCTCATTTCAAAAGTCATCAAAAATTGATCTAAGTTTGCCCCAAATTAGACGACACCCATATTTGGCTTGAATGAATTAGTTTATATTCGCACAGTTGCATATATATTTTTTCAAATTTCTTAATTTTAATTTAAAATTTGTTTTATTTTTTTAATTGTTATTTTTCACATATGTTTAATTTGCTTAAGTTGAGTCCGTCGAGTTTCGATTGGAAATTTACTGAATTAATATATTATTAATATAGATGGAACTTTTCAAGTTGACTTAAGCCCCGGTAGGCTAGCCTCTCAGTGCCGGGGTCGTGGGTTCAATTCCCACCAGAGGCTCTGGTCTGTTTTTGCTACAATGAGCCGATAGCCTTTGTTGCTAGTACTCGGTTAGGGTATTAGGATATAATTTGTAAATTATATGATGAATATAAATAAATATAGGTCCATTTGGTATCGTTATTTTCCTTAATCAACTTTGATTAATGTTGGATCTCAATACCTCAATTTCATTTGAATTTTTCCCTTTTATGCGAATTTTTCAATTTAATGTCAATTTCTCAATTTTGTTTCAATTTCATTTCAATTTCTCGATTCATTTCATTTCAATTTCTCGATTCATTTCATTTTAATTTATCGATTCATTTCATTTTAATTTATCGATTCATTTCATTTATATAAGTTTTCTGATCAATCTTATTTACATTCGTTATGTATTTTATTAAGTTCTAACGCTATTCTCAGGGACTCTCTCCAATTCTTTTGATTTAAAATTCCACCATAATTCCTCGTAAATATCCTACATTTTTTGTGTATCCGTCACACTATTTTTGTACTGACATTTACTCCCATACACTCTCATATTTTGTTCATTAACGTTTTTAGTTTTATATTTTAATTGGAACTACATTTCTTCTCTCACTTGCTTTCAATAAAATTCTTTTAACAAAATTCTTTGGACTTTTTCTTTCTCTCATATGCTTTCTACAATTCTTTGGAACTTGCATTTCTCTCACATGCATTCAACAATTCTCTCATTAACACCTTTAAACATCTTCATACTTGCTTTATTTTTAACAACTTGACCCAACTCACAGTGACAATCTTTTTGTTTTTCATTATTTCTTTCATTGGTTTTCTCCAATCGCTAACACACAAATTTTATTAAAAGACGGGCCAACCAAAAAGAAGACAGAGCTTGTTTTTTTTATAGAACAATTTTAATTACACAGAAGTTCTAATTTTAAAAATATATTTTTAAAGCATTTTTCATATTATTTTAGTTATTTTGTATTGTTAGCTTATTTCCTTAAAAAGTAACTATTTTAGCTTTTTGTTTGAAATTAGAGCTTTGTATTTGATTTCTTCTATTACGGTACTTTTTTAATATAAAAATAAATCTTCTTAAAAGAAAATTTTTGATTCTGGAGCTCTAAAGGAATTTGCAATGGTACAAATATGACCCAAACTTGTTTGACTCCCGAGGTTGAAAGGAATGTATCAAGTTAAATACAAAAAAAATTAAGCATTTTAGTGTAGTGAAAACTAAATAAATTGACAGCTTAATTAAGTTTCAAACACTGTTTTATTAACAGCTTTTTTTGGTTGGCCTGTTAATGTGACTCATGACCCTTTTTCTATAATTGCAATCAGTTAAAGATCAATTTCTCACTCCCAACACAACTTTATATTTATTCATAAAACTCGCAATGGACAAACATTTTTTATATCTCATAACTTTATCGCATTATTTTTCTTCATTAGTGAAACTCTACTCGTTTTCATTTTCACTCTAATTATAAACGCTCCTCTCATTAACTCTCACTCTTTCAAATTTATCATCTCTTAATCATACATTTGCTGTGTCCGTCACACTCAAAAATTAAAATTTTATACATTTTACATTCTCAATAAATAAATTGTTAAATATTCTCGCAATTCAAAACTTCAAATACTTTATATTTTATAATTTCGTACACATTTTATTCACACATATTTTAAAGTATTATTTCTACCTCTTTATCATACAAAATTCTAATACGCCTAATTTATCATACTTCATATTCATACACTTAAAAGTTATATAAAGAATTCGTACTGTTTTGCGCAATTATTTAAGATGTATTCATGAATGAACGGAATTCAACGTTCTTCGCCTTTTATGCTCAGTTTACAATCGTAATTTCGTAGAGTAACATTCACTTAATACTTCAGTTTTAAGCTTTTTGATCTATAAACAAACATTCTGTGATCTTCAGGAATAAATTTTTGTAAAACGCTTTCAAACTTTTCATATATAGACGATTTTAGTTTCAGATTTTTAAATTACGCAATTTTTGTTAATACTCAATTTTTGTTAATACTCAATTTTTGTTTATGCTCAATTTTTGTTTATACTCAATTTTTATTTATACTCAATTTTTGTTTATACTCAATTTTAGTTTATACTCAATTTTCGTTTATTATTTCAATTTCTTACAACACTCAATATTTTTATCTTTAAAAATAAATCGTTTTCCATTCGCTTTTATTTAATTGTTCATTATTTTCTCACTTTTCATCAAATTTAACACTCTTCAGTTTACTCTGATAAATTATCTGTATCATCCCCGCTATAATATTCATTCTAAAATGATGCTACTGTACTTCAATCTCACCATAATTAGCATTTTCTCAAATACTTTCATTAATATTTTTACCAGTTTCGAATTTTTTCAAAATCTTATTTCAATTTCTCTATTATATTACCTATTTTTTTTTTTTTTTATCTCGCTCTTATTTATTTGATCGCATTCCATTTATTTACATCTCAGTGATGCTTTAAACTACGTTCTCGCTTTTTTCTCTCATGTTATTTTAAGCACAACTCCTCTTACTGACTCTCACCCTATCAACCATTAATTACTCTCAAATTCAATCATTATTCTTCATAAATCTCTTGATCACAGTTAATCATTCATAATCATATATTTATTTTTCTGGCATATCATTTAAAAATATTTACTACTTTTCACAATTTACTAATTCTCAATTACTCTCATGTTGTTGGTTATCACTTCAACTCTCATTACTTGCGTACATTTTTGTTAATTTATCTACCATCTACAAATAATTTGTAACTACTTAGTATTTTTACATTACTTCATTTTAATTTCTCGTATTTAATTCCAATTTTATATTTCATATTATTATTTCTTTCTCAGAATTTTCTTCTTCTCTTTTTGTAATAATTTTATCATACATATAACTCTTGTACAAATACTTTTAATCTAGATAAGTTTTCTCCAAAATTGTTTTTTTAATAATGGGAGGATTCATGTGAGGTCTGTTATTATATTGTTAACAATTTAATTTCTATCTACAACTACATTCACTATTTGAATATATAAATTTTTCAGAATCTAAACACTCCATACATAGGTTTTTCCAATTTTTACGCATTTTAAAACATCATTCAAAACATTTTTTCAAACGCAAACTTTCTTTTTTATTTCAAATAATCTTAACGAACATCATAAAATTCATTACAACTCAAATATTACACAACATATAACAACGCAATACAACGCAGCAATTCATTCAGATCTTATATTTTTTTTTTTCAATTTCTATTATTTTTTATGAATCTTACGCAATCGTTCACGCTCTTATTTGTATTTAAAAAAAAAAGTCGATTCAATCTTGAAAATTACCCTTTACTGCGATTAATAATCGAATGGTTACGTATGAGCAATATTAGATTAAGCTAAGATGTTGTTGGCTTTTTTTTAACTATTATCTATTCTAGTGGTTAATGTTAAAAATTTTTAAATATTTCAGTCTTAAAATAAATATAACAAATACGCAACTATCAAATGTGTGCCGGTAATTCTTTTTAATATACGTATGAGTAATATTTAGTTCTACCTATCACATATTGCTCATACGCAACTAAATAATGTACTAATCTTATGAACACCTGCTTTTTCATTTAACTGCATCAGAATTTTCTGCAAAAATAAAAAAAAACATAAAAAACTAAGATTTAATTGTTTATATTAGATTCATTTAATTTAGATTAAAAGCATTAAGTTATAATTAAGTTTAACGAATTTGTTTCAAAAAAAGGTTCTATTCAATAAAAATAATTTTTCAAATTAATTTAATTTTTTTTCGCATTTTTATTGTCAAATTTTTGTTCACACAAAAGCGTAATTTAAAAAAAAAAATCTCAAAAGCGTAATTTAAAAAAAATCTCAAAAGCGTAATTTAAAAAGAATCTCAAAAGCATAATTTAAAAAAAAAATCTCAAAAGCGTAATTTAAAAAAAAAAATCTCAAAAGCGTAATTTAAAAAAAAAAATCTCAAAATCGTCATTACGTTACTGAATTTCACTCAATATTTCATTCTTTCATAGTTTGTAAATGTTTTGAGATTTTTTTTTACTTTCTGCCGCAATATAATTTTATTGGGGAAAAATTAATTTTCTAACGCAATATATTTTTAGCCATTTTTGCAATATTTGGATTCTCTATTATTTTCGTATTATTTTTAACATTGTCTTGGCAATATTTTTCGTCGTCTTTCACAATATATATATCTTTAACGCAATATTTTTGTTTTTGTGCATGTGCATGCCAAATGTTTTGCAAATATTCGCTCTATATTTTTGCAATTTATTTGTAGCTTTACGCAATATTTACTGTTTTTCGCAATATTTATTTTTTCAATACATTTTTGTCGTTTGTTTTTATCTTCAGACATTTTTCGCAAATTTTACTAAAAAAAATTCAACGCAATATTTTATTAATAAAATTCAATGCAACATTTTATTTAAACTTTCGTTTAACGCAATATTTTTATCATCGTTAAAACAATATTTTCAAAATTTAATTTTAATGTATTTGAAATATTTTCGATTTTTTACTTTCATGTTTTTGCCTTTTAGACGCAATTTTTTCTTTATTTTTTGTATTTGTTTCAATTTTTATTGATTTTATATTTTGTGATTATTTTCGCCTTGTGCAATATGTATTTTTTACCATTTAATGCAATTATATTTTATAGTTTATTATTTATCATTTTTCTAACATTTTTTCGCAAAATATATTGGGAGCTTTTTTATCGCATAACGCAAATTTTTAAATATTTTTCGCAATATTTTTGTTATATAACGTATTAAATTTTCGTCGTCCAGCGCAATATTTTTGTAGATGATTTGTAAAATATTCTGAACCATCAGGAAATTTTTTTTTATCATTTCATTTATCGCATATTCTTTTTAATCATTTCATTTAACGCAATAATTTTCATCGTGTATTGCAATATTTTTGTAGTTTATTTTTGTAAAATTTTCTTAATTTTGTATGTTCGTTGCACTACGCAATTTTTTTACCATTTAACGCAATATTTTTTTTATCATTTAAAGCTATTTTTATCATTTGACGCAATATTTTATATTATTTAACGCAATATACTTTTATCCATTCAACACATTTAATTTATATTGTTATATTGTATCATTTAACGCAATTTTTTTAGTTTGGTTAAAGTTTTCATCGCTTAACGCAAGCCTTTTAAATATTTTTCGCAATATTTTTGTAGTTTATCTGACGATTAAAAATTTTTGACGTCCAGCGCAATATTTTTGTAGAAGATTTGTAGAATTTTTTATCATTTCATTAAACGCAATAGTTTTTATTCTTTAACGCATTATTTTTTATTTTACGCAATATTTTTTACCATTTAGCGCAATATTTTGCATCATTACACGCAATATATTATATAATAATATAATATTTGTAGTCGATTGTTAATATATTTTTAATTAAATATATTTGTAGTTGATTGTAGTAAAATTTTCTTAATTTTGTATGCTCATTGCCCTACGCAATTTTTTTTTTTATCATTTTACGAAACAGTTTTCACCATTTAATTTAACGCAATATTTTTTTATCATTTAAAGCAATATTTTCAATCATTTAACGCATTTTTTTTTTTACGCAATATTTTTTACCATTTAACGCAATATTTTTTTTATCATTTAAAGCAATATTTTCTATTATTTGACACAATATTTTATAGCGTTTAACGCAATATACTTTATCATTCAACGCATTTAATTTAAACCTACATTTTATCATTTAACGCAATTTTTTATGTTTGGGAAAATTTTTTTATCGCTTAACGCAAACTTTTTAAATATTTTTCGCAATATTTTTGAAGTTTATCTTATTAAAAATATTCGTCATCCAGCGCAATATTTTTGTAAATGATTTGTAAAAGTTTTTGAATTTTTAATGTTCTTTGCATTATGCAAATTTTTAATATCATTTCATTTAACGCAATATCTTTTATCATTTAACGCATTATTTTTTATTTTACGCAATACTTTTTACTATTTAACGCAATATTTTATATAATTTAACGCAATGTTTTTATTATTTAATGCAATATTTTTGTAGTTGATTTGTGTAAAATTTTCTTAATATTGTATGTTCGTTTTTTATTATTTAACGCAATATTTGTATCATTGAACGCAACAGTTTTTTTTTTACTTTTTTTATCATTTAAAGCTATTTTTATAATTTAAAGCAATATTTTCTATCATTCAACGCATTTAATTTGAAACCTATATTTTATCATTTAACGCAATATTTTAAGTTTGTGAAAATTTTTTATTGCTTAACGCACTTTTTACATATTTTTTCGCAATATTTGTGTAGTTTATCTGACGAATAAAAATTTTTGTCGTCCAGCGCAATATTTTAAGGCATTTAACGCAATATTTTAAGGCATTTAACGCAATATTTTTTTTATCATTTACCGCAATATTTTTTATCATTAACGCAATGTTTTTATCGTTTCATGCAATATTTTTGTAGTTGATTGTTGTAAAATTTTCTTAATTTTGTATGTTTATTGCACTACGCAAATTTTTTTTTATCATTTTACGCAATAGTTTTCACTATTTTATTTAACGCAATATTTATCATTTGAAGCAATATTTTGTATCATTTAAAGCAATTTTTTTTAATCATTTAACGCAACATTTTTTTTTATCATTTTACGCAATATTTTTTACCATTTAACGCAATATTTTTTTTATCTATTAACGCAATATTTTTTACCATTTAACGAAATATTTTAAATCGTTTAACAATATTTTATATCATTTAACGCAATATGCTTTATCATTGAACGCATTTAATTTAAACCTATATTTTTATAATTTAACGCAATAGTTTTAACAATTTGCTTAATATTTTTATATCATTAACGCATTATTTTTTTATTTTACGTAATAATTTTTACCAATTAACGCAATATTTTTTATCAATAAACGCAACATTTTTATCAGTAAACGCAATATTTTTTATCATTTAACGCAAAATTTTTATCATTTTACGCAATAATTTATATCATTTAACGCATTTAATTTTAACCTATATTTTTCATTATTTAACGCAATAGATTTATCATTTTGCTTTATATATTTATATCATTAAACGTATTTTTTTACCATTTAACGCAAAATTTTAACCATTTTACGAAATATTTTTTTATCATATAACAATATTTTATATCATTTAACGCAATATACTTGTATCATTAAACTCATTTAATTTAAACCTATATTTTTATCTTTTAACGCAATAGTTTTATGAACTTGCTTTATATTTTTATATCATTTAACGCATTATTTTTTTATTTTATGTAATAATTTTTACCAATTAACGCAATATCTTTTTATCATTTAACGCATTATTATTAAACGCATTTTTTTATTTTACGCAATATTTTTTAGCATTTAACGAAATATTTTTGATCATTTAACGCAACATTTATCATTTAACGCAAAATTGTATATCATTTAAGGCAATATTTTATATCATTTAAGGCAATATTTTATATCATTTAAAGCAATATACTTTATCATTTAATACATTTAATTTAAACCTATATCATTTAACGCATAATTTTTTATTTTACACAATATTTTTTACCTATTAACGCAATATTTTTTCATCATTTAACGCAATATTTTTATCATTTAACGCAATATTTTTATCATTTTACGCAACATTTTTATCATTTCACGCAATATTTTCATCATTTTTCTTTGCAATATTAATATTATAAACGTTTATCGCAATATTTTTTTTAAGTTTACTCTACATTTTTATTGAGTCTGCTGTTATGAAAAAATTTTGTAAGATTTTCTTGGAAATACTTTTAGTCGGCTAACGCAATATTTATTTTCGAAGATTTTTTACGTTTGCAAATATATTTTGGCCTTTTTCGCTATTATTTTTTTTTTATTAGAAAAATTTATTTTGCCGTAATATTTTTGTAGCTTATTTAACGCTTGTTTATGATATCTATTATTCAATATATTTTTTCTTTATCTTTATACGCAATATTTTTGGAGTACCTTTTTTTCATGATCTTAAAATTTTTTATCATTCAACGCAACATTTTCCTAATTCATTTCTTTGGGTTTCATTTTGGTAGATTATTAAACCTATAAACGCAATTTAGTTATTTTTAAATTTTGTTTTAAAATATATTCGAATTTTTGAAGTTTTAGTTTTTTTGAACTTTAAAGGGGAAATATTTCTTTCAATATTTTTTGTCGTCTACGCAATATTCTCTGTATTATTTAGTTCACGATTTTGGTAATTATTTTTTCTTCTTCTTTGTTGGAGTAATTAAGAATTGTTTCTTAGTTTTTGTATTTGTTTAACTTTCATCATTTTATTTTCTTAATATATATTTTACTTTCTAATATTTTTAGTAGTTTTATCGTTATATTTTATTTATATATTTTGTAGCATAAAAAAGCTTTTTTCATAGTTTAAAGCAATATTTAACAACTTTATGGCAATATTTGTGTAGTTTTTTTTGCAATGAATTTCGTTTTTACAAGGATCTAACGCAATACTATGTTGTACTTTATTTTAAGTTTATTTGAAATATTGTATAATTTTAAATCGTTTAACGCAATATTTTTTATTGATTACTTTTCAATGCATATTATATTTTACGATTTAATATTTTTATTACATTATAATTCTTGGAATATTGAATTTTAACGCATTTTAATTAAAAAAAAAAAAATATTTTAATTTAAGTTTATTCAACTAATATGTGAACGCATTTTTGTACCAAAATTTTTGATATTATTTTAAACTAAAAAAAAAACAAAGGAAATTGTAAATATTAACTGTTATACAGTTTAAATAGAATTAAATTATTTTCAAAAATGTATAAATAGTTTTAGCAGCTTATTCAAAGCAAATATAGCTCGGCTATTAATTTCTGAATTTTGTATGTATAGCGGGGTCTAATTATTTGGCCTTATTACGGTTGTCGTAGTCGAATTCGACAGTAAGTCGAATTTGCTGAAAAGTCCTTAAAAACATAAGGACTTTTCAGCAAATTCAATTTACGCAAAATCATTTTGTATGCAGTCGAAAATTGACTATAAATTCGACAGCCGTAACTCAGGCCGATTGAAAATTTCATTAAAGAAATAAATTTAAAAAAAAAATCTACTTTTATCTTCTAAATATTCAATTTATTTATTTATTGAGGGGGGTTGAAGTATTTTTTTATACAATTTTCATTAATTAAGATTGTATTAAAATTTAAATTCGTTGTACGGAAAAATTTTATATAGAAGAATGAATCGAAAAACTGAATTTTGTAATCTATTTTGAAATTTAAATTCTTAATACATATGTACTATGTAAGAAGCTCAAAAAATAACGATTTAATTAAAGCAAGACTAATTAACTAATTAGAGGTTTCAGTTCCCTTTCAGGTTTTTTTATTGACCAACGCAGACGCACGCAAACATATTTTTAGATTTTTTGTTTACTCCTCTAATCTCCTCACGTCTAATTTTTCGCAAATGTTGTCAGAATTTTTAAATTATTTTTTTAATTTTTATTTTGTAACCTTATAAATATATTCGATATCGCAAAAAAATTTCTACCTGGATTTTTAAAAACTTCGCAAAGAATAAAGATGAATTTTAAAAAAAGTATGCAAAATTAAAATTCATGTTTTTCTTAATTTTTTTACGTAACGTAAATTAAGTCGTAAAAATGATGGCTTGGAAAATGTCCTTAAATGTTTTAATATGAAAAATTTATTGAAACGAGTATATTTCATTTAAACGTAAAAATTGGAATTATGGGATAATTTTTATATTTAAGGATTTTGGTTTTAACAAATTTACTACTATTTTTTATCGTAAATTACTTTTTTATTCATCCTTTGTCCAAAAATTTGAACGTTTTTTAAATAAAATTTTAAAAAATTTATAAAACAGGATTAATTGAATAATATAAATAATTTTTGTTCTCTGCGATAAATTAACATTTATTTTGCTTTTAAATTTAAAAAAAATTTATAAAACATTTTTGAATTTTTCTCATCTTAAAATATTTGAATATTTTTTTATTTTGTGAAAATAATTTTCTGCAAATCTTTCTAAAATTTTATTAAATATTTTCTTAAGGTCAAATAATATTTTTGAGATTTACCTCAGGGTTCTTGTTTAACGTAAACAAGATTTGTTTGCTGGTTAATGAATGTTTTAAAATTTTAACGATTTTTTTATTTAAAACCAAATTTAAAAAATTTATAAAACATTTTTAAATTTTTTTTTAATTTGTGTAAGGGTTTGGTAAGTAAAATTTATTTTTCATATTTTCTGAATAATTTATTACGGAATTCGTGAACTCCTTTCTTTGACGCAAGTCATATATCATATGACGTTAAAATATTTCAGATTGCGTCTCTGAAACTCGTAAAACCAGAAAATCAACTAAATTCTCAATCGACTTTTAGTCAATATCGGTCGTATAATATCGCAAATGATTTTGAAATAAAGAACAATTCTCATACCTTATTAAATGTATTGGTAAAATTTTTAAGTTCTAAAATTTCAAATTTAAGAAATTTGTGAAATAGATCATTTTCAATTCATGACGTAAGAAGAATTCAATTCATGACGGTAAGATATTAGCAAATATGACGCAAATGTAAAGTTTGTGTAAAACGAATGTAAACGTTTTCTTCTATTTTTGAAAGCTGATTATATTTTAATTATCATATAAATATATAAAATTTCTCATCTTTTTATTATTTGATTTTTTAAATAATACTCGTAATTTATTACAAATTTCAAAACGTGACGTAAACACACTCGTGAAACTTTTTTTTGTCATTTAATCAATTTATAAGAGATTTAATTATTAAAATTTAATTTTAAAAAATATTTTAGTATTTTTGTGGTTTTTGAAATAAAATCGATTTTTTAAATACATTGAAAATAAATTTTCAGTTAAATTTTGGTAAATTCATCCCATAAAATATGTTGTAATTTTTAAAATTTATTCAAAAATATGTGAAGATTTTCATGGGGCTTAAATTGTTTAGAATTCAATATATATAATGATCAATATCTTATAAATTGGCAATGAAGGGATGTAGCATTTGTTAGGATTACCTTTTATTAAGAAAAGGCTAATGAAAATTTTGGTTTTTTGAAAAATAAAAACTACTATTAGGGAATTTCATTTGTGTTTTCAAATTTTATTTCAAAATCAAATTAAAAAATTTTTGGATCTTTTTTTGGGATTTTAAATAAGCAAATATTATTTTAATTTCAAAATTATTGATTTTCAATGCTTTTTTATTCAATTATTAGATTTTGTCGCAATATAGTAAATAAATGTGTATTTTGCCTAAATACATTTCGCAAATCTTATTTATGTATTTATTTTTGTGTTTATATTTCGCCGACATCTTTATTTCTTATTATTAAATTTGTCGCAGATTTGTTCATAATTTTCTTAATTATATAACGCAAATTTCTTTATGCATTTTATAGTATTTTTGCACTTTTTCGTGTTTTATAGTGTTTTATAAATTTTAAAGGGTGATTTTCTTGGTTAGTTTTTCAGTGTAAAAGATTTGTGCCGTGTGGCAATGCCAAAAATGCAAATTGTTTTCAGCGGCGAAGCTTATTTTTGGCTCAACAAACAAAATAGCCGAATTTGGTGTGAGAAGCAGCCAGAGGCAGTTGAAGAGCTGCCAATGCACCCCGAAAGATGTAACTGTTTGGTGCGGTTAGTGGGCCGGTGGCATCATTGGTCCGTACTACTTCAAGAACAATGAAAATAGCAACGGTACAGTCAATGGAGCAAGGTAAAGTGCGATAATTACAGACTTTTTGCCCAAAATGGAAGAGCTGAACTTGATTATGTGGTTTCAACAAGACGGTGCCACATGCCACAAGGCACGCGAGAGACGAGCTTGGTGAGCAATTAATCTCACGTTTTGGGGCATTGGCCGCCAAGATCATGCGATTTGACCCTACTACTAGATTATTTTTTGTGGGGATACGTAAATTCTCTCGTATACAAGGACAAGAGCCAGCCACAATTCCAGCCCTGAAAGACAACATTACAGCAGGCATTGGTGAGATACCTGTCGAAATGCAGGAAAAAGTATGCCATAATTGGAGCTCACATTTACATAAAATAATCATTATAAAAGTATACGGCAGGCATTCATTTATCGCCCCAAACAAATATTTTATTCAATTTTTAAAACCCAAACGGATAAAAAATCACCCTTTATAATTTTTCGCCAATTTGCTTTTCGCAACATTTTATTTTATTTTATTTTGAGCGCCCCGGTAGGCTAGTTGGTAACGTGCTAGCTTATCAGTGCGGGGGTCGTGGGTTCGGGGTGTTTTCGCTACGAGCCGATGGCCTTTTCTGTTAGTGCTCGGTTAGGGTATTTTAGGATATAATTTGTAAATATGATTAATTAAAAAAAAAAAAAAAATTCAATATTTTCGTATTAAATTTTTTAATATTATCGTATTAAATTTTTTTTTAATATTTTCGTATTACATTTAAAGATGTTTTCGTATATTCCATATTTTTTCCGCAGTTTTAACGATTGCTTTTTTAATTATTAAATTTGCTCAGAGACATTTTTCATCTTTTCCGCAATATTTATTTTTAATGTTTTTTTTTTTTAATTACATATTATATTTGTTCGCAATTTCGAGTTTAAATTTGTATTTCCCTAATATTTCGCAAATTTCTTTATAAATTTTCGCATTAATTTCGAAGACATTTAGAGAACTTCATTACTACTAAATTTACGTTTCTCAATATTTTCATTATTTTAAATTTTTATTTCACAAGTATTTATTAATGTCATTACAATAAATGCCTTTTTTTAATAATCATTAACATCTGCTTATTTTTTTTTTTAATTCAATTTAAAATTTATATTTCCCACCATGTCATACCTATTATTCAGATACTCGATCGCTTTTTCCTACACATTGTTGTTTGCATTTTGCAGATCTTAATTTACAGTTTGCTATTTTTTTCAAAACAATTAGTAAGTTTTAATTTTGGTTAATCGGCTTTTCGACTTTTTAATTTCTCTCTGCTGGTAATTCCAAATTCTTTTATTTTGGCATCATTTCGCAACATTTTTCATTTTTACTTCTTGTTTTATTTTAGAAGACCTATCATTTTTTTCGCCAGTTATAATTTAATAATATTTCCTAGTTTTTTTTCGCATAAGTTTCATTATTTCGCATTATGTTGCTTCAATTGTTTGCATAAGTGGTTTCAATATTTCGCATTATGTTTTCATTTTTTCGCATTATGTTTTTTCATTTTTTTCGCATAAGTGGTTTCATTATTTCGCATTATATGGGTTCATTATTTCGCATTATGTGATTTCATTGTTTCGCATTAAGTGGTTTCATTATTTCGCATTATGTTGTTTCATTTTTTCGCATTTGTTGTTTAATTTTTTCGCATTATATTGTTTCATTTTTTCGCATTTGTTGTTTAATTTTTTCGCATAAGTAGTTTCATTATTTCGCATTATATTGTTTCATTTTTTCGCATTATATGGTTTCATTATTTCGCATTATGTGATTTCATTGTTTCGCATTAAGTGGTTTCATTATTTCGCATATTTCTTTAAATTTTCGGAATACATTATATCTAAAATTAGCAATTTATCGTCTGTGTTATTAAATTTCTGTATTTTTAAATATTTTATCAGATTGAAGCAATATTTCTTACACTATTATTCGCAATATTTTTATAAATTTTTAATATTTATTGAATAGAATTTAATGATCGCTTTTTCTGCTTTTAGATATATAATAATTATAATAATAATTTCGCTATTTAAAATTATGTAATTTTATTTCTACCTAAAAATTTTCATATTTATAGTAAGTATTTTTCGCATATTCCTACTACTATTTCGGAGATTAAAATTTACTTCCTACTACTATTTCGCAAATTTATATTTTATAACTTCCATTATATTTACGCTTTATTTCAAAAAAGATTGAATATTTTATAGTTTTTACTAATTCAATTCCGCAATGTTTGAATTAAAATTCATTGTTTAGATTTCGTAATTTCATTGTTAATATTTCGTAATATTACATATTTTAATATGATCGCAGTAATATTAAAATACTTATTTTTTGATAGTTTCGCTGTTAATTGAATAATGTATTGAGATTATTTCGCAATATTTTTATATTTGTTGTTAGTTTTCCTCCAATCTTTGTCGTTTGTAATTTCGCCAAAAATATATTTAATTTTTCTTGCAATCTTTTGTCGTTTGTAATTTCGCAAAAAATACCATTTAACACTTCTTTAGAATTTTAATGATTAACTGAATACAAGTTTTTTTTAGGTAATTTAATTCCAAAAAAAAAATGGCTTTAAATTGTCAATTTTTTATCGTAAACCTCATAAATGAAAATTTATGAAAAATAACATAAAACACCGCTAACCTAAAAATAACATAAAATACCGATAACCTAAAAATAACCTAATGAAATTTCAGTGTATTTCAAACTTGTAAATTTCTTCGATTTATATTTAGTTTTTTAAAACTATGTTTTTGTAACGCATTTGATAAATACCTAATTTTATTTTTGTAAATCTAATTTCTAACTCAAAATTATCATAAATAGACTTGGGTAAACCGCTCATCGTTCACATCACATATTTATATTTATTGAACTTGTTCATCCAGTTCAATTGTTCACATTCGCCAATTTCATTGAATCGTTCATATTCGAAAGTTTATTTCACAATTACAAAAATAATTCTATACTAAAGGAAAAGTGCTATTAATAATATTGAACTCGTAATTTATTTTATTTTTTTGTAAAATTAGTTGACCTTGGAATTGTAAAACA
The DNA here is from genome assembly GCA_949748255.1 of Eustalomyia histrio. Classification (NCBI taxonomy): domain Eukaryota; kingdom Metazoa; phylum Arthropoda; class Insecta; order Diptera; family Anthomyiidae; genus Eustalomyia; species Eustalomyia histrio. The sequence continues at coordinate 9,173,098 of OX456523.1, forward strand.
AACCATAAATAAATGTAACCATAATTATATAACGATTAAAGGATATTCGCGAATAAACTGGTTCAGTAAATTGAAATGAGCTAAATAAACGGCAGGTTGTCCAAGTCTATCGACCGCCTAAATTCGCAGACCCCAAATGCTTGAATTATACACAGAAAAATGTATTTCTTAAAGATTTTCAATTAAATTATTTTTTAAAGATTTTCAATTAAATTATTTCTTACAGATTTTCAATTAAATTATTTCTTAAAAATTTAAAAAATAAATTTTATGGTATCAATTGAAACAATTAACATTTTTTTAAGCAAACTTATTACTTTAATAAATGTATTTAAATATAAAAATCAATAGGTTATTGAGATAATAAAATGTATCCTTAATTTTCTATATTTTTTTTAATTTATTTAAATTTTCAATTCTATTGATATAAAAAATTTAATGGAAATGATTTAAGTTTAATTAAAAATATTAAAAAAAAATTAAAGATTTGAAACTCGATTTTACTTATTTTCTGTGTATTTTGGGGTTTCCCTTACTCGTGTTAAATATTTACTTTTGATATTATATTTTGTTAGCTTTTACCATTTCCAAAATTTATCTCTTTTCGATATTGTTCTACCTTGGTAGATTTTAAGAATTTTTTCGCAAATTTCATTTCCTCGCAATTTTTTTACGTATTCAATTTGGCTTATTAAATTTCGCCAACCATATACTTTGTAATTTTTCTTTGTATAAGTGAACAGGACGTAAGCAGGACAAGGTTTATTTTAAGGTTAGGGAAACGGGAACTGGCCAACATGATGGAAATTCTCACAGGCCACTCTTTACTGCGATCACACCTTTCGAAAATGGGATGTGGGGAGGACGATAAGACCCTGGAGCAATTCCATTGTTTTTGTCCTGCTTTGGCGAGGAGTAGGGTAAGGCACTGGCACGGGGACGTTATACCGTCTTTGGAATGCTTACGGGTGGGTTGATTTTAGGAAAACTGAAGGGATACCTGAAGGATACTGAATTTTTTAGGTAGACTGGAATGTTTTTACGGTTGATTGTTACCCATCATGAAAAGGGTCAATGTCTCTTCCCATCTTTTCGACCTAACCTAAACAATAAGGTTTCCTAAAACCAATTTATACGCAAATATTTCTAATCTTTTGGATTGAATATTTATTTGATTTAATATTTCTTTTTTTTTTCATTTAATTAAATTCCGCTAATTAAAATTTAGATATTTTGCAGTTTTTTATTATTTTGCTAAAAGTAATATTTTCATCGCTAAACATATCGCTGATTAATTTTTTTCGCACATTTTATTAATTTCGACAATTCATTTAATTATAAGGAATTAATTTTAATTATTTGTTTCGCCTTTATATTTATTTTTGATTTATTTCGCAATTTATTTATTCCGTAGAAGTAATTCTGTAATATTTCTTATTCTAGTAACTTTGTACCATGGTTGGCAAAACACTAAACCAAAAATATAGTTGAATAAAAAAAATCCATTGGGAGCTAGAGCTATTGGTATTTCCTATTAAAAATCAGCTAGAAATATATTTCCTTCTGAAGCTAATTGAATTTTAAAAGAAAAATTTTCTAAATTTATGAGTATCATCACATCTATACGAAAAAATAACTTGGAATTGTTTAAACGCACTCCATATATAAAAATAACGTTAAACATTATATACCATAACGAACGAAATAGCTATTTTCCCTGGACTCAGAAAAAAAAAACCCTAATGAAATAACATAAAATATCGATAACCTTTAAGTAGATATATATTTATAATAATAATACTTTCGCCATTTAAACATTATATAAATTTATTTCTACCTAAAATATTTCATATTACGAATTTTTCGCATTCCTACTACTATTTCGCAGATTTAAATTTACCTTCTACTACTGTTTCGCAAAATTTATATTTTAAATTATTATAAAATACGATTATTCAATCAACACTGACCGCCGGTAATGTAATAAATGTATAATTCTTAAGTTATTTCATTTATTTTCCGCAAATCGTTTTTCTCTCGCCGTATCTCAATAACTTTCGGTTAAAACTAAACTAAAACTTTGATACCAATTTGGTTTCGATTCGTAAGTCTTTTTTTAACTTTTTTTTTATCTTATGTAATTCGCAATTATTTTTGTTTTTCGCAAAACGAATTTAGATTTTTAGTCATTTTATAATACCCTTGAAAGTTTTCTAATAACGCTTGTTAAAACTGCTTATTCTGATGAAAATCGAAAACGACAGCTTTTTAATCTAGAATATTTAGTTTCCCAAAAATAAAATACGACTTGAAATTATTTTATATTGATTTGTATTACTCAGAACTTTTAATTTAGGCAATAAAAAATAATTTATAAAATAATTTTTAAAATATAGTAAAATATTAAGCATTAATAATCAGATCGTTTTCGATTTCCATCATCACATGCCTGAATATTTTTTTCATATTTTTACTTTTTTCGTCTTCCACTTATCCCTTTTTCCAAACCTGTACAAAAAAACATCTGTTTTTGATAGTTTCTAATTTCCCACAAATTTTATACTTCACTAAATTCTAGTTAAAAAAAAAATATTGAGTTTTGTTGAAATCAAAAATCACATATTTAAAGGATGCGCAACAAGATTGTTTTGAATATACATACGCCCTACGCAGCCGAGAGGTTAAATAATTTCAATGCTTCTAATATGTATTTAAATTTCCGAAAATATCAAAGTATAAAATTTTGGGGAAATCTAACAATTAAAAAAAACTCAAAAGAATTTAAAATTTTTCGAATTCTAATAGGCCTTCACAAAAAAAAGTATTTCATCATTTATGAGTAATAGATTCCAAAAACGAATTAAAAAATATGTTTTTGATTTGCGAATTAAATCTTACAAGTTCTTGATTTAGGTGAATTATTTTTTAATTTTTTCATTATGATTCGCGAATTAATTTTTTTTCTGCAATAAGTCTAAGAACTTAAAATGTTATTCAATAGATTGATTTAATAAAAATGTTAAATACAAAATTAAATTTATCCCAAATAAATAAAGTTTTCAATGAAAAATCTAGTAATTTCAACGATTAGAAAAAAAAAATACATTAATTCGCGAATCAAAGCAAAAAAAAAAATAAATTGTAATCGCGAATAAAAGCAAACAAAATTTGCAATCACGAGTCAAAAAATTAAGTTAAAATAACTGCACGCGAATTATCTTTTTGTTTTTTAATTCGCAAATTTATAAACTATCTTTTTTTAATTCATCTTTGAAAATTATTATTTCAAAATAAATTTTCCATAGGTCTCTTGCTGCAGTTTAATTTTAAATTTATGCTTATTAATTTAACTATAGTTTTAATCTCGCTTGATTTTAAATATATAATATAAATTCCGCTGATTTTTTGCGAGTATCGTGCTCGTTTTTATTTAACAGTCGAATAAGGCATATTTCGTTGAAATTGTATTTGATCGCCAAATCTTGGTTTTTGTTAATCTTGTTCTTTAACAAATCTTACATTCTATTTTAAGTTAACGCATAAACTACTTTGACGATGGTAACGCAAAATATCTCGACTTGAGTTTTTTTAAATTTAATTCTGTAAATTATTTAATACCCTATTTTGTCTTTCTTCAATTTAATTTATTAAATTTCTATTAAAATTGCCATTTTCTTTAAATGTAAACCTTATCTATAATTTACATGATGCAATGATAATGTTAACGCATTTATCTACAATTCTATTAAATCTCATTTTTATCTTTGGCTGTTGAGAAAGCAACTAATAAACTTCAATTAGCGCTACCGCTTAACTTTGTTTAATGCCTTTTCTGCTGTTTCACCTTATTTCTATAAGATTTTAGTTTCAGTTTTTCATTCCGTATTTTAATTCGCATAAGCATATTCTGCTAATTTTTTCAACTAGTTTTCAATAATTTTAATCTATTTTGTCTAATTTTATATATTGTATAATTTATTTTTTGAATAACTTATCTATTGTATAATTTATCTATGGTATAATATACTTTATCTATGGTATAGTAGTATTTATCTATGGTATAGTAGTATTTATCTATTGTATTATAATTTTATCCTACTGTAATAAAATTCATCTATTGCATTATAATTTTTCAATTTTTCTTTATCATTTATCTTTTGTATCATTTGTTTTATATTTCGAATCGCTTGCTTTGGTTACTGATTTCAATGTCGTTAACGCATTATTTACTCAAAATCGCTATAAACTATTGAGCGTGTTTTCATTTATCAAATTTACCGCAAATATGAAATTATATTTTAAATACATATTTCTGAACCCAAATGGTATTTTGTGCAATATTTCAAAAAGTTTCACATAGTTCTTATTTTATAAATTTTCAACGCATTTCCTCTCATTTTCTCATATTTAAAAGCATTATATTATTAGATTTTTATTATATTCGCAGTTAATTCCTATTAATATAATTTCAACGCATTCATATAATTTATACGCATTTCTGTTCATTTTACATATTTCCATTGAAAATTTTTAATACTTCGCTTAATATAAACCCACTTTTTTACGCTTTTTAAAATTTAGTTTTCGCATTTTTCTATATTTTTGTTCTTGCGCATATTTTTATACTTTCAATTGATTTTTTTACGCTATTTTATACTTCATATGCAATATTTAATCGAATTTTGTATTTTAAATTTCCATTTATAATTAATATAATTTACATAAATTGTATTTTAAATATAACGTTTTTCCCTGGCTTTATTTTTGTTCATTATTTTAGATTTAAAAGGTAAAGGCTACTCACTTTGTTTATATTTTTAATAGAAAACCGCTGTAATTAGAAAGAATTTTTTTGTTTTGCTGCTTATGGTATTAACATAAGTTGAGCAATATTTTTTAAGAAAAAAACGTTTTCAAGGTGGCATAGAAAAAATGTAAATATTTTATTTAAAATCTTTTTAATCTTTTTTAAAGTTTTCTGTTTTTTTTTATTTAATTTGTTTCAAATGTAATTTTTTTGAAAATTGTGAGAAAAAAAACATAATTTTGTTTTGGTAATTTTTTATGAAACAAGAAATGAAAAGTAGTAGTAATGCTTAAAAATTAAAAAAAAAAAAAAATAAAAGCTTATGATTTTTGTGGGTTAAATCTTTAATGATTTTAAAAAGAAAAACCTTACAACTTAAGGATGGTGGTTGATTTTAGCATTTTTTAAAATGTTTTTTTTACAGGGTTTTTAAGTGCTTTTAAACACTGGCCCTTATTTTTTTTTATTAAAAAAACATAAAACGCTGTTGTTCTATTTATAAACATTATTTCAAAAAAGTTGTTTTTTATAAATCAAAACCATATTTGGGCGCTTTTTTCTATTTCAATTAGCCGTTGTGGTTTTTATGGTCTAGGAAGGAGTCTGCTTTCGTATCGTTTATCATCATCGCATGATTTGACTGACTGAACTCATTTTTATTCACATACTGACGCCTGCCTGATTCTCTGATTACATTTTGTGCCGACCTGCCTGTCTGCTCGTTCTCTTTTTTAGATCTTATTTCATTTTTAAGCATTCATTTAGATGAATTTGTCATATTTTAAGATATTTTGTTTAGGTTTCGCTTTTTTATTACGTTTTCTTAAGAGAAAATGTTTTATATAGCTAGGTTTTATGTTGTTTTTTTTTATTTTAAACCTTTTTCTCTATGATTAATAAAGATCATATTTTCTTAGATGCAGTTATTTTTTATATAATTTTCGTTTTCTATATTTTGTTGTTCGATTATTAAAACGAGAGACGAGACTGACTAGCAAAATCTTTAATGTTAATTTTTTCGAGAAAAGGCCGCCCAAACACATAATTTGCTAAATGGTTTAAAAAAAGAAAGTTTTTGTAAGTTTATAAAAAAATAAAGAAAATTTCTTAAAAAGAAAGTTTTTATATTATATATTAAAGCTTAAGATTACGTTTATTAAATAAAAAAAAAATTGAGAGCGGTAACTCTGAAATAATATATGTAAAGGTCGGGTAACTCTGCTATACAATAGCATGTAGCAACACCGGTGAAGATATAACAGTTTCTAAATTAAGATACAAAAGGGGAAAACTGTAACTTTACAGCTGCAATGTAGAGAAAAAAAAAGAAGCAGTTCCTATAACAGTAACATTATAACGAAAATGGGCGTTAACAAGGCTATATAAAATGTTGAACACAAACGATAAAAAGTTTTTTTTATGACTGTACGTATACAGCCTATTACAGATAATAAAACAAGGGGTAAGATAGATAACATGAACAATAACAGAGGGAACTGAAGAATACAATTTTACAGAAAATTAGATAATTTCCAGTTTTGTTTATAACAAAGTGCTTGTACGTAGTTTTATCATAGAGGAAGAATAGCAGTTAGTTAATAGTTTTATTACAGATAACCAACAAATGAGGGATATTTAAAAATGAGAAATGTGTATACATCATAATACACTGCGTAGTTGATTTCTGTAGGGAAAGTGGGGGAAATATGGTGTCATGTTCTAGAACACTTTAGAAGGGAAAAACGATTTTTTTTTATTTCCAGGCATTTGGAAATATTCTGGAAATTTAATATACAGCCAAGTTTAGACACACTCGAAGAAAAATAATTGGTATTTTGTGAAGAATTGTACAAAATGGAGTTTAGAAAGGGGCAGATGGATTTATTAAAATTTGAAATTTTAATGGAGTAGAAATTCCTGACCTGGAATTGCAGTTATATGAAAATTCTGGTAATTTCTCTACATTTTACAAAATAATAATATACGATGTTCTACAAATTTATTAAGAGGAATTTGACAGCGTATGCATCAAGAGAAAAATCAATTTTTTAAAGTTTGTTAGAAAAAAAGTAGATTACATGAAAATTCTAAAAGTTAATTTTTCTAACAAATTGATAATGAATTTCAACAAACGATATAAAATTTCAATCTATAGATTTAAGAAAAAAAAACTTACTTCTAATATCGTCGTAGTTATTTAAAACGCAAAATATTTTATCTTCACATAAAAAAATTATAGCAGTTGGTAATCTGAGCAATGTATGTTTTACTTGAAAAGAATCTTTTTTTTCGCTTTTACATTTCTTAAATGTGTAAAAATGAGACAGTTATATATGTATTATAACAGTTATAAAATGATCAAGTATACATAAAAATTATGAGGCAGAAAAAATGACTCACTTTGTGAAAATAAAATAAATTTTTTTTCACAAGGGAAAAAAACAATTGCGCAGTTAAACTAAATTCTTAAAAACTAAAATATAACCCTTGTTATAAATATAATACGTAGGTTTTAGTAAAAAAAATAAATCTTAAAAATATAAATGCTTACGCGTTTTCTGGGAAGGAAAATTTACCTAGTCACAACGATGTATTTTTCGCACACAGCGCTCCTGGAAAATCTATACTAGTCTCAACAACAGCTCAGGGAAGAAAAACTTAACGCATTTCCTTCAGCCTTTATACATTTTTTTTAACAGACTCGAATCCGCATATCAGGCTCTAGCAAAATTAAATAGCATCCTAACGCCTTTACTGTATTCTCAAAGGCAACCTCATTCTTCAGTTTTGGAATCGAAAATCCTGATCACTCTTTGTTTGTCCACACCTCAGGGAATATTTCTGAATATTGTAGCAAATTTTTTTTTTTTCAACTTCATAATGCACTTTTTGCATCGCTTATCTTTCTGCATTATTTCGGCCTACTTGCAGAATAAAAATACTTATATTGCAATAATTTACAACGCAAAGCCATATTTTCTCTAAATGGCATATCAAAAACTTCTTGGAACACTTTAAATAATATTTTCCACTTTTATTTCACCACTTTCTTTTATATTTCAGAGACACACACTGGTTGACTTTCAATTTACTTTTGAATTCGTTCGTGCACCAGCAGCTGTATTTATACCCCAAACGTACGTGCGAATTACCGCATACATAGAAAATTCAGGAAATTTCCATTTCACCCTGTTCTCGCTTTATTGATTTTCGCTTGTGGCAGATGTTTTTTTCCTTTTTTTGTTTCAATAGTTGGCTTTGTTTAGTTTAACTGTTATACATGTACTTTTTATGTAGGGGCTGCCAGAAACATCGATGCAAATTTTGTTTTATGACGACGATTTTTAAATGATTTCATATATGTGTATATTGATTTTTAACAAAATAATAAAATTTATATTTATTAAGTAGATTTAAAAGACATATAACAGAAGCAGAATCCATTTTTTAATCGATCAACAGAAGAATACTAAGAATGATAACAGTTCCCTTGACAAAAATTTATATTTCCCGAGAAAAACTCCACGTACACAATTGCAATTGTGCAATTTTTAGATCACTCAAAACAGTTGTGCCATAGAGGAAGAATAGTATAGAGGATGCAACGCCAACAGCGGCCAAATAAAATTTTATACAGAATACAAAGGTTCGGAAACTGAGAGCAAACAGGGGAAAATTGAGCAAATTTCCCTGATTTCTGCAAAAATTTGAGTAAATTTCCTTGTTTTTAAACCTTTTTTTCAAATCCAATTGGGAAATCTGCTAAAAACTAATTGGATTTGAACAGAAATTCAATTTGAAATGCAAAAAAACCAATTCGATAAGATGCTGAACCTTTGAAATCTGCACACATATAAAAACAAGAGAACGTTTTTTGCGACGTGAGAGACATCGTCATGGTGTGGTTGTGCCTTGTGCAGTTTAATGTAAAACGACAATAATAACTGCGTTTGTGTGGCAAGTTATTAACGTTAATATATGTTAATCCCATACAAATTTGACAAAAGTAACGTTAAGAGTTAACGCTAAACGTTGGCATATCTCTAATTTTATGACATATGCCAAAATTATTAGCCGCACAAATATTGCTGATATTGGTAATAATATTCCAAGGTAACACTTTTAGTGTTTCACCAAGTAAAAAATATGTAAATCAATATCTGTAACGATTTCTGAAAAAAAAAACTAATTATAACATCGCATCTGGCAGCACAATATTAATTTTATTATACTAATAACTGTTATACCCATAGTTGTATTTGGTTTAATAAAAAAGTATAAATCACCTGTGGTGCCAGACGTGACGATTTTATATCATTTTAACGATTTTTTAATAGTAATTTACCGATAGATGATGATTTCGTAAAATTTCAAATTTTTTAAGAAATTTTAAGCAAACCTAAAAAAAAATCTCAAATTTTTATTATATTTTTATAACATTTTCTTATTTTAAATAATATTTATAGCATTTTTGTTTTTTTTATTAAAATTTTTTGAAAACTTTTAAAATTTAATCAACAACTTTTAAGTTTTTATGACAATTTAATTAAATTGTATGGTTTATATATATTTTACAATTTTCTCCATATTATTTATGTTAAAATATCACAAAATTTAATTTATTTATATGCAAAAATTTAGCACACCAACAATGTGTTCGGTGACTAATTGATATTATTGTAATTGTAGCTTACAAAATAAAAAATTATTCACTTTTACAATTTAAACAACTTTTTGAAGCCATTAAAGTTCTAGTGAAATTTTTCCTTGGGAAAAGCAATTTACTATGATTTTACCATGCTAAAATAACAAATGATTTTTCATACAGCTGTTGACAATTTTGACGATTTTTGATCAAAAAAGTCTGGCAATACTTTTATTACCAGATACAAGATGTTTGTTTTTGGAAATATGTAAAAATGGGGTGGAAAACTTTTAATATAGAGAAAATCATAACAAGGGTTGAAAATTATTTATATACATAATTTTTTTTCTAGAATGATTTTTTACGATAAAGAATTTCATGTGAAAATTTGTTTTCACGCAAATGCTCTTATATAATATACAAGACTATAATTTTTTTTTTCTTTGTGATGAAATTACTTTCTGAATTTGCCCATCTTAAATCTTAATATCGTAGTGCCGTCAGATAGTAGGTTAAAAAGCATAAAAGATAGTATAAAAATTTGAAAAAAGTGGACGATTTCGCTCCCCAGACGGATCTTAAATGGATCTAGAGGTAACCACATACCATCAAGAGGTTCTGAGGAAATTTTATTTGTGTACCCACACTTATATGTTACCATTGGTACCGGCTCCAAAAATGGAAAATAGAAAAACATTTTCTTTTTTTTATGCCAGAGGGGGTTTACCTTTTTTTACTTTAGCAACGCCCGAAAAATGGCACTTCAGCTTTAAATTGTATGAATAAATAAATATTTTATAAAAATAAGCGAATTTACACGATGCTTCGTTTTTGTATGTATGTCTTGCTTGCATGCCTGCCATAAAATTATGCAAAATAATCATCGTGTAAATAGGCCCCAAGACAAAATTGCATTAAAACCGAAATGTCAAAGCTTATTTAAGTCCGAGTATTTGGGATGGAGTTAAACTTGGTTAAGTTAAACCGAAAACTAATTTTGTCTGCCATTTTCATGTTTATTAACATAAATTTATCGGAACAACTTTTCGTTACGTAAAATTTTGGTCTTCATTGAAATAAAATAAATTAAAACAAATATCAAAATCAGTATTCAAGTTACAAACTGCGATAAACTGAGTTTAAAGATAATCGAAATCCTAAAAACTCGGCCTTAGTGATCATCATGATCAAACGTTGTGTTCATATTCTGGTTGTGGTTGTGTCTGCCTTATAAAATAAAAGAATATAAATTTTTACAATTTAAAAACCGATTTGAAGCCATTACATTTCGAGTGAAATTTTTGACCGAGAAAAACAAGTTAATACGCTTAGAAAAAAAGAAATCCTTGCTGAAATCAAGTAGACTGGAAAATACTCAAAAAATTAGCAGAAAAATTATATTTTAGTTAATTTATTTGCTGAAAACTTAAATTTAAAAATTAATTCTTTTTGTGATTCTGAAAATAATTTGCAAAATTTTGTAAAATATATCCAGACATTAATTGACTAATTGTAAATCTAAAAATATACAAAAATAATTATAAATAAAATAGAAAATAAATTATCTCTCAGTTACTATCGTATCATGATAAATATTTGTTTTATTTTTACTTAATTTTGTAAATGTTCTTTTTTTATTACAATAGAATCTCACAAATTAGAACTCTCACAAATTATAACCTTCCAGAAATTAGAACCGGCCATTCCAATGTATTGTACGCTCTGAAATTAGAACCTGTGGTTCTAATTTCTGGAAGTTTTTTTATTTTGTTTTTTATTTTCACTACAAATCATTTTTTGCAATATTTTGTACACTCCAATGTATTGTACGCTCTGAAATTAGAACCTGTGGTTCTAATTTTTGGAAGTTTTTATTAATTTGTTTTGTATTTTCACTACAAATTATTTTTTTGCTCATTGAAGAAAAAATAAATCGGGGAATCCCCGAGTTATTCGTGGTGTGTACAATTCGGTCATTTGCATGTGAAATTTGATATGCTTGTACAAATTTGGGTTAGTTAATGACTGAAGGTCAAAGTGAAAGTTGTTCATACGTGTGAAAGTTTAAAAAAACATGCCAAATAAACGTAAGAAAAACACCTTATCTTTGGATACTAAGGTTAAAATATTAAAAAGACTTAATGAAGGCGTAAGTGGAAATCGTTTAGCTCAAGATTTTAATGTTGCAAAATCTGCCATAAGCTACATAAAATCAAAAAAACAAGAAATAATGGATGCAGTTTCCTGCACCTATCAAGAAGCAAAAAAAAAAAATCTTTACACAACGCAGAATATGAGGAAATGGAAAAGTGTCTTTATAAGTGGGTTTTAAATCAACGTGAAAAGAAGAACACACTGACAGGACCCTTATTAAAAGCAAAAGCTAAGTCAATTTTTAGTGAAGTGTACCCCGATAAAGATGAAAACGCATTTACTGCAAGTGATGGATGGTTTTCCAAATTTAAAATTCCTCATGGAATACGGTTTTTAAAAATTGGTGGTGAAATACTTTCGAGTGATGTTGGTGTGGTCACTCCATTTCTACACAAATTTCGTGCAAAAGTCGCGGAAATGGGTTTATTGGAAACACAAATCTATAATGCTGATGAAAGCTGATTATTTTTCCGTTGCCTTCCGGATAAAACATATGTCGCTGCTTGTGCAAAAAGTGCCCAAGGATTTAAATTTCAAAAAGAACGCGTTTCAATTGCTAGGCGCAAATTCTGATGGCTCACACAAATTAAAACCATTGGTTATTGGAAAAGATAAAAAGCCAAGATGCTTCAGAGGATTTGATAACCTACTTCATTATGACTTTTCGAAAAATGCTTGGATGACTTCCCGTATTTTTCATCATTGGTTTCACAAGATATTTATCAAAGAAGTATGTTTAACCAATGCATATTTTAAGTTCCTTATTTTTAAATTTTTATTTTTTTTTACAGGTCATCTGATTTTCTGAAGACAATAATTTGCCCCCAAAAGCTCTTCTGCTAGTATATAACTGCTTCGCTCATGCACCAATTGATGAGCTCCAAAGCGACGATGGTAACATAATTGCATATTTTTTGCCGCCAAATGTTACAGCAGCTGTGCAGCCAATGGATCAAAATCCTATCAAACTGACAAAACTTATTTATAGAAAGAAGTTGCTATCTCAATTAATTGGTGATGGTGGTGATATTGATAAGCTTTTGAAACGGTATTCAATACGTGATGCAATAATATTGTTGAAGCAAGCATGGGATGAGGTAACACAGGCAGTTCTAAAAAATTCTTTGTCCAAATTATTAAATTGGGACTCAGGCGATTACGACAGCGATGATGATTTACCACTAACACAATTGGCTCAACAAAATGAGGATTGCAATGATGTTCTTCAACTAAATCTTAATCTTTTGAATAAAATTATGCAAAATAATTCCGTAACTGTAAATGAAATCGAGGAATGGAATGAAGACGTGTTTACTGGCGGATCTAGTGCAGAGAATAGCGATGAGGAGGATTCAGATAGCAGTGACGTCGATATTGTCGAGATAACGCCAGCTATTCCTCATTCAAAAGCCCTCGAAGGCATCAATAATGTTATTAAATGGTGCAAAACCAGTGATATATTTTCCAGTAAACACATGTCCAACCTATTGGACGTCCGTAACGATATCGTTGTATCCAGTTTAAATAAATCAAAAAAAAAACAAACAAGTATTACTGATTTTATGTAAAAAAACAATTAAATACCTAATATGTAATAAAAAAATATTTTAAGTTTTTCTATGAATTTAATATGTTCAATTAATTAAATATTAATAAATAAAAATTGTTTTGTGTAAAAATAAAGCTTACATAACTAGTTTTATTATAATTTTCTGTAAAAAAAAATGTCCAGAAATTAGAACTTTTCAGAAATTAGAACTGCCCGATGTACAAAGTGGTTCTAATTTCTGAGATTCTACTGTAATATTTTATTTATAAATGCGCATTTCAACTTTATTTTATATTTAATTTTGTCTATAATTTTTGATTTGTGTGTATGTGTCAAAGTTAGATACAAAACTCGTCCAAGGTTGTATTTTCCCTGTAGGAAATGTCGATAGTGAAACTGTACTGATTCACTATGACTTTGTCACCAGTACTACTGACTAATTATGCCCCAGCCAACGCTTTCTGTTAACATGTTATTGTCATTGCGAAATTAGATATTTTATTAATAAAATTTTTTTTTTATAAATTTCATTAAAGTAAAAAAAAAATTAATTTTGGAGTAGACAAATCTTCAAAAATCACAAAATGATTCACAGAGCTGAAATTTTCACTTAAAATTGTTGCATCTTCTTGTTATTTATGTTTTTATACAAAATTGATTTTTTTTCACAAGTTTTTGTAATTTATTTTGTTAAAATTCATATTTCTTTATATTTTTTATGAAAAACTTTAATTTTGCATGCAGCTATGCACATGTATTTTCAACAATAAAAACAATAAAAAAAATCAAGAACAAGCACAGCTTTGCAGCTGCTTTGTGGACATGTCACAAAAAAGTCACCCAAAACAGTCTACAAAAGGGGTGACTTGTAGACACTTGACCCTAGGCTTCCTAGGGGGTTCTTATGTTTTGTACGAGCTGTTATTTTAGTGGTTTTTTGGTCTTTAGTTTATTAAGATTAGCAGCGACATCTACCTATTGACTATCTGTTTGTTGATCTCACTATAAATGTGTTAATCAGCACAATTTTGTTAGAAAATTAAATTAGTTCAATGTTAGCTTATTCTAAAATTAAATATAATAGACGTTTTTGTTCGAAACCCTTTTACTAATTTTTCTACTTATCTATTTTTTTTGGGTATTAACTTTTTAAAATAAAAAGTAACATTTAAGATTTATTTTGTCTTTCTTGTCAAATAATAAAATTTAATCATTTTTAATAATATTAGAAAAAAATTTAAAAAAGACGTTTTCAAATTTATATTTCTTTGAAGTTTTTTCAATATTGCAAGATAGTAACCGTTTTCAAACGAAAATAATGTAGTGTGAATTTAAGGCATAAATGCCGAAAAAACTTATTTATATTCCTTTTAAACATTTGTAAAAATTTGTTTTAACTGCTATGTTATATCAATTACCGATCTAAATAAATTGGTTCTTAAAATTCGACGACGTCGGGTTAATAAGGGTTAATAATTTGAAATTGTTCAAATTTAACAGTGATTAAAATAATTATTTATTAATTACCCTGTTGTACGTTTACATTTAGAACAGTGATTAAAATAACTTTTTTATTAACTACCCTGTTGTACTGTGACATTTAGAACAGTTTATTTAATGTAACGGTTCTTTAAATAATTTATCTCAGACACCTAGTTAAGCTTCTTATTATAACAGTTTTCTTTTGTAATTCATTTGTAATGGACTTAATTAGTGCTGCCAGAAAAGTTTAAGCTTTTATCCCCATTTTGCAATTCGAAATCGTCAAAAATCTCCCCAAAAAATTGTGAAATCCGTAAATTAGTCCTAAATAAGAACTTCTTTTCTTAACAAACTACAATTTCACGAAATAACTTTAAAAGACCATTCATTTTCATTTTTCAATTTAATTGATTTACAAACTTAAACTTTTAAGCTTTTGTAAATATTAAATAATTTTATGATATACTGAATTTACACTAGTTGCCTTTATGTATTATTATATTTATATATTTTTTTGAAATAAAAAAAAAAATCAATTAATTGTTCATTCGATAATTTGCGAATAGCATTTACTCGATATTAAAATTTGGAAAAAAATTACTACGTTATTAGTTTTAATTAATTAAAATTTAAGATTATTTTTAAAAATCGAGCAAAACCAAAATTAAATAAAATCACCTAAAACAAACAAACAAACAAAAAAAAAAACCAAAACTAAAATCCAAACAAAAAAAAAACTAAATTAAAAAATTACATTAAACAAATCCTTAAAATTTAAAAAACTTGCTCAAATTGAAAATTTTAAACTCCCAAAAAACAAACTTTTTGCAACATATGTCATAAGTTTCTACTATTCATTGCAGAGAGGGAGAGGTCTATATTTAGTAATATTCAAAATTTAAATTAAGCTATTTTTAAATTTATGCGATTTTTAAAATTTTCGACGATTTTTTCCTAATTTTTTTAATTTGACAATTTTTTATATTTTAGCAATTTTTTCTAATATGACATTTTTTTAATATGCATCACTATCTTAAATTTTAAATAATACACTCAGAGAAAAAAGTTAGTAGAACAATTTGCAAATGCTTTTCAATCCCACATTACTATTTTTGTACAAATTTTCGTTGCTTATTTTAGTAATAATTTTACAAATTATTACAAACCGATTTGGTAAAATTAGCAGAAAAATTTACTAATTTTAAAAAAGTAGATATTGAAGAAATTTCTAATAATTAAAAATTACACCTTCAAACTAAAATTGCCTTAAAATTTTACATAGATTAAAATAAGGGATCGAAAGTGAAGATACCGACTCATGTTTAAAAATAGGACATCCACTTAAAATAGCACTAAAAAGTTTTTTTAGTTCTAAAAATCAGCCCTTGAAACAATTAAAATTTAACCTTAAAAGTAAAAAAAAATACCAAAATATTTTTCAACACAGAAATTACCAAATTAAAACAAAATGATAAATTCGTTTATGTTTTTACAATTTTTAAGCCTTTGATTTTTTTTTAATTTTATCTAAAATATTTTTGAAAAAAATAAATAAAATAAAAAACTTTTATGCTCGATTAAAAAAAAAAAAAAAATAAATTTGAAATTTTGTACTAATATGAATAATATTTAGTAATTTTTTTTTTTGCTGATTTTAGCAAACAGATTTTAAATTCCAATTTAAAAAAAGTTTACTAAAATTTAGTAGCGGCTACTAATTTTCATCAGACACGTGTTGCTAAGATTAGCAAAAAATACCGCTGGGCTCAAATTAGCAAAATTTTCCGTAATAACAGCAAAATTTTCAGTTGCCATTACAGACTTTTTTTGGTGAGTGCATTCATTGCAGAAAGGGAGGGTTATATTTGGAAATATTCAACTCGAAGATATTTAACTATTTTTTTGTAAATTTTGTCGTTCCGAGCGACTTTTAGTTTTAGCGATTTTTTTAGTTTAGGTTTTTTTTTTTAAAAATTTGAGCAATTTTTTAAATGTTGACGACTTTTTCTGTATTTTTTTTTTTTAAATTTTGACAATTTTTTCTAATTTTGAATTTTTTATTTTTTTTAAATATATCCAGAGATGGGAGTTGGTTAAAATGTTTATTCCAAAAGTATGGAAAAGTTTTACAAAAACTTTTTTTTTTATTTACATGAAAACAGTAATGCTCAATGAAAACATTGATCCCAAAAATGACGGGTACATATTATGTTGGTACCAAATAATATTGTAGGAAAGGTCGAATTTCGTCTTCCAAATAATGTTTCATTTATTTTTTTTTTTTGCGTAAATCTCATGAATGCGTACTTCGATTTTAAAAAATTTTATGCGAAAGTGCGAATACTTAACCACAAAAAAACTGTAATAAGTAGCTTGAATATGAATAGGGGATCATACATTTTTAGAGCATTTTTTATAAAATTCTATTTTTTAAAAACTCGTATTATTTTTATATAAAAATAAATTTGCAGAGCTTTCGAAAAATTAATTCCCTTCATAAAGACGCTAAATAATTGATATATCATTTTTACTACACAAATATTTTTCTAACTGTAGCAACTGCATGTATCGTACAGCACAATAAGGTATTTGAACTATTGGCCGCATTTTAAAAACATCCTTTTACATTTTAAGAGAAATAAAATTAATATTACCCGAATCTCTTAAACAAACAAACATTTCATAATGTGAATGAAAGAGAAAGTTATGCCTCGTAGGTAAATGTAAAAGCAAAAAGGAAATCATTAAATTATATGAGGCAA
Source organism: Eustalomyia histrio (assembly GCA_949748255.1). Classification (NCBI taxonomy): domain Eukaryota; kingdom Metazoa; phylum Arthropoda; class Insecta; order Diptera; family Anthomyiidae; genus Eustalomyia; species Eustalomyia histrio. The sequence goes on from OX456523.1 coordinate 9,190,497, forward strand.
ATCGCATTGGATGCTTTGTAGTACAATAAACAAATGTTTATGAAAAATGCGTCCGTATGTTAAAATGTATGTTTCTACAGGAAACTTACATTAGGCTTTTAAAAGGATGTACGACAATGTTTAAGATATATTTTAGGGAAATGAATGGAAATTAAAACTTATTACAATCTTTCAGTTCCACAAAATGTAAGTAGGCAAATTGAATTAAAAACAAAAAAAAAAAAAAAAAAAATGATAACATCAAAAGGATTTAAAGTTAACAGAGGATGAATGGGAAATGCGAAAAATGAATAATTCAAAAGTATATTTAATCCATAATCAGACAGATTTTTTTTTTATTTTTTCTTTTAAAGAACTGTTTTTGCTGCTTTAATATAAACAAAGATATACTTGACATGGGTTAGAAATTAGTACTCAAACAATTTAATTTTTATACGACTCATCCCCACAGTGCAGAATAGCATATATCGGTTTATTATTTTGTTTGTAATTTAAAATGATGGAATGAGGACTTTCTTGAGAATTTTTTTTGTTGTTATCCTAAGCATTTTGAAACACTAATAGAAACGGTCTGTAAAAATTGTTGCTAAAACTACTAAAAGTTTGTTAAAAATTATTTTGCAGAAAAAAAACTGCTGAATTTGGCACATCAATAATTCTAAGCGTTTACTCTTACACTCACCAAAAAAAGTCTGTAATGGCAACTAAAAATTCTGCTGTTATTAAGGGAAATTTTGCTAATTTGAGCCCAGCGTTATTTTTTGCTAATATTAGCAACACATGTCTGCTGACGTGCAGTACAATGAAATTTGTGGAAAAAATTAGCTGTCACAACTAAATTTTAGTAAACTTTTTGTAAAGTGGAATTTAAAATCGGTTTGCTAAAATCAGCAAAAAAAATTTACTAAATATTGTTAATATTTATTAGTACAAAAATTTAATTTTTTTTTAACGAATATAAAATTTTTATTTTATTTATTTTATTCAAAAAATATTTTAGACAAAATTAAAAAAAAGAAATCACCGGCTTAAAAATTGTAAAAACATAAACGAATTTATCATTTTCTTTTAATTTGGTAATTTCTGTTTTCAAAAATATTTTAGTCAATTTTTTTTTTTCTTTAAAGGAAAAATTTTTATTGATTTTAGGGCTGATTTTTACAACTTAAAAAAACTTTTTAGTGCTATTTTAAGTGAATGTCCTATTTTTAGGCATGAATCGGTATCTTCACTTCCGATCCCTTTTTTTAATCTACACTCAAAAAAAAATGAACTAGAGTTTAGTAAAATTAACTTATTTAGAGGAGAAATTGAAAAGAAAACGGCGCCAAAGATATTTTTAACCAATATTTTCCTATATTTAATAATTTTTGGTCAAAACTTCTAAATTATAAAAAAATTTTACTACTGAGAAGTAAATTTTTATTACAAAACAGTAAAATTTCTTTCTAATTAGTTCATGCATCATCTAAAATTTTACTGTTAGTTAGGAAATGTTTCCTTGGTTTTAAGAAAAATTTTATTTTATTTAAGTTCTTAGATAATTTTTTTTACTTAAAACTAGGACTCAACTCCCTAAAAATAAGAATATATTTTCTAACATCACGTTAAATAGAACTTCTTTTAAGTGAAATTTATCCTTATCCTGCTTCTATGGTAAAGGTAATATATTTTACCAAATATTTCAAAGTACTTTACACTCATTGAGTAGGTGTTTTCCCACTTTCGGAGGACTCCCGCTTTGTAAGGACACTGCTCTTAACAAGCTTTTTGCTATACATTTTTGTCTTAAAATTAAATTGAATTATACTAAATTCATGAATCTATCTATATAAATAAAAATGAAATGATGTTCGTTGGTAAGCGCATAACTCGGGAACGGATGGACCGATTTGGCTAATTTTTTTTTTTAAATGTTTGTTATGGCCCGAACTTGGTTTTTACGGAAAGAAAATTTAAAGAAGCTTGCCGGAAAGTTAGATAATTTTCAAAAAACTTAATTTCCTAAAATTTAAGAACTTTTAAGTAGTTTTTCCCAAATTATTCGGTTTTCCGGAAACTTTCAAAGTTTTCCTTTCAATAAAAACCTTGCTCTGGCTAATACGAACATTTTAGTAAAAAAAATATCCAAATCGGTCCAGCCGTTCGCAGTTGATGCGAATTTACACAAATTTCGAAAGGAAAAAAACATTTTGACCTCGGTTACAACTATAATTAGATATACTTTGTACTTGACCCTGATTATCATTAAACATAAATATATTTTGTGTTTGATACTGATTATCATTAAACATAATTATAAGTTTTTAATATTGAGCCTTTTTGAGGTTTTTTTACCCGGGATTTTTCTATGATTTCTACTTCGTTCCAATTGTTAAAAAATGTCCAGTTACTTTTTAAGTAATAATGTTCTTATTAACAATTTATTCCTAGGCAGAACAACGTTTGCCGGGTCAGCTAGTTTAAAATATAAATAAAATTTTATTAGCAAAAAGGTAAACAAATTACAAAAATGTACTGCAGGATATCCTGAAACGTAATAAATTGTTACAAAGTCAGATCCTTTTCGTAGTTAATTAACGGTTCTGCCTGAGAGAACTACAAAAAGAGACGCCCTAAGTGACACACGGCACCTATGGCTAAGGAACACTGGGGGTCCTTTGTCTTCTTAAATTAACTTATTTAAAGAAATTGTTTCAAAAATACCAAATATCACAGTTACATTTCTTGTTATTATTGGAAATTGGAAAAATGTCATAAGTTTATTTCATGGGATTTTAAGCTTAAACTTTATTTGACATATACAAATTTAAACTTTTTTATTATTAAGTAAAAAAATAGTTCGATAAATATAAAGTTTAATAAGCGCTACGTCAATTAAAGGAAAGCCATTATGCTGAAATGTATAAAATGTGATTGCGATATTTTGTATTGTAGTCAGCAAACAAAATTATTACATAAAAGCGCAAATTCGAATTTTTTTAACCTTTTGCTAACAAAATTTAAAAAAAAATATTTTAAGCTACTTTAAGTTCAATGATAAAGAATCACGCACCAAAAATTACAATCATGCACGATAATTTTTTTAAATGGTTACTTTAATTTGTTTCCTTAAATAATATTTTTTTCTTGAAAATTAGAAAAACTAACTGGTTTGTTTTTAATTTATTGTTTTTTTGGAATAAAATATTAAAAAAAATTTAATATAAATTTGATACTTTAAGAATTAAAGTTCATAACAAAAAACTGTAAAATATAGAGGATAAATATAAATTGTTAAATTTCGTTGATGTTAGTCTAATTGTGTTGTTGTTTACAAGTTTGTTAATTTGTTTCCTAACACTTAATATAAAATAGACAATCATCAACAAGCAATGACCGCAAAGGGAGAAGAAGAGCATGGATATTGACAAGGTTGGGTAGCGCCAACCGAAAATACTAAGTATTCTATCCTGCTGGCTCAGTGGAATTTCTCAATTTTTATTCTCTATAACTTACTAATAAAAATTTTCATGTTTCTTTACATAAAAATAATAAAAAAGAATATGATATGATCTTAAAATCCTACTATACTATTCACTCAAAAAATTTAAACATTTTCCAACAAAAAAAAAAAAATCCTATACCAAATTGTATTATTTTTGAAAATTAGAAAAATTTTACTTCAAAAAAAAAAAAAGAATATTTAATAAAAACTTTTAAAATTTATCTGAACTAAGTAGCATAAAAATTTTCCTTAGAAATAGTTTATCAGTTTCTAAAATCAAATTAATTTATTACTTTTTGTTTTTAATTGTCTGAACTAATTTTTAGAAAACAATTCTTCAATAGTAGAAAGTGTTAAACTTAAAAACTGAATTTGGAAATGGCTTTCTAAAATTTAGTTAATTTTACTACTCGCGAACAAAAAATGAACACACATTAAGTTCAAGTACTTTCTCGATTTAAGTTACACATTTTTTGAACTAAATGGGAGTAAATTATGTCCTTAGTTTTTAGTTTTTTTTTAACTAAACATAATTTTATTACATTTTAGTATGCAAATTTCTTAAATCTAAGATGTTTTTTCTTAAAATTAATAAATTTTTATTTAATTGACTTGGTTTTTTCCAAAAATCAAGAAATATAACTAAGGAAAAATATGAACTATTCCTGAGTATATAAATTATTTCTCAAGCTTAGGAATTTTTATTCATTTTAAAAAAAATTTTCTAAGTTTTAATAAAATTTAAAAAAAAAATTTCTAAGTTTTAATAAAATTTTACTTAAATTGAGGACAATTTATAAACTATTTTGAAGGAAGTTTTTGACTACATTTTAGTTTATGTATTTTTTTTGAGTGTATGTAACATTTTAAGGCAATTTAAGTTTGTAGGTGTAAGTTTTAATTAGAAATAACATTTTTTTCAATATCCATTTTTTTAAATTAGTAATTTTTTTTTGCTTATTTTAGCAAATCGGTTTTCAAAAATTTGTAAAATGATTACTGAAATTAGCAACAAAAATTTGTAAATATTCTGTAAAAATTCTGTAATTTGTAAAATGTATATAGCAAAAAGATTTGTTAAGTAATATTTTGTTTTACTAAAAATCAGTACAAAACTAGTAAAGTGGGATTAAAAACCGTTTACGAATTTTTCTACTTAATTTTTTTTTTTTGAGTGTGACGTGAACTACTGTCAAATATATATAAAATTTTAAAACTAATTTACCGCACAAACATATCTAATAATCATAATATTTGTTCAACACTTCATGGTATAAATGAAATTTTATTTGTATTTATTTAAACTTTTATCAAATTTCTAAATGTCCTTTTTTTTATTTTGAAGAAAAAATATTACAAAAATTAAAAGAAACAAGTAATATGCAGTGTTAGATAAAATAAAATAATAGATAAAAAAAAATTTTATGTAGATAATACAAATTTTTGTATTAAAAAAAATTTTTTTGAGGGGAAAAAAATTTTATTTGGGTTTTATATTTTTTAACAGATGAATTGAAAAGTTTTAACATAATATACATACTTATATTTCATTTTTAACCCCCTCCCCCCCTGCAAAGAACAAAAACTTGTCTGCCCCCAACCGCAGTTGGAGTATTGCTCATAATCTGCAAAAAAAATGTCATTTGCACTGGCGAATGCATCCCCTTCTACCCTACTTATTACGACAATGTATGCAGTTCAGCATAGTAATAAGTTTCACGTTAAAATTGTAAACACTTTTTTTCTACGGAAATTTAATGTATGTGCAAGACTATTATTTTTCTGGTAAAAAAGCTGTTATACTTTAAACATAGTAAATAATTTTTCCCATGGAAAATTTTCACTCGACCTTTAAATGCTTCAAATCATAATTTATATTTCAAAATTAAACAATATTTTTTTATTCTATTTTTTAAGAAACACAACATTACAATAAACTCGAAATGTAACATTTTCTTTTATATTAAATTTGCATACAAATAAATTCTACACAATTTTCACGAAAAACTTATTATCATGAAAAATCATTTTTTGAAGTATAACAGTTTTTTTTCAATTGAAATCTAAACAATTTACTATTCTTGTTATAAAAATAAATGATTTTTCATGATAATGAATTTCACATTAAAATTTAGAACAAAAAAGTTATTGTTTTTTTATACAAAGAAAAAAATTAAATTTTTACAATTTAAATTAATTTTTTATAATTTAATTTACTAAGTTTAACTGACAAACTGTCAAGTACATATTTATTGTTCAATACGATGTGAACTAAACATGGAATAACTATTTTGATTTTACCAAAAAGTAAGCGAAGTAGATGTTTTTAAAAAAGTGTAGTTAAAAATATAGTAAAAACTAAAATATACCGTGGATTAACTTATAAAAGCCAAATTGTTAAAAAAATTAACACTCAGGTATGGCTAAAGGAGTTATCTGTATTTATTTTTAAATCCATATAATTCTATAAAAACTGCCTTAAAACATGTAAAACTGTAAACCAATTTTGCAAAAAATCTGACTCATACACTCACCAAAAAAAAATCTGTAATGGCAACTGAAAATTTTGCTGTTATTACGGGAAATTTTGCTAATTTGAGCCCAGCGGAATTTTTTGCTAATCTAAGCAACACATATCTGCTGACGTGTAGTACAATAAAATTTGTAGAAAAATTAGTAGTCACTACTAAATTTTAGTAAACTTTTTGTAGTTGAATTTGAAATCTGTTTGCTAAAATCAGCAAAAAAAAATACTAAATATTAGTATACAATTTCAAATTTATTTTTTTTATCGAGCATAAATTTTTTTTTTTTTTTTTCAAAAATATATTTTAGACAAAATTACAGAAAAAATCAAGATCATTCTTAAAAATTTGTTAAAACATAATGAATTTTTCATTTTATTTTAATTTGGTAATTTCTGTTTTCAAAAATATTTTAGTCAATTTTATTTTTTACTTTTATGATGAAACTTTAATTGTTTTTAGGGCTGATTTTTAGAACTAAAAAAACTTTTTAGTGCTATTATTGGATGCCCTATTTTTAGGCATGAGTCGGTATCTTCACTTCTGATCCCTTTTTTTAATCTATGTAACATTTGAAGACAATTTAAGTGTGTAAATGAATATTTTAATTAGAAATAACATTAGCAAATTTTTTTTTTTGCTATTTGCTATTTTAGCAATTCGGTTTTCAAAAATTTGTAAAATGATTTCTGAAATTAGCAGCAAAATTTTGTAAAAACTCTGTAATTTGTAAAATGTGTTGGTATTAAAAGAAAATTTTATGGTAGGTCTCATACTACAGCCTTAACTTAATTAATGAACAAAAGCAAATGTCAAAAAAATTACATACACGTAGAGAAAAAACATGGTGGGGGCAATCATATTCAAAGAGCATCATATAGTTTGTCGTCCTATAATATAGTTTTCATATTATGATAATAAAATAATAATAATTTTACTATAATATGATACCTACAGTTATATTATGATTCGAAACTAGCAAAAATTTCCCTAAATTTAAGAATATATCTTTAAGAAATGTTTTTTATGAAGAAAAAAATTGATATTAAGGAATTTTTCAAGTAAACTTTTTTGATTCTATTGACTTTTTAAAGATAAATAATTCTAAAAATATTTTAAATTCTAAGGACTTTTTTAATAAAAAAAACAACATAGATTCTATGGACTTTTTCTAACATAAAAATTCTTAGATTCTTAGATCTCTTTTTTTTTTTTTTTGGAAGAAGTCCTTAGAATCTAAGAATATTTTACACTAGAAAAAGTCCATTGCAGCTTAGTATTTTTCATGATAAAAAGTCCGCTGAATATAAGAATGTTTTATTCACAGAAAGGCCTTGAAATCTTGCATTGTCAGCATTTTATAGTACCATAATTATCATATTATTTCACAGTATGGTTACAGCCAATCATGTTATAAAACAGAAAGTGGCAATCATGAAATAATAAAATATTTACTATAATAAAAATGGTAACGACCAAATTGATGGTTAGAACCTATTTATAAACCAATAACTTGATTGTGGCAGCCATACCCGAATGCAGCAAGCATAATATAGTAGCAGTGATTATGTTGCAAACATGTTTTTTCTCTGTGTGTACAAAACAACTATTTATTGGGTTAACCAATAGTTAACTTAATGTGAAACTTATCGTAACTGTTTCTGTCACAATCAAGAAAAAAAGTTAGTAGAAAAATTTGTAAATGGTTTTCAATCCCAATTAAATATTTCTGTACTGATTTTTAGTAAAAAAAATATTATTTAGTAAATTGTTTAAATATTACAGAATTTTTACCAAATATTTAGTAGTTGCCAATTTCAGAAATCATTTCACATATTTTTGAAAACCGATTTGCTAAAATTAGCAAAATGAAATTTAACAATTTTAAAAAAGTGGATATTGAAGGAAATTTCATTTCTAATAATTAAAACTTAAACCTATAAACTTAAATTGGACATGAGTCCAAAAATACAACATCTACTTAAAATAGCATTAAAAAGTTCTAAAAAGCCCTTAAAACAATTAAAATTAAAATACAAAAATTTTACACTCAGAAAAAAAGTTAGTAGAAAAATTTGCAAACGGTTTTTAATCCCACTTTGCAATTTTTGTACTGATTTTTAGTAAAAAAAAATTATTATTAAGCAAATCTTTTTGCTATTTACATTTTACAAATTATAGAATTTTTACAGAATATTTACAAATTTTTGTTGCTAATTTTAGAAATCATTTTAAAAATTTTTGAAAACTGATTTGCTAAATTTAGCAAGAAAATTTACTAATTTTAAAACAGTGGATATTGAAGAAAATTTTATTTCTAACTAAAACTTACACTTATCATTCAATTGCCTTAAAATGTTACATAGATTAAAAAATGGATTGGAAGTGAAGATACCGATTCATGTCTAAAAATAGGACATCCATTTAAAATAGCACTAAAAAGATTTTTTAATTCTAAAAATCAGCCCTAAAAATAATTAAAATTTGACCTTAAAATTAAAAAAAGAAATTCACTAAAATATTTTTCAAAACAGAAATTATCAAATTAAAACAAAATGATAAATTCGTTTATGTTTTTAGAATTTTTAAGCCTTTGATTTTTTTTTTAATTTTGTCTAAAATATTTTTTGAAAAAAATAAATACAATAAAAAAATGTTGGTACTCGATAAAAAAAATAAATTGGAAATTTTGTACTAATATTAATAATATTTAGTAAATTTTTTTTGCTGATTTTAGCAAATCGATTTTAAATTCCACTTTAAAAAAAGTTTACTAAAATTTAGTTGTGACAGCTAATTTTTTCTAAAAATTTCATTGTACTACACGTCAGCAGACATGTGTTGCTAAGATTAGCAAAAAATACCGCTGGACTCAAATTAGCAAAATTTCCCGTAATAATAGCAAAATTTTCAAATACAATTACAGACTTTTTTTTGTGAGTGTAGTTATGTAACACATTGTAACTGATTTCATTTTGGTTTCGAAGTTATGAAAGGTTTAATGTATTACCAGGTAATCTACGCTGCCGAATGAATGTACAAAAATAGAGATGACATGATATGAAAAATATTTGAGTGCGGTTGATAGTGCGTATACCAGTATTGTAGATCCAGCTTAAATATTGTCTGAAATATGTTGATCAAGAACATGAAGTTAGGCTGGAGTCTATACTTTTGAAAATACATTATTATTGTTGCCCAAGGATTTACAGGCTACAATTAAGATACGTTGTCAAGAATAGTAATTAAAATCGGAAATGCGATAAGGAATTTTTAGTAAACATGTAGTAGTAAATCTCTATAGTTAATTAAAGGATTTAGTAATTATTTTGTTACATTTCTGAGATGATACTTAAAATCCAACTGATATTAAATATGTTGTAATTTGTCTTTTTTGTTTGTATTATATAATAAATAATTAAGATAATAATGATGATAGCTACAATTTATAACCAACCAACGAACCAACTGTATGTAGTATCGTAATGATAAGGAAATGTTCATTGCTTCAGTTACTTTTTTGAAGGCCTTTAGTAATTCTTTCATACACCAACTACAAAAATAGAAAAAAGAAAACCAAAGTTTATTTTATGCTTTAACACACCAGCCGATATTTATATTTTGATTTCGTTCATATAAGGAGCAAGGACAACAGTCGTCGTGGTCGTGTTAATTCGTACAATTCCTTTTTATTTTCAACATAACACACACATACACACACACACACACTAACAATACACTAACCGCCTTCTACCCATGTGAAAAATACTCATACTCTCGAATAATACACAAATTCGTTAACAGTTTGTGAACAAAGAGTAAAAAGCCAATAGTGAAAAGCGAAAAGAGAGTAAAAGGACCTACATTTGAAATTTTAATGTATAACGACAAATGGTGAGAATCGACAAAAATTCAAAAAACTTTCACAAACAAACAGAGACACGCACATATACATACATACATACATACATACATATGTGTGTTATATGTTTTGTGAATGTAGTACAAAGGAGCCTGCCGTGCATTAGCCTTACAAATATACCAAATTACCATTGCTCCAGTATTGCTTTGCACGCGGAACCGTTCACTACGTTTTTATTGTGATGGTCAGTGGTGAATAGTATGTTTGTGGTAAAACGCTGTTCAGTGAAAATAATGTAACGGTTGTTTTGTTTCAAAATTCAATTAAAGTGTTCTTCGTATCAAATCTAATAATACTTAAGTATGAACTTTTCAAGTGTCAATTAATTTAAACTAATAAAAGTATTTAATGTGAATTTCTTCTCTTTTTCTCTTTCTCAAAAAATAAATATTACATAAAACAACATACAAACATTATTTAAAAACAAATGAAATGCAATTTTAATATTGACTTATAAGAAAAAAAAGGGGAAAAAGGAGAAAAAAGAATTTTATATGTTATTTTTAGTTGTGGAACTTTTAAATTGAAAATGAACTCAGAAAATAATTATACATGTCACGAGATGTCATAAAAGTTAGGATTTACATTTAACCATATATACTACTCATACTTGGTACTGGAACTCAAACTACTCTTAACAATAATAAAAATTGGTTGTTACCAACTCTATATGTAACATATATTTATGATTTCTTTTCGTATAACATACATATGTACATATGTATATGTATGCCTGCATGGAACCGTTGATTTATACGGGTTAATGTGCCACTCGGTGCCTTATAGTCTGTGTATTTATCTGACACGCACTATATTCCCACAACACATATTCATTCAGGCACTTATCTATACAGCTTCTTTAGTTTCTATGATGTTAATTTTTGTTTTTTATTCCCAGTAGGAAAAGAAAATTTTATATCATAATGAAATTGATTTGATAATAGTTATTTTAAGATACCTGTACTCATAACGGAATTTAAAAAAAAAATATACCATCCAGTGCAGACCCACTGTGTAGACATATGTGTGACTTA